>CM028381.1:29687031-29807444 GCA_013146195.2 Codonopsis lanceolata | reverse complement strand
AAAATCTCCAGGAAGGCAAAAATAGCGCCACCCATATAAAATTGGGCATGGCGCCCAGTTTTGATATGTGCCATGCCCAGTTTGTCCAATACTGCTTCCTCAAATCGGTGGTATCTGGTTTCTATCAAATTATCAATCACTTTGCCTCGTCGATCACGGAAAGGTCTAGCAAGCTATCAGAAAGGAGAGCTACATGAGTAGATGGCTGCAATTATACTCTACGGGAGGAGGCGGAGCGCCTCTTCCTCTACCCACAAATCCCCAGAAAAGCCCCCTCAAAGCCGAAGGTGTATTCTTTTTAAATTCTTTTCTGAGATACAGCGTGCCATTACCCTTAGGAGTCGGTATAGCTTTATTTTCTGCATGTATTTTAATGTGCATTTTATTTTATCATGCCATTTAAAATTATATTGCATTTCATAACTCATGTTTGTACAGATCCTAGCTAATAAAAAAAAAGAAAAGAAAAAAAAAGAGAAAAGCTGACATGTGCAGGAAAAAGAAGCTAATAGTCAAAAGACATTCTGCCTCTGCCAAAGCCACCTCCTCGACTTGGGACCCACCGTGCCATCGTCTACGTGATTCGCCCCTCTGCCTGGCGCGACGATCCGCTCCGCATCATCTCATCATCATCATCATTGCGACACCTAGTCTGCCGCATAGCATCATTGCTCCGACAAGAAAAATCATCCATTAGCCACTGATAGAGCTTGTTGATGCTAACAAAGCCCCGCAACAGTCTCTTGTATGTGGACACTTTGACCTGAGAAGACAAAAAAAAAAAAAAAAGAGAGCATCAGTCAAATAAAAAAAAAGAGTGATGAACATACCGTGCAGGCTTGATCGGGGACACGATACTCCTCAGGGATCTCAACATCAGGAAGAACCTCCCTTATAAGCCTATCGTCTCGCCGATATTGGAAGGATGAAAAGGCATCATCAGGCATGGAAAACTCAAACTACGCATCCAGGGTGGAATGAGAAGACCCGGCCCAAGCACCAGTGACAGATGCACGCCTCCCAATCACAGGAGAAGGAGGAGGGGGATGGAGCATCGTCCTCAGAAAATCCTCATATGCTATGACCGGAAAATCACTGGCAGGCATCACATATTTGGACAAATAGCGAGGCCGGTTTGGCAAAAAGTCTGGGACGATTACATTCGGAGGAGGTGCTGGAGGTGCCACCGGAGGTATCGAAACCAGAACATGTTGGCGATTGACCCGCTCACCCATGTACAAGGAATCACACATGATTGACACCATCAAGATCCGGCAATGGCTCAATATCAGAGTCACCTCGTATGGCCCTATCAGATTCTGCCAAGGGACCAGGTGCACCGAACCTGAGGTCGAGCTCGCTACTCTGTCACGTAGCCCCAGTGACTCAATGAAACGGCCCTTGGCATCCTTCTTTTTCCGATTAGCATTCATAAATTTGGCCAAATAAGGCGGTCCGAAAACGTCGCTGCGTAATGGGCCCAGTACAAAGCCAAAGACAGAATAAGCCCACACCTGAAAAAAAAAAAAAGAGAAAGAGAAGTAAAAGTCAGCAAAAAAGAAAAAGAGAACAAAAAAATAATAATAAATAATGCTGACAGCAAAAAAAGGGGGGGGGGAAAGAAGTATACCTCCCAAGCAGGAGCAAAACCGGTCATAACATTTGAGTCATTCCGACTCAACCTATCCATGGAGACGTAGAGCTCAGCCACACCTGCCTGCCCCTAGTCATAGTCAATCACATGATCCAGGTCTTGAAGGCAGCCCAGCAGAGAAACCCTCAGGGAGGTGGATGCATTAGCAAAAAGGGATGTCCCCAGGAAGAAGAATAAAAACGTCCTGGCAACACGGGTCACAGCAACGCTATCCCCGACATCAACCTGTTCGACATTCTCTAGGAGCCACCCCTTTACACCGAGAATAGTCACCTCGTCCGCTGTTTTGTACGTAGGCACAAAACCCAAAAGGTCCTCCACCTCGTCATGACACTCACGGAGGGTGTAATCGGGGGCCAAGGTTTGCCCGATGCTGGTGGATATGCCAATAATGGCAGCGAAGTCACAGGGAGTTACAATAATCTCTCCCCAGTTGAGATGAAAAGTGTGGGTGGTATCCCACCAGAAATCCCGCAGCACATCAAAAATGGCTCTATAACTGCGGAAGGGGGTAAAGGCCCGCATGAAAACCCCAAAGCCCGTCTCCTCCACTAAAACCTGGGTTGGTGTAGGCATTAAATGGTAGATATCAGACACCTTGGCACAAGTAGCTCGGACCTTGTCCAAAGGCCTGCGCTCCTGAAAAGAAAGAAAAGAAAATGAAAATAAAGGTAAGACTCTCACAAACTCCTTTCTTTTGTTCCATAATTAACACGTTAGTTTTTTTTTAAAAAAACATTTGTACATAAAAATTGTTTTTGCACATAAATATACATGTTAGCATTTTAGGTGTTACAAAAAAAAAAAAAAAGAGATAGAATATATACTTTGTATTTAAAATATACATGTTACATTTTTTTTTTAATTTTACTTTTCACATTTATGTAAAAAAATAAATTAACCATGCATTCACATAAAAAAGAAACATCTCATGTATATTCAGCATCACATTTGCATCAAATAAAGTAGTACATGTATCCATTATTTGCATTTATTATTTAATAAGCTGTATTAGGAATGCGCTAAAAAGAAAATAAAAATGCCACCCGTCATGGAAAAAGAATATCTCCTGGGCATTTCTTATATCCCTACAGCATCACCATGCATAAAAAATCAGTTCTGGTACATAAAATATATCTGTTTTGTTTTGCATATATCCGAAAATGTATACGAAAAATGTGTCCGGAAAATTTTGCATTTCATTCCGAAAATTCCGTATTGTGAATATATACCATGTAAAAATATTTTTAGATCTAGAACATGCATCATATAGCCTTATTTGCATTAACATTATAAATCATGCATAATAGGGTCAAATAGTGACTACTAGTTCAATTTGTGCATCGCAAAAATAAATTGTCTAAATTTCATGCATTATTACCAAAATTGCATCATTTTAGCCCATAAAGCACATGCATAAACATCACAAGTAGCATATATATACTCCAAAAGTCCAAAACAGCACAGAAATTGAGCAGATCTGAAAAATTAACCAAATGGGTGGAAGAAAGTTATACTCACATCGGGATCGGAGAGATTTGAGACGTGCTTATACCAGTCTCGCACCAAATTGCCCCAATCGTGCTTTGAATAATAGTAGTTGACGTGGTTCCGAACCAAAGGAGGTTGTTCCTTCCTTTCCTCGCCTGATTCCGGATCCATTGGTGCCTTTCCTTTTCGGGATCTAGAAGAAGAAGCCATCTGTGCAGAAAAACAAAATTTTTGGCGGAAGAAAATTGAGAAAAGGAGAGAAAATGGAAGAAAATGAAAAAAAAAAAACTCGCTCCAATGACAATGGAGCCGAGCGTAGAAAGAGAGAAATGAAGACTTACGTCTTCATCCCGTAAGAAGAAAGGGAGGAAAAGTGGGATTTTCACTTTTCCCCCTCCAAGCAACTCAGAATCAACACTTAAGTTCTCAAAATTTCAGAGTTGCAAAGTGGCCCTAAGACTTAACAGAAAGTTAACAGAGCAATTTTGTTAACCGCGTTCGATGACCTTTCATCCAAAAAGCAAGAAAAGCTCATATCCCCGGCAAGTCAGCCGCCAGACAAGCAGAAAAGTCAGAAAATTCAGTGGCAAAAAGTAAGTCCCATTTTTCTTTTTTTTTTAAATGCAAAAAAAAAGAAAAGAAAAATCAATCAAAGAAAAAAAAAGAGAGTCAGAGAAAAATAAAGTCATGAAAAAAAATGCAAAAAAAAAAAAGAAAAGAAAAAAAAAGAAAGAAGGAAATCCCCAGCATGGAAAAGTCAGAACGGCGGAAATAGCCAAATCAGCTGAACCAACAGCAGCAGTCAAAAGCATGAACATGTAAGAAAGGTAAGATTTTCTTATTCTGCTTTCAGAAATAAAAAAAAATCTTTTTCAAAAGGTTTTGTTAAAAAAAAAAAGAGAAAAAAAAGAGGAATATTCAAAAAAAAAAAAAAGGGAAGGAAGAAGAAAAGAAAAGTCTTCGTCGTATCCAGCCGATTTTTGATCAGTTGGATACAGTTTTTGAAAAATTTGAAGAACGTTCTTTATCGTATTCGATGTCGGGTATTTATCGGTCGAATACATTTTTCGAAAATTTGAAGGTCCTCTTATTGTGTCTGGAAACAAGGTATTTACCAGTCAGACACAATTTTGAAACTGCCTCTTAACATATTTCAACGTCAGGTATTTATCGGTTGAAATATGGTTTTCGAAAAACACAAAAATCTTCATACCGTATTTGACAACGGTTTCAGACCAGAAGAATACGGCTTTTCGAAAAACATGAAAATCTTTTTTCGTTTGTGTTCTCAGATGAGTTTTGACCCAAAGAGCACAACATCCCCGTTGGTTGTTTGTTTCGGCTTAGGCCGAACTACGTTTGGTCTGATTCCTTTTATTAAAGGATACGTAGGCAGCCTACATTAGTAGGTCCGACCATCAGAGCACTTAATTTGCTTATCTGCTTAAAAACTGCGATAACCTGCTATAAGTGACTAAAAATGTCTAGGATATGGAGGTTTGATACATTGCTGCATTATAACTGCTACCTGCTGCATCTTTCTCCCTCGTTTTGTAATTGAACGAAATTGGAGAGTCTATTCTTATCAACGATGGTCGTCTACTCAGTAAGTTGCGGGTTACCCGTAGACTCCATCGTTGAGGGGCTCTGTAGACACCCCAATTTCGTACCCCTCGTATGTGACATGACATAAAATATCAAGACCTGTTAAAACATTAACAAATGTCAAGTTACATGGTCAAAAGTGCAAAAGGACAAAGCAGGATGCGCAAAAGGACGAACTGCAGGGACCAAAGTGCACCAAAAGAGCAAAGTTTGGAAATGGGCATGGCCACCATGAAATCTAGGCATGGCACCCAAATTTCATGGGCATGGCGCCCAGTTTAGTTCATTTACGCCCAGTTTCTTCAAACAGTGCACCTTCATTTGCCGTAAAATACACATTCTTCTGCGCAGTGTACAATTGGCTGAAGCGCGAAGAAGGAATTTTAATTCCTTCTGAGTCCTCAGTTCCTCCTATAAATACAGAGTCCCGGCTCCTTATTCAACAAGAGAATTTATTCGATAAAATTCTCTGTGTTATCGTTACGCTGGAGAAATAGAGAGCGATGTGAGATAGTGAGCGATCATCTTAAAAAGCCTCGAAACTCTGCCAAACCTCCTCCAAACACAAAACCAACCGGTAGAAGTGAACCTTAGCCCCCCAGCTAGGTATCCACCCTTTTTCCCCGGTCCAAAAATCGTGGAAAAAGCAGTTGCTCTGCCCGATTTAAAAGGCCAAATCAGCTAGAAATAAGCCGTTATTCTGCCCGATTTCAGCCTACCTCAAGCCAACAAACAACCAAACACAAACAGTTACTCTGCCCAAACCCCGAGGCCGAAAGTAACTTTCAAGAGCAGTCACGCTGCCCAAATTCACACAACACACAACACACAACACACATCAACAACAAAAAAGACTCCCTCTCCCTGAAGGACAGAGCGAGCACACCCTAGGCTGTCTGTAAGTTTTATTTTAAAGTCTTTCATTTTGTAAAAGTATTATTTCCAATCCGGCCCAATGTAGATATGTAAGCAGTTGTGCTGCCCGGATTTAGTTAGGAAATAGTACTAAATGTAGCCGTTATTATGGCTAAATATTTTCAGATGTATTTGTAATTATTTGCTTTATGTATTCATTAAAGTCTTTATTTATAAAAGTATTATTTCCAATCCGGTCCAATGTAAATATATAAGCAGTTATGCTGCCCGGATTTAGTTAGGAAATAGTACTAAATGTAGCCGTTATTATGACCAAATATTTTCAAGTATATTTGTGATTATTTGTAAAAGAGACGGTTGCAAGTCTGTAAATAATATAGATGTAATAGATGTATTTGTAGACATTTAATGCTTTATTTATCTGTTAAATAAATATAACAAAAAGCATACTTTAGCCAAAAACCGTTTTGAGACCGAAAGGGCGAGTTGGGTGCCTAGCACCTTCCCAACTCGTAACTTAGCCTCCGAACCCGTTTTCATTATCTCTGGTTTTCTTTTTTTTGGTTTTGCTTTATTTATTCCTTAAAATAAAGATGGTGACTCTAAAACATTTTGGATCCAGTGGGGCCTCGCAACATCTTTCTTTGCACTTTCATGTTCTCCCCTAAAAAAAGGGAGAATGAGAATGGAAAGATGATGTATTCCTATGTCCTGGTATCCCCTAAACAAGGGATAACTTGATGTAGAAAACCCGAAGCACCTATAGTGATCTGAGATAGGCCATAAGGCTATTTTCATAAAATCCATAGTGGGGGCGCTGCAACATTCCTTCCTTGCACTTTCACGTTTTCTCCTAAACAAGGGAGAATGGGAATAGAAGGGTGATGCATTCCCATATCCTTGTATCCCTTAAAAAAGGGATAACTTGATGCGGGAAACCCAAAGCTCCCATATTGGATCAAAATCCACTAAAGGCAACCGAGGCGCATTCCAACGCGCTATTCTGACAGCCCTCCTCCCGCACTTTTGATTTCGTCCTCCCCTTAACAAGGGAGGGTGGAACGGGAGCAGTGGATTTCACCGCATCCGCACGTACGAGCACCCCTATCCAAGGGCGTGCGGGGCGCGGGAGCACGCATTCCCGGGAACCCACAGACGCAAAGTGAGATTTGTTTTAATTTCATCATTTAGTTTGCTATTTAATATTTAAAATATTTTATAATTAAAAAATAATTATTTAAATAATCCAAAATTATTTATACTTTGTTTGATATTTAAATTCAAAGTTAAAAAAATGCATTACTCCAAAAAAAATCAAATTTAAAATTTATTTTTTAGCCCTCACTTTTGTTTCGTCAACCCCATCATTCATAGACTTACCACCACCACCACTACCACTTCAAATTTTACCATTTGTCCAAAGTTTAATTTTTTTGATTTGATTTTATTTCCTTTTCTGATTCCTTACTTCTTCCTTCGCAGTAACCCGTTTGGAAAACCCATAAATGATAGATACACCACCACCACTGTAACACCCCGGATTCTTGCATGTGCATTGTGTGCTTGCCTTCATGCTTTCTTGTTGATTGTGAGCATGTTTACTTAGTCTATATATGATTTAGAATCATTCATAAGTCATTCATGAAGCTCTTAACATGTTTAGAATCATGTATGCTTGTTTGTTGAATCGCCGGTTTGATTGCCTTGTTTTGGCCTTAGCGATTTTCCCCTCATTGCTCGTAATTGCTTGTATTTCGTCATGTGAAATGTTCGTTGAGTTCTTGGCCTTGTATTCAGGTCATAACCATGTTTAAACAAGCCTTTTCCATGTCCAAGTTATCCTAGTTTGATTGGTGTTTGATTCGTTAACCATTCGTCGCATGATTCGAGCCTTGTTTTACCTTGTTCCGGATGTTGTTCGGGTGTGTTTCCGACTTGATTTGAGTTGGGTTTAGACCTTAGAATGGTTGCCCATAAGTTTGGGACCATTTAGGACATGTTTAGACCAAGTTCAAGGGCTAGACAAGGCGCTCGCATCGAATTTTGATCACTATCCCGCCTCAAGAGCTGAGAGCATTGCAAAATCAACCCAAGGCTCAGAAGCCCAGGCGCCCGCCTGGCCTAGAGTGAGGCGCCCACCTCAACATCAGGTTTCACCTACGGGATTTTCCCCCTGTTTTGCTGTTGTACGACTTTTACACCCAAACCCCTATCCAAACCTTTTCTAAACCCCACTTAAACCCCCCTTAACCCTCCTTACTTATACCCTAACATCTCTAATAAGTTTTAAGGGTGGATTAAGAGACCTTTAGTGATTAATTAGCAAGCCAAAATCAGATATTTATCAACCACATTATGTTGACACTTGTCCCACTCAGATTTTCAACCAATATAAGCCACATTTCAGCCTTGAGACTCCTCATTTGCTGAAGGCTCTTCCAAAAAACGTGAGAGAGAGAGTTCTTGAGAGTTCCATGGCTTCTTGAAGCTTTCCTCTTGGTCTTCCCTCATCCCTTCTTCCATTGCTCAAGCCACCACCATAGAAGAGTAGAGCTTGAAGAGTAGAACATTTCCAACCGATCAATCTTTCCATTTGCTTTCTTGGGTGTAGAATACAAGTAAGTTACTTCTCTTCTTCTTTGTTTTAGTTCTCATTGACCCTAAGGAAAACAAAGCTTATGATGATTGAGATCAATGAGGACACATATATGCTTCCTATGCCTTCTTCTTGTATTTTGAAAGTATGAACTTGGTAGGAGCATGTATAGGAGGATTTTATGCTTAGTAAAGTTTTTGATACTCTTTCATCTTGTCTATTTAAGGTTTTGAACATGTTAGAAACATGTATTATATACATATATTGATGGTAGAGGTGCTAAATGAGAATGCCCTAATTTATGCCTACATGATATGTTGTGAAGTTGTTGTGTGTTCTATCCTCAAAATTGGACTCTATGATGAATATGAATTACATTGCTATGCCTTGATGAATTTATGACCTAGATGAACTTAGTAATGGCTTAGGTTGAGTTATGAAGCACATAGCTTCAATTACCCGAAATTTGGAATTTTTAGTAAAGACTCAACGAAGTGGACTCTAGGGAAGATTTGAACATGTTAAACTCTAATTTCAATCCCTACAAAGTTTGGACACCGTTTGGTCGGGTTTACTCAAGTTTAAGTTGAGTTTGATTACGTGCATTTGAACCCGTTGTGAATATTTGGTTATGAGCAATTAATTGCCTTGACATGATTTATTGTAGAGATTAATACCCTACTTGGTCGGTCGAGTTCGCTCTTGTCGAATTCGATCATTATTTGGTCTTGACGAGTAAACATCTACTTGTGCATTGCATTAAGTCCAGCTGGCACTATTTGGTTTGATTTTTATGTCAGGGTAGGACGATGCATCGCCTTCACGAATTGAGAGATTCGTGCTCGCTATGGATCGCCGTACCTGGGACCTCACACACCCCTCCATTGTTGGTCGCAATGGGGAAGTAGCCCCTTTGCCGTAACAATACGTGCGCCACAGGCTGCTATTAGCCGGCGGAGTTCGGTATATCGATGCGAAGTCACGAGCATCGTAGTCACGATATTGGGTTAACAAAGTTTATTGCAGGAGCTACGAAGCGTCCGTGACTATATCATATCCTACTTGTATGAGTTTATTTCCGCACTTACGTGAATAATGTGCTAAGTGCTATATGATGATCATGTACACCATAATTGTGATAAATGCCATGCTATAACATGAACATGCATTTTTGGTAACTTACTAAGTCTTTATGACTTACCCTATTTGTTTGTTTTGTTTTCCTTAGATCCGAGCCAAGGAGATGGTTCGTGCTAGATTCGCCATACCCGTGTTTGGTTGCTTGCGAGCTAGAAGGTTGTTCTTTTGGGTTTTGTAGCTAGTCTTTTGTTTTGGCAAGGACGTTGGGAAGCAAGTCACTTAGACTTGTCTTGGGATTTTGTTGTTGTAGTATAACTTAACTACTTGATACTTATAATCTTTTGTATGCCGACTTATGTGTCGAGCTTGTTTATATAGGAATGGTTCACTACAGTTTCTTCCGCTTAACACTCTTTTATGATATTGTTGTTGCTGTTGTCTCCGGCATGTTGTGGCCGTTGAGGTTATATTATGCATGTGTTATAATTGTAGGAGTAGTTGTTGGGTTCCGGCTGTAACGTCGCCGATGACTTGTTTATATTAAGTTATTTTCCGGCCAAGTGTAGCCGAGTTGTTAATTGTATGCGATGTTGCATCACATGAATTTTATAATCCTACTTGCGCATGCTTGTATCTTGCTTTACTTGGACGGCACGACTTGGGATCTCGCATTGGGGTCCGGGTCGGGCTGTCACAACCACAAACTTAAATTTCACTTTTTACAAACTCAAATTCAATTTTTTTGAATTTTCAAAATTTCAAATTGAATCTGAAACCCATATGAATATTTGAAAATTTGATGATTAGGAAATTTCATAACGATGTATTTCATCTAATCCACAACTGTCATCCCTAAAATCACTGTCACCACCGACCCTAACACTATCATCCCTGCGGTCATAAGCACCACCATCACCATCACCAAGAAACGCATTCACCTTGCCTTGCTAAAATAGAAACATAAAATCTCTTTAGCTTCTAATTAGTCAGATTTCTTTCTCGAACGTCTCTCATTTCTTACTTCCTATCCACGTTCGGTGTCAAATTACTAAGCAAAGAAAGAATCTAATTTATGATGGAACTACTTGAAAGGATGTTGATTGGTGACAATTTTTTTCAATTAAAAGAGAGTTGTGGTAGAAGAAAAGAAAGTTGATAGCCAGGGGAAGGGAATAAAGAGATTCTCACACATAACTACTTCGGGTTCTATGAAGAGGAGCAAGCAAGTTAAGTCCAAAAGAGGTTAGAGGTTTGGAACCCAGTTATGAGAAGGAGGAAAATATTTTAAACTTAGTTATTTGTGATTACTAATAGTGGTTTGTTTGTAATATTTATAAGTTAGGACTAGTATGATAGTTTTTAAGGTTACTTGTAGTAGTCTAAAAATTCAAAGAAGTAAACTGTAGATTTTTGCTTTCTTTTGTAACAAAACGCACAGATTCATCAATTGGTTCTTCATTTTCTTCATCTTATTGACACTATGACACCTTTTCTTAACCCACTTCTCTTAGCTTATTTATGTGCAATAGCTAAAGACGCTACATATTTTTGCTTAATATCTTGATACTCACTAACAAATCTATTATTATAGTAACATTTTTTCATTTACTTCTATAATGTCTTTACCGAGTAAAACCATATTATTTAAGAAAGTAATACCATATTATTTTTTAGTTTCAAATAAAGTTTTAGTCTCTCGACTGAGTAAAGGTATTTTTGTTATTTTAGAAAATATTGGACGACATTTGTAACGATAATGGTAGGAGGGGGAAACTGATAAGAAAGTAAAAATACAGGACGAAATAAATAGAATTCAAAACTGTAGCACCTAACTTTAAAACATGTACAAGTCAAGGGATCAAATTATTATTTGATTATTAATGAAATTAATTAGTCTTTGATAAATTTACTTGTTTGACCTTAATTAATGGTGGATGATTTATTATATTTGAGGCTATTTTTGTCTTAACATTATTTGTTGTCATGGTAAATTTACTTGTTTTGTCCTTAATTAAATGGTGGGTGATTTATTTAGTGAAGGGTTATTTTTATCCATCTATTAAATTGTAAGAAAGAAACTTGACTTTTATAATAAGAGAGAAGAGAGATATATGAAGAAACCCCGATAAGAGAAGCTTGACAAAATTAAGGTAGTTGTACCCTTGTACTGATAGAAGATGATCAATGGTCTTTCTTTATATTAAGTTACTGTCCTCCGTATAAAACTAACCATTGTGAACGGTCGCTAGCTGGTAAAGCTTGACAAAATTAAGGTAGTTGTACCCTTGTACTGATAGAAGATGATCAATGGTCATTGAAAGGACTCGACCTGATGCTTCCCACGTGGAATGACACGTGGCCGCCAATACGACCAGGGCCAACCCACATCCCACCGTCGAAGACAATCACTTGCCAGATAGGCCAACCGAGGACTTTCAATGATTAGAAAGACACCTAGAATAACCAAGCACAGACGATCATCCAACCAGAAGACCCCCATGGTCGACACACAAGCTCGCCAAAGTCAAACACCGAAACGTCATCATATACTATATATACCAGGTGGCGTCGTCTAATTGGAAAAGCACCAAGGTGCTCTGCGTTAGCCATACTCCTCCCTGTTGACCAACTTCCTGATATGCCTGGTACATCTGACAAGGGTACGAACCAATGATAGACAACCAACTAAGCCGACTAATGAAGAAGACGCTTGGGGAAAGATCTTCGTCGGAACTCTGCAAGGAAAAGCATTGAAGTGGTATACCGGCCTCCCACTGGACTCGGTTGAGACTTGGGATGAGTTCAGACAAATGTTCGTCACGTAATTCTCCCCGGCCGGACTCCAACCAAAAAAGCAAACATACTTGTGCGGCATACAACATCGTAACAAAGAATCCAACAAAATGTACATGGATAGATTCATGGCCATGGTCGACTAAATACCGTTCATTTCAGAGGAATCTATAGATGTGCTTCATCTCAGGCTTACAACAAGGGTTTATGAGGCAAGAGATGATGCTTCAAGATCACTGATCTGTGGGGGAAATGTACGCACACGCCCTCTGAGTTATCAACACGGAGGAAGCAAAGAGATATGGGAAGAAGAAGGAGCACAACGGAACACACCGAGCTCAAGATAACTCAGGAAAGGGAAACCGAGGATCGACGTGCAGGGAGGAGGATAACCGAGGAAGGAACAAATGGGATGACATGGACTGGGCTCCCTTAAACACAACTCGCGAGCACATCATGAACGTGCTGCTCGACCAAGACAAAATCGCATGACCATGGCCGCTGAAAGACACCCGTTTCCCTTGAGATCCTAACAAACACTGCTCCTTCCACAAAGACATTGGTCACATGATCGAAGAATACATCAATTTGAAAAGAGCTATCCAAAAGTTGATAGACTGAGGAGAGCTCAAATGGTTCGAACAAAGAAACAACCAAGGAGGAAGAGGAAAGGGGTAACCAAGAAATCAAAATCCACAGCCAAACAATGCGAGACCGAGAAATGTGATCAATACCATTAGGGAGGCAGCCCCAAATTTCACCCGGTTGAAAAACATGATCTACAACTTGAAACACGTGGTGAACACGATACTATGGGACGATGCGGAATGAGGAGTCACGTTCAAACCAAGCGAGCTAGCTATTATCGAGACTACTTGAAAACAACCACTGACATTGCGAGTAGGGATTCACAACAGTGATGTTAAAAGGGTTTTGATAGACACTGGAGCGTCAAGAGATATCATGTACTACAAATGTTTCCTCGATTTGGAGTTGGGGGACGCCCATCTCAAACCAAGCACCATATAGCTAGAGGGGTTCACAGGCCATCAAATTGCAGTAAAATGGCCAGTTACCCTTAAGGTCACCCTCGGAGAAGAAAGCGCAACTCCTCGGACTGATGATGTGGACTTTCTCGTAATTGATCTCACTCCCCCTACAACGCCATCCTAGGCTCCCCGGCACAAACGAAATTTCAAATGGTCACCTCACTGGCTCATCAAAGGGTAAAGTACCCCACAGAAAATAGGATGGGAATAGTGTTGAATGACCCAGCAAGCACGCTCGAGTACATATATAAGGAAAAGAAACACAAAGAAAAGGTGGTGATTACCCATCCTGAAGAAAAAATGGTCGAGATGAGCCGATCGACCAAAAGAGCCAGAGAAAGCGAAGGAGAAATCCTTCCTGTCGTCGAACCCACATTCTCTGACACACCTCAAGCATAGCAATCAACGCCAGCTGGGAACGCCAGCTCGCCAACAAAGGAAAATATGGGCATAACGACATTCAACGCACCAGTAAATCCCAAAAAGGCCGCCAAGAAAATAGTGGCGATCGAAAGCCTGGATACCTGAGACCGATTAGAAATGAAGCCAAATGAAGATCTAGAAGAGATCATCATCAACCTTGACTTTCCCGAGTAAAAGGTCAAGGTGGGGAGGGAAATACCCGAAGAAGAACGAACAACAATTATTAGGCTTTTGAAAGAAAGCTCGGATGTCTTCGCTTGGAGAGTCGAGGATATGGAGGGAATCAGCTAGGACGTGGCTGTCCACAAACTCAGCATTGACCCCGACTCCATTCCAATTCAACAAAAGGAGAGAATTTTCTCCCCGCAAAAACAAGCGACAATCAAAGAAGAGGTATCCAAGCTACTCAAAGCGAAAATCATCAAAGAAGTCTTGTATGCAACATGGATAGCCAACGTAGTAATGGTAAAAAAGTCAAGTGGAAAATAGAGAATGTGTGTTGACTTCACCGATCTAAACAAAGCTTGTCCAAAAGATTGGTATCCTTTACCCAGAATTGACCAGTTAATGGACTCCATAGCCGGACATAAAATTTTAAGCTTTGTCGAAGCCTACTCCGAATACCATCAAATTAGAATGTGGCTGGCCGACAAGATACACACATCATTTCGAGCTGCTGGAGCGTTATACTGCTACACTATGATGCCCTTCGGGCTGAAAAATGTCTGGGCCACTTATCAGAGGATGGTAAACAAAGTCTTCGGGCATTAATTAGGAAGAAATGTGGAAGCGTATATTGAAGACATGGTGATCAAAACCAAGCATGCTGACCAAGTTGAGGACCTAAAGGAGACCTTCGCAAACTTAAGGAAGAATAAGATGAAGTTGAACCCGGCAAAGTGCGCTTTTAGGGTAGTCGCCGAAAAATTCCTTGGCTACATGGTCAACGAAAGGGGAATTGATGCCAATCCAGAAAAGATAGAGGCCCTAGCGACCATGGACCCACCCATTTTGATCAAGCACGTTCAATAGCTCAATGGCCGCATCACAGCCCTCAGCCGCTTTATAGCCAAATCGGCAGAAAAAAGCTTACCTTTCTTCAAAACATTGAAAGGAGGCAAAAAATTCCAATGGACGGGTGACTGCGACAAGGTTTTCAACGAGCTTAAGGAATATCTTGGTCGACCCCCACTCCTTAGTATCCTCATCCCCGAGGAAAAATTATACGTGTACTCGGTAGCATCGGACTCATCGATGGCCGCAGTTTTGATTAGAGAGGAGGACAAGCTACAAAAGCCAATCTACTACGTTTCACATGCTCTCACTGAGGTTGAAGGGAGATATCAGGAAATTGAAAAGTTGGTGCTCGCTTTATGATCGTGTCTTATTTTAATTAATTCCTTACAAGTGGACAAGACTATTGTAGAATAGCTTGGGAAGCAAGGGTCGAACTACAGAGACAAGAAGAATACAAATATCAAGAATATCAGTAGCAATTTTAAACTAAGGGGGGTTTTTGATTTATTTTGATTTTAACTAATTATTCTACTAAAACAGTAAATCTAATTAAATTAACAGCAATTACAGTTGTAAATATCTTATGGGGGAATGAAATCTAGGATTAGGGTTTCACTTGTATCTACTCTATAGCTTATTTAGATAAAGTATCATTCAATAACTTGGGTTCGTTCACGAAAGATAGATATAGCCTGTCAAATTACAGTTCAGTCTCCATCTCCAAATAATTCATCCATTCTATATCCTAGGCACAAGAACATATGGATCCTAACTGTCACTTAGGTCATATATAGAACCTGACCCTAACTTATCACTCTCGTGCATCGATAGGTTCAATTTATCCTGATGGTGAGCCAGTGTACGACATATGCATATGGCCGTGCAGGTATCCGCACCTCTAGGCCTTTATCACTTGCGATTACATTCATTTGTTCAAAGCTAGATAATAAAGGGGTTGATAAACACCATGATCAACAAGAATTGAATGAATAAAAGTATATAATAAGCCATAGATTTGATACAAGTTACCTCCCAACTCCTAGATTAATGGATGTTTAGTTCATCCTTGAAGATGAACTGCACAACGAGATGAAGGAATATATGGATCGATCTTCAAAACTGTAATATTTTTTTTTAAAGGTTGGAGGGGACATAGACCGTACCCCAACCCTTAATTTTTTTTAATGCCTTGAAAGGCTACAATTATATATATAAGATGTCTTTGGTGTGGCTCGAACAAATGGTGCCTCTGGTGAGGCTTTGAACACCCGACCTCTCGGTTGAGAGTAGTGAAGTCCCAGGGTGCCTCTGGTAGGGCTTGAATACTCAACCTCTCCGTTAAGATGAGTGAGTAGCTAAATGGGGCCTTTGGATAAGGCTTTAACAACAACGATGCCTCTGAAGAGGCTTGAACACCCGACCTCTCTACTGAGAGTTGTAAAGTCCAGGGTGTCTCTAGTGAGACTCGAACACCCAACCTCTTCGTTAAGAGAAGTGAGCAGTACCAGTTGAGCTAGAGCTCGTTGGTTCAAAAAAAAAAACTATAATTACAACAACTAAACTACGTAATACAATCTAATTCCTACGCTAAAAAACTGTTTTCTAACACTTCTTGGACCCCCTTTAGCTTTGGCTACCGTCCGTTATTTATACCATAGAGTTATAGAGGAATAGGAGGTTCAATTCAGTTCAAAACCCCTGTAAAGTCGGTTCTGGGGACCTTGCGGCCGCATTGGGTCTTCACCTTGCGTCCGCAAGGGTCTTGATCAGGCTAGTCTTCTTTCTGCCTACCTTGCAAAGGCAAGGTCTTTTGACCTTGCGGCCGCAAGGTGGCCAGAATCTTCTATTTGCATTTTTTGCCAATGTTGCACTTTGCACCCCTCCTCGAAATCTTCACTAAAAGCTTCATAAATCTCATAAATTCACCTAAAACCCTGTAATTCATAAAATAGCTCAAAAACACATATCAGTAGCCAAAAGCCTCATGGAATTGCTCATTTTAAGTCATCAAAGTACCCGATAAAGACGTATAAAATACGTCGATCAAATACCCCAAAACTTAAACTTTGCTCGTCCACGAGTAAACAATACTTATAAATACAAAATAAAGAAAATCTTTTTGGAGGGTGACACTATTTACACTCCTCTAGAAACCCCAAACTCAAGGAGACTCTAATGAGCGACTCAACTATGCAGATTAATGCAAAAACTAATAAATACAAAAGCAAGCAAAAATTATTCTAAAAACAATAAAACAAAATCTTTTTGGTTTCAACCTCAAGTCATAGTAGCATGGCATATCAAAAGTAGTCTCAGTCAGATGCTCACCACATATGTGCAGACTAATCACATAAAACAATCTGACTTATACTCAAACTGCTACTAGTCTTAATTTCTCCATGTGTATGTGATCATCAATCATAAAGAATATCTTAACTAAAACAACTTTATTAAGCTAAGCACCACATTCATTTAAAAATCAGAATTTAAATAAAACCAATGCAACACAGAGTATGAGATCTACCATCCAAACCCGGTCCACTACAGAAAGAGAGATCACCAAGGATTTTAAAAACTTATACATCCATCCCATGCACTTCTATGTATGACATACAATGCTCTCCTGCCCCAATTACTTGCAATAGCTAAGATTATGCTAACACAGTGAGCTAGCAAATAATATGAATATGAAGTGGAGATCAATTTACATGCCTTACAATCAAATCAACAAACACAAGCATTGGCAAGAAGATAAATAGGTATTTAATAGCTTGTATTGTAAGGCCTTGGTGTAGGGGGATATGATGGAAAGGGAATAGAATACAAGGTGAGAGAGCAAGACTATCCTTTACCCCTAATACTTCCAAGCAAAAAGAAGTTTTTCCCAATTAGGCTAGGACATGCAAAGACCACAAGTGGGGGTTTTTCTCTTTTTTTTTTCTTTTTCTTTTCCCCCAAACTTGTTTTGTACAATATATCAAGCTAAAAATATCTAGTATTCTTTTTCAGCAGAATTTTCTATCATATTTTTCTCTTGAAAGCTATGCTTCCATTTGAATCTTCTTGCACTCTTCTTCTTCCGTTTCATTTTTCGTCGATCTTTTTTTTTCGACGGGAAGAAGAAGTATTCGGAAAACTTTCTTGACTGAAAATTGGTCCCATAAAATTAATTCCCCACCCACATCCTACTCTCTCAAAGGGGTAGGCTAAAGTGTTTAGGCTTTTAGGGTTAAGTTAATGTGGGTAAGAGAAACGAAGTCGAATGGGGGTTCAATGTGTGCTTAGCACACTCCATTTTTTTTAAATTAAGCTCAAAGGGGACACTAGGGATATTTTTAGTAAAGGTCGGGAAATATTTAGGCTCAAACGATCCAAAGATAGCTTATATCATATCTTAATGCCAAAATACTCATGCAGTTGTTAAGAAAGTAAAACACATAAAATATCATATTAATTATGGAAGTTGTGGAATCAAGATTTAGCATCACTTGATTTCACATAAGCATTCGCTAAAACAGATGGTAGGGGCAATCGAGACTAACATGCAGACACGGTTCGAAAGTGTGCTTGAGATATATTAGTAAGAAAAATCCAAGGGATCTAACTTATCATGACCCTAAGTTACAATTCAATGCAACAATCATGTTGCGACAGCTAATCATCATATTCTTGTGCATATCTTGTTGCTAAAATGAAATGAGTGCTATAAACTTTATAAAGATGTTCTAATCAATCCATAATCATGACTGGTGTAAGTGCACAAAGATTTGGAGAAAATCAAGAATTTTACAGAATCAAGTAAATTCCAGAATGATTTATGGAAAAGTTATGTGGTTCATTGCATTAACTCCTCATCGACTGAAATGACCACACCAGGACTCGAGGATGAAAATTTTGAATTAAAACATTTATTTTTATTTTCTTTTTGGTTTTATAAAAAAAAATTGGAGACGGGCGATGACACAATTGATGATGGGTCCCCATAATAGGTATCCGAAAGAACCAAATATTAGTTCATTCTGGTCAAGGCAACATCTCCGAAAATAAGAAAAAATAAAAAGCAAGAAAATAGAGTGAGGAGACGAGACGATAGAGGGACAAATTTTTTTCCCTCACCTTAAAAACGTAGCTCAGCTCCACTCTTCCTTAGGGTGGGATCTGCAAGGACCTTGGGCTTAGAATTCCCCCCCCCCCCCAAAAAAAACTTATATTCTATTTTGTCCTCAAAATTGAGGAATATCCTATGAGAGGGTTGATGGAGGAGAAATATCAAAAGGACATAGCTGGCCCACTTAACGAAAGAGGAAGAAACTTGGGCTCCGACTCATGGTGATTCGGGTGGAAATAACGAAGAAGGACGAAACTCGGGGATCGTGCCAGGTGGCATCCCAAAATATGTGGAGACATTATGCCCCACTTGGTTAACCCAACCAAAGAAATGAGTCTGGTCGGCACGCACTTGCGCCAACTGCTGACTCATCATCTCAGGTTTGAATTTAACAATCTATTAGTGAAGTGTGTTCCTTGATCACTAATTATAGCCCTCGGTACTCCATACCGAGCAAAAATATCTTCCAAAAACTTGACAACAGTTTGGCCATCATTATTTCTAGTAGCAATGACTTCTATCCATTTGGACACATAATCAACAGCGATTAAAATATATTCACAACCATTAGAAACTGGAAAAGGACCCATAAAGTCAATACCCCAGACATCAAAAATTTCGACAACTATATTGACATGCAAGAGAATTTCATTCCTTTTACTTATTCCACCAGTTCTTTGACATTTATCACATGTTTTGCAAAATATGTCATAGTCTCTAAAAACAGTAGGCCAATATAATCCAGATTGCATGATTTTCCTAGCAGTTTTGTTACCACTAAAATGACCACCACAAGAGTATTCATGAAAGAATGCCATAATAATTTGTTGGTCTTGTTCTGGAACACATCTCCTAATTATAGAGTCGGAACACATTTTGAACAAATGAGGTTCTTCCCAAAAATAGTATTTTGCATCTATTAAAAATTTCTTTCTTTGATAAAAATCAAAGTCAGGATATATGATATCAGATACATAGTAATTAACAAGATCAGCATACCAAGGTTCAAAATCTTTAACTGCTAATAATTGTTCATCAGGGAAGTCCTCATTCACGGGGATTTTATTATCAAGAAATTTGCGTTCAAGTAAAGGTAAAAATTCCAACCTAGACAAATGGTCGGCTACAACGTTTTCTGTTCCCTTTTTATCCTTAATAGTAATGTCAAATTCTTGTAATAATAACATTCATCTTATGAGCCTAGGCTTTGCCTCCTTCTTACTCAAAAGATATTTTAAGGCTGCATGATCTGAGAATATGATAACTTTTGATCCTAACAAGTATGATCTAAATTTTTCTAATACATACACAACTGCTAAAAACTCTTTTTCTGTGGTTGTATAATTGAGCTGTGCATCATTCAATGTCCTACTAGCATAATGAATTACATGTGGTTTCTTTTCTACTCTTTGTCCTAACACAGTTCCAATTGCGAAATCTGAAGCATCGCACATGATCTCGAAAGGGAGAGACCAATCAGGGTTGGTTAAAATTGGGGCTGATGTCAATCGTTCTTTTAACAAATTAAATGCATTCAAGCACTCTTGATCAAAAATGAATTCGGTATCTTTTGCCAACAGATTGCATAAAGGTTTCAGATTTTTGAAATTTTTTTATAAATCTTCTGTAAAAATTTGTATGTCCTAAAAAACTTCTAACACCTTTGAGTGAAGTTGGAGGAGGTAGTTGTGATATAATTTCAATTTTAGCCTTATCAACCTCAATTCCTTTATTAGACACAACATGACCTAAGATGATTCCATGTTTAACCATGAAGTGGTTTTTCTCCCAACTTAGGGTCAAATTAGTTTCGCAACATCTCTTCAAAATCGATGTTAGATTTTCCAGGCAACGATCAAAAGAATTCCCGAATACTGAGAAATCATCCATAAATACTTCAACACATCTTTCCACTAGATCCGAAAATATAGAAATCATGCATCTTTGAAAAATAGCTGGGGCATTACAAAGTCCAAAGGGCATTTTCCTAAACGCAAAGGTACCAAAGGGACATGTAAAAGTGGGTTTCTCTTGGTCTTCTGGTGCTACTGGGATTTGATTATAACCCGAAAAACCGTCAAGAAAGCAATAATATTCATGACCAGCTAATCTTTCAAGGATTCGGTCAATAAAGGGCAAGGAAAAGTGATCTTTCCTGGTTGCCGCATTCAATTTCCTCAAATCTATGCACATTCTATAACCAGTGAGAGTTCGTGTGGGAACTAACTCATCTTTCTCATTCTTAACAACTGTAATCCCTGATTTCTTAGGAACTACTTGGACTGGACTAACCCATTTACTATTAGATATCAGGTAAATTATACCCGCATCAATAAGCTTAAGTACTTCTTTTTTCACTGCTTCTTCCATGTGAGGGTTAAGTCTTATTTGTCTTTCTCTAGAAGGTTTACTACCTTCTTCTAAATGAATTTTATGCATACACATAGAAGCTACAAAAGCCAATCTACTACGTTTCACATGCTCTCACTGAGGTTGAAGGGAGATATCAGGAAATTGAAAAGTTGGTGCTCGCTTTATGATCGTGTCTTATTTTAATTAATTCCTTGCAAGTGGACAAGACTATTGTAGAATAGCTTGGGAAGCAAGGGTCGAACCACAGAGACAAGAAGAATACAAATATCAAGAATATCAGTAGCAATTTTAAACTAAGGGGGGTTTTTGATTTATTTTGATTTTAACTAATTATTCTACTAAAACAGTAAATCTAATTAAATTAACAGCAATTACAGTTGTATTTATATCTTATGGGGGAATGAAATTTAGGATTAGGGTTTCACTTGTATATACTCTATAGCTTATTTAGATAAAGTATCATTCAATAACTTGGGTTCGTTCACGAAAGATAGATATAGCCTGTCAAATTACCGTTCAGTCTCCATCTCCAAATAATTCATCCATTCTATATCCTAGACACAAGAACATATGGATCCTAACTGTCACTTAGGTCATATATAGAACCTGACCCTAACTTATCACTCTCGTGCATCGATAGGTTCAATTTATCATGATGGTGAGCCAGTGTACGACATATGTATATGGCCGTGCAGGTATCCGCACCTCTAGGCTTTTATCACTTGCGATTACATTCATTTGTTCAAAGCTAGATAATAAAGGGGTTGATAAACACCATGATCAACAAGAATTGAATGAACAAGAGTATATAATAAGCCATAGATTCGATACAAGTTACCTCCCAACTCCTAGATTAACGGATGTTTAGTTCATCGTTGAAGATGAACTGCACAACGAGATGAAGGAATATATGGATCGATCTTCAAAACTGTAATTACAACAACTAAACTAAGTAATACAATCTAATTCCTACGCTAAAACTGTTTTCTAACACTTCTTGGACCCCCTTTAGCTTTGGCTACCGTACGTTATTTATACCATAGAGTTGTAGGGGAATAGGAGGTTCAATTCAGTTCAAAAACCCCGTAAAGTCGGTTCTGGGGACCTTGCGGCCGCATTGGGTCTTCACCTTGTGTCCGCAAGGGTCTTGATCAGGCTGGTCTTCTTTCTGCCTACCATGCGAAGGCAAGGTCTTTTGACCTGTGGCCGTAAGGTGGCTAGAATCTTCTTTTTGCATTTTTTCCAATGTCGCAGTTTGCACCCTTCCTCGAAATCTTCACTAAAAGCTTCATAAATCTCATAAATTCACCTAAAACCATGTAACTCATAAAATAGCGCAAAAACACAAGCCAGTAGCCAAAAGCCTCATGGAATTGCTCATTTTAAGTCATAAAAGTACCCGATAAAGACATATAAAATACGTCTATCACTCTAGTAATTGCTGCTCGAAAATTGAAAGATTATTTTCAAGCACACCCAATAGTGGTGTACACCGACTTTCCCCTAAGACAAATCTTGTACAAACTAGACATGGCAGGCGGAATGCTGAAATGGTCGGTTGAGCTGTCGGGCTACATAATCGAATACTAGTCGAGGAGGACGATACAAGCACAAGTGCTGGCGGACTTTGTCGCCGAAACTTCATTCACCAGTAATACGCCCAACCAAGAGCAAAAGGAAACGGGGAAAGATCCGGAGGCCATCGAGGCAAATACTAGGGATGAGCAAGTAAAATCCAGACCACCCTGACACTGGACCTTGTTCGTTTTTGGCTCCGTGGGGACTAACAAAAGTGGAGCAGGAATCTCATTGTTCGTACCGAGAGGGGGAGAGTTAGGACTAGCCTTAGAATTCGACTTCAAAGCCTCAAACAATCAAGCCGAATATGAAGCACTGGTGGCAGGGATTTAGCTCACATAAAAATTAGGAGCCGAGAGTATCGTGATATACAGCGACTCCCAACTGGTGGTCAAACAAGTATTCGACGAATACGGGGCAAACCACCCAATACTGGCCCAATACCAACAGCTAGCCCAAAGACAATTAAAGGATTTCAAATACTGGGAGTTGGAGCGGATCCTAAGAGAGGGAAATTCTCGACCATAATACTTCTCCAAGGTAGCCTCCTCGGAGAACGAAGACGTCCCGACTGAGGTTGAGCTATTGTTTCTCAAGAACCCCACAATTGACCAAGAGGAGATTATGGAAATCACTGACACTCCAAGATGCTGGATTGATGATATAAAAGACTATGTCGAAAAGGGCACTCTGCCAAAAAACAAGGAAAAGGCACAAATGTTGAGGAACCGGGCTTGCAGATACTCGGTTATAGGGGGAATGCTATACAAGAGGTCTAACGCAAAGCCCCTTCTTCGGTGTGTGAGGATAGAAACAGCAGAAGACCAACTGGCCGAGTTACATGAGGGTGAATGCGTAGGACATCCGGGAGCGAGGACATTGTTTGACAAAGTGAATTTTCACGGTTATTACTGGCCGAGCATGAGAAGAGACGCAACAGAGTACGTAAGAAAATGCGACAAATGCCAGAGATTCACATATATTCCCCGACTTCCATTTGTCCCGCAAACACCGGTAGTCGCAACATGGCCTTTTGATATGTGGGGAGTAGACCTTATCGACCTTTTCCCCAAAGCTAAACACGGATGCAAATTTGTCATTGTAGTAGTAGACTACTTCACCAAATGGATAGAAGCCAAACCACTAGCCAGCATAACCGAGGACCAAGCAATAAAGTTTGTGTATGAGCAGATCTTCTACAGTTTTGGATTTCCCCGGATGGTCATATCTGACCACGGCACCCAATTTTCAAAAAAATTCACCGTGAATTGCGAAAGACTGAATGTGAAACACCGAATGTCCTCGGTAGCTCACCCTCAAGGCAACGGCCAGGCAGAAGCAGGAAACAAAAAAATACTGCACGCATTGAAAAGGGACCTAGACGAAAAGAAAGGAAACTGGCTCGAACAATTGTCGATCGTCCTTTGGGGAATCAGAACCTCGATTCATGGGTCCACAGGCGAGACTCCGTTTGCGCTTACCTACGGATCAGAGGTCATGACACCAATCGAGCTAGCCCTCCCAATAGCTCGTGTCACCTTCTTCGACCACGGACAGAATGAGTCATCCAGACTACTTGACCTCGACAACATTGAAGAGAAAAGACTTGAAGCTCGTCTCTGAATGATCAATTACAAAAAGCTCACGAAAATCCACCATGATAAGAGGGTTAAACCAAGAAGTTTCTTAGTTGGTGACTGGGTCCTATGGAAAATAAAAGCAATGGGCAAGAAGCTAGGAAGAAACAAGCTCTTCCTGAACTGGGAAGGCCCATTCAAAGTTACCAACATCATTTGAGAAGGAACCTATCGATTAGCAAAACCCGACGGCATGCCATTGAGAAATCCTTGGCATGCCGACCACCTAAAACTATATTACAAATGATGTAATTTTCCTTGTAAAATTTTCAAAGATCAACGAGAAGAATTTCATGCTTATTTCAAATGTCAGTTAACACTGGCCTATCCTCGGTACATGGGGAAAACCACAGTTTACAAGAGCTTACATGCTCACCTCAACCTCGAAAAATAGGAGGGGACCAACGATTTATCCTCGGTACACGGGGCAGGCCACAATTTACAAGAGCTTACGTGCTCATCTCAACCACAAAAAAGAGGAGGGGACCAACGGTTTATCCTCGGTACACGGGGAAAGCCACAATTTACAAGAGCTACGTGCTCACCCCAACCTTGAAGAAGAGAAGGGGACCAATGGTTTATCCTCTGTGCGCAGGGAAGGCTACAATTTACAAAAAACTCATATGCTCGCAAAGATAAGACAAATAGACAAAGCAGATACGTTAAAGTATGCAAAAACGACAAATGCATATCATAAGAGAACGAGCACAAATTGTTCAGACTCATACCGACAAACATACAACAGCGAACAAAATTGTTTTGAAATCATGGGCACACATGCACAACAAACTCGACGCAGCAAGTAAAAAATCATTGTCCTGGCGGGGAAGCTGGCGGGTCTTGAATTTTTGAAGGAATGGCTCGATCCTCAGCAGCTTGGATATCATCGGCAAGTTGGTCTCTATTGGACTGCTCGCCCAGAAAATCCCGCATCCGTAGCTCGAGATTGAAAGGAACCTCTTCGTTTCACTTTGCAGCCTCAATCAAAGACACAACATTATGATCCCAAGGCGTTAGAAAAATCCATTCGTCACGACACATGCTATGGTCCTATTTATGGACGAGCTTGAGCTCCTCGCTTTCATAGGGAACCATCCCATGTCCTAATCGAGCAAAACCCCCCGCAAACGGCTCAAGGCCCCAATCAACTAGCTCCCCCATAGGCACGCCATAGGCGGCAGCACAATGAAGGGCATGGCGAACACCACGAGAGTAATACGGCATAAGCTCATTAGTGAACTCATCGTTCTCCTTGTATTGATCGATGGCAGACTGCTTGGCCCCCTTCAACTGTTCCTCCAGCTTGACAATCTTGGCCAATGCTTCATCTCTCTCACCCAGCATGGCATCCCTTGCCTATTCTACCTCGATAACTCGTCGCTCAGCTTTGACTGCCCTCTGCTCCAGGCTACCGACCTGATCCACTAGCTTGTTCCGTTGCGCCTTAACCTCTTCAAGAAGCTTAAAAGCTTTGTCCATATCAGACGTTTTCTGGGTATGATCCCCCTCCAAAGATTTCAGCTTCGCTTTCAAAATATATTTCTTCTCTTGGCCCAGACGAGCCTCTCGCAACTTTTTCTCGTTGTTCGAGCTACGGTCGAGACGAGTGGAAAGAGATTTGACCATGGCACAAGCCTAACAATCAAACCAAACAACCAATCATCAAATCAAAGTACGAAACATGAAAAAAAAATCAAGAAAGAAAACGTGGCAAGATACTCTTCTCACTAGTTATTAGCCCGAAACAACCCGAAAGATGTGCAGAGCTGAGGGAATTCATCACACCGACCAAGTCTTTTGGCGTAGCCCTAGATACAACCCCCTGGCCGAGCATGGTAGTGATATCATCTCGGCAAGTGAAATCAAAATTACTAAGAGAAGGGACGTCGGCGATAGCATTGGCAATGTCCATGGCAGCCTCCTTAGTGGTCGGTAGAATAAAATCGTCCTCAAGCCACGACACGCCAACCTCCTCATAGGAAGGAGATGATCTTGCTTCAGCCACCGATTTACCCTTCTCGGAAGAAAGAAGCTGCTAAGGGCTTTCACGTTCGTCTTTATCTTTTTCATCAATTAGCTTCATCGCCTCCCGTTTTCATTTGTGCGAAGACCTCTGATGAGGGGGAGATTCATTAGTGGGAACATAAGTGGTAGCCAGTGACTTGGTGAGCTCAGTGGTCGGTGGCTTTGTCGAGGAAATCGTCACCTGGGGAGCACCCCCCGAGCCAGCCACCTGGGAGGAGGTCAGAACCACTTTAACGACATTGGCGATCGGAGCCACAACACCTTCAGTTAAAGGTTGGGTAGGCAGACGGTACCCTCTAGTAATATCTGAGGCAGCGGCCTGAAGGATCTCCCGACGATCTACGCTCGAGGCCTTCCTGCTACGAGTGAGATTCATCCGGGTATCAAGGTTATTCATGGTTGAAAATCAAAAAGATCAAGGTCAGAGAAAACCACGTCAAAACAACAAACAAACAAAACAAGTAAAGAAATATATTCACAATGGTCGGGGCAACGTTCCTCATCACTCCCTGCAAGATAAGCAATCTCCTTTGAATACGAGGATCTTGCGAACCAACCACCTCGGATAAGTGTCAATCTCGGGCATGATGCATCGGGGTCGAACATCTTTTATATTTTTGGTCGAAATGCCGACCAATCTCAACAACTCTTCGACCCCAAAAACTGAGCTCCAAAAAAACACCAAAGGATTCTCCCCGTGGACCCCCAAGTAATCCTCCACGGCCAGCTTAACTTTCTCCTCATACTTGGTCAAGGCAGAAGTTGGGGATAAAGACTTCACCGATTCCACAGAGTCGTGGGGAACAAGAAAATTCCACCCTCGTCTACTCTCGATGACCAACACCTTATCGACCCAATGCCTTGTCTTACCAGGAGGCCTCGCAAACAAATTAATCCCATTATTATGATTCTTACACTGCAAGTGCCGCAGAGACATGTTGACACTAAAATAAGTCTTGAACAATGGAAGAGTAGGCTCAAAGACGATCACTCGAAGACAGGCACCAAAAATAACTAAATACCTCACTAAATTGAGAGACAGATCTGAAGGATGAGCCTCGACTTCGTCAAGAAGCTCACAGATGAGAGGATCCAAAGGCACACGAAGGCCCAGTTAAAAAAAAGGGGTATAAAACCCCACTCGACCGCGAAGACGCCTCAATTCAGGCAAAGACAAATTAAGCTCTGGTGCATACCCTCGGAAATCCTTCGAACTATGATTAAACTGAGTATCCCACAGTGTCACATCCTCGGGACATACATGATTTTGCCACCCTATAAATAACCTGCCACAAGGTTTGCCACCCTCCTCGACGGGCCCATCGTCAACTTTGGCCTTACCAGGACCAGCTTTTTTGCTCGTTTTGCTCGAACAATCTTCAACCTCGGGAGCCGAGGTTGAATCAATGATGGCTTTCCTCTTCTTCTTTGCTAAGTCCTTATTTTTATTCATCATCTTTAAGGCCACCAACTCGCTGAAAAAAATATGGTATAAGTTAAAGTAAGCTTGGGCTTTCGTCTTACAAACAAACGTACATATCAGAGCCGACTGGTACATCCTCGGCCCAGTTCGACTCATCTCCAACAAGAGATAGGCCCTCCAAATCATAACCAATAGCGAGCAACAGCTTCCTCACCTCACTAGGAAGAACTATCTTCCAATTTCCATCAGTTTGCCTATATACCCTGGAAAGAGTAGGCGACCGAGCATAGACTGGTCCAGGATCCACACGTTTGGTCCTCATGGACGAAGGGAATATAGAAGGAGAAACAACCTTTATCGAAGACGACGAGGAGGTCAGGGTGGGTGACTTATAAGCCACGTTCGAGGAAGACCAATCAGGAGTACAAGACAACAACCTAGACTCTAAACTCATAAACCCACCCAAGAACGAATCAAATGTAAAAAGATAAAAAAGAACATTACTTGTAATAGACAAAACCTGAGAAGATGAAGACAAGGGATATGAACGAAGACAGGGACCTGAAAGACAAGAACCACTGGAGTTAGTACTGAAAATGCAGAAACCGACGATAAGTCACTGGAGTTAAGAACGAAACCCAGAACTCACCAAACCTACCCAGAAAATGGTTACAAATGTATAAAATGGAGAAAGAGGAAAGGGGCGAACCTAACACACCACTTTAAGAGAGGAAAATATAGCTGAGAAGGGCCAAAACGGTGAACTCAACGCCAGAGGAAGAAATCGCCTAAATTGCTAAGGGAAGGAAAAATTTAGAAATTGCAGAAAACGTAGAGAAGAAAGCCAGGGTTTTAGGTTTTCATGTAACCCGAGAATGTCGAGTCGACTGAGCTCAGAAACATGCGGACCTTGCTCAACCACTATCCGCTCGACATGTGTCGATTACCGTTGAAGCGACGTCGTCAAAAGGAAAGAGGCGGCACCGAAATCATGAACATAGGATGATAAGACGGCTCGCGACGCTTCGAAAAGTTGCCATTAATGAGACGTGACGTCAAGCGACACTTCAATTTCCCACGTAAGTCGAGCTCGGCCCGGGGGCTCCACCGAACATATCCTCAGCCTATACTCCGACCAAGTAAACATCAGGCAATACATCCCGAGAATGAAAGCGGCCCCGAACGAAGATGAATCGAGTCACACTTTCCGATCTAAGGATAAATCCTCGCACTCAGAAAGTCGGGGCTACTAAAAGGACCCGACCTGATGCTTCCCATGTGGAATGACATGTGGTAGCCAATACGACCAAGGGTAACCCACATCCTACCGTCGAAGACATCCACTTGACAGATAGGCCAACCGAGGACTTTCAATGATCAGAAAGACACCTTGAATAACCTAGCACGGATGATCATCCGACCAAAAGACCCCCATGGTCAACACACAAGCTCGCCAAAGTCAAACACCGAAACGTCATCATAGTACTGTATATACCAGGTGGCATCGTCTGATTGGAAAATCACCAACGTGCTCTGCGTTGGCCATACTCCTCCCTACTGACCAACTTCCTGAAACGCTTGATACATCTGACAAGGGTACGAACCAATGATAGATAGCAAACTAAGCTGACCAATAGAGATTTGTCTCCTATTATTGCAGCCAATCTTGGCTTGAGAAGCAAGTTTAGAGATTATAAATAAAGGGGTTCACCACCTTCAAGAGGTTAGACACTATTCACTCAAGTTATCACACTACACACCTTGACTATTCAAGTTATTATCTGTGGCCATAAGGAACACCTGTGCTCCATCCTTTGTTATCAATTGTTATTGACTCTCATACCAGAGGGCTTTAGCTGGGATAACCTCCTAGCTCCCTAACGGCGTTTTCTCCTACAAGTCATTAGCTACACAAAGAGGACTCGAAGAACCGACATACTCTCACAAATAACCTTGCCAGATATCCTAATCCCGATTCCAACTTCGCACTCATCAGCTCCATCCCATCACGTGGACTACCCAGTACAGTCACCCTAAAAATAGGCGTGATCAGTCTTTCTTTATATTAAGTTACTGTCCTTCGTATAAAACTGACCATTGTGAACCGACAAAATTAAGGTAGTTGTACCCTTGTACTGATAGAAGATGATCAATGGTCTTTCTGTATATTAAGTCACTGACCTCCGTATAAAACTGACCATTGTGAACGGTCACTAGCTAGTTAGCTCCTCCAAAGTCCAAAGTGAAGTCAATGGTCTTTCTTTATATTATTTTTTGCATCTGGCAAACTGGCCAACCCATGTTTATTTACTACTACTTAATGCTCTCTCTTCTCTCATACATACCACTTTTGTTTTGTTGGCTCTACTCTTATTCAAGAGCTCCTACCTAAACAAAATCTATCTCCCTCTCTCTCTCTTTGCATGTTAGAAATTGTGGTCAGGAAATAAAGTCAACGCAGGACTAATGTATGTACCCTTTGCGCGGATTGCATGTAACTGAAGCAAACCTTGGAAAATTTGATCTTCAAGTTTACTGGGTTTTTTCCTTTTGTTTTTTAATACACAATATATCTGCAATGAAAAATTAATGTATGTATGTTAGTACGTGTTTCTCTTTATAAACATTATGAAACCTGCGCAATGGTGGGAGCCTCGTGAATTGGTCTGTCATTTTTATAATTTGTTTTTCGACTTCGGATAATTACTCGTAGCCTGTCAATCTTCAGATATAATTTCACCGTTTGTCCCCTGCTGAAGAAAATTGTAGCTTATTATTACTACTTCTGCGCGGGTGCTTTGAATTATTTGTTGCTGCTCTCTTCAATCTATTGCAGTTTTGTCATGGGCCGACATATTTGCAAGCTACACAATGTCGGTGATGATGACATACTTGACTGATGTCTGGAAGCTAAGTTCTACCCATGCTGCTGGCATTCTGAACATCTGGAATGGAATTTCAAAAGTTTTGCCGATAGTCATTGCCTTGTTTCTTGGCTACTTGGGTAATTTCCGTGTTCTTCTTGTCTCAAGTATTGCCAACACCATTGTGAGTTATAACCTTCTTGCCTTTCCTTTATTATGAAACATTAAGACAATTATTTATATGAAACTCCATCTTTTTTCATTTTCATTTTGAGAAGAAACTAATCAGAATTAAAAAAATTTCTTGTTTTAATTTGATTTGCAAATGGGTCTCCTTGACTACAATAATCAAACTAGGACCCTTCAACTTGTTTCTCATTCTTCTCATTATGAAGAAAGGAGGGTGGGGGGGATTATAAATTGGTGGCATTGTAAAAGTCCCCTGTCGCCTGACTTACGATAGAGATTGTAACTGCAGGGGTTGGGGTTCTTGCCTTTGTCAACACCACCAGCCACCGGTTCTTGTAGTGAATACAAGCCAGAATGCATCGGTCACACACAGAAAGTCCTCTTCTACACTTCTTTAGCTTTGATAGCTGTGGGAGTGGCTGGTCATTCTGTCTCCCTAAAGCCATTTATGGAAGAGCAAAAGCAAACTGAAGATGAAGTCAATACTAATAAAGAAGAAGCTATCGAAAACCACCCCCCGAAGAGAAAGAACAGGTTCCAAACCCTCCAAAAAAGAAAGAATACAAAAAAAGAACAGTTGTCATCATTGTGCTACTTATCTCCATCGGTGGAGGTTTTGCTTTTCAATATTATATAAAGCCATGGTCACTTAGGTTTGGAATACCAGCAATATGTACTCTCGTGGCAACACTTGTATTTACAACCATGACATGTTCAAAATCATATAAATTCAGTAACCAAGGCAAACAAGCATCCAAAATCGGTATAGGCATGATCCTAGTGCTGCTCACATTCATCATATGTGGATTAGTACTTTCTGTTGGAAACACCTATTTTTTCGATCAAGCCAACAACATGAATCGCAAGCTTGGAAGCATAAAAGTCCCTCTTTCCATCCTTCAATTGTTCTACAACTTTGCAAAAGCAGGGTTTCAAACAATTTATGAGAGAGCAAAAGAAGAAGGAGAAGGCCGCGTACAACAGAAACAACAACTGAGAAAATTTGCTCCACCGATTGGGATTGGTGTGGCTATGACCTTCTCTATATTATGTTGCATAACGGTTGCCAGAATTGAGACACAACGACTACATGTGATTAGGGACCATGGTTTATTTGACAAGGCTGACGAGACCGTTCTAATGACTGTATTTAAGTCAAGTTTCCACGCTTTCTTGCAGCCTTTGATGGGATCTTGGAGAAAAGTGCAGTTGATTTCTTCATTGGTCAGGGTCTTCCCACCTTGAGTACAATATTCGTTGGGGGTATGTTTGGGCTGGGAATCATGACTAGTGTGCTTGTTGTAATGGCCTGGCAGTGTAGTGTTGGTTTTTGTTTTAAGATCAACGAGATTAGATCTCTATCCTTAAGACAAAAACTAGAAGCCGTGTTCTAGATCTGCACAGCGTGAATCTAGTGAGTCTCCCAGGATATTGATCTTACGTGATTGGATGTTTGGCAGATCTTCAAACTCAACCACCAACGAATGCAACCGTTGTTGTAATCTCTGCAGGGCAGAAGGGAGAGTATAGAGTATAGAAAAGAGAGAGCAGAATTTTTCGATGCAAAAAATCTGTTTGAAGGCTGTATTTATATGGTAGTTGGGGATGACGGTTGAAGGCAGTTGGTTGTCTGAAAACATACATAACCGTTCAGATACACACACCAAATGAACCGGTAGCAAAAAGATATGTTCAGGCAGGCAAGCAAGCCGGCCGACCGACCAACCAACCAACCAGCCAGCCTGGGCGGTGTTTGGACCTACACCTAGGTAGGTCTTCCCTCCTACACAAAAGTGTAGTGGCCCAAGGGCCTGAAAGTAAAGCCTCAAAGCTCTACCTTATAAGGTAGAGCTTGTTTCATTTTGTTCCCAATGTGGGATTCCCACATTATACATTACATGACTTAGTTTATTCAAGCTATTGGAAACCAAGTTTCCAACAATCCCCCACATTGAATAAGATATCATGTAAGTTGATGACATATTGATATTTTACAGAGATACAATTGAGAGTAGCTAGAGTGGAAGAGGTGGCTATTGGCTTTGAACCTTTCCTTATGAGTTACTATCGGGAAGACTTACTAATCAGTGACTGGTGTGTCTTGAAATGACTGGTGTTTGATGTCAACCAAGACAATAGTATTCACATAGCTGCCCTCAAACAACGTTTGATTCTACATTTGTGTTCATTTTGGCCCTAAACACTTCCTGGTTCTGTGAATGTTGTTAGAAAATTTTGCCTCGAAATTTCCATAAGATCGGCCAGTCTTACTTTCATATAGGTGATTTCTTATAAGGGTGTATCCTGTCAATACCTCGCTTGATCAAATCAAGTCACAAGAATCATTAAAAGCAGTGCTTATCCTAAACTGTGACAGGTAACACTAGTGTTTTCACTATAGGAATGAGTAGGAGTGTGAGTCTGTTAGTGTTAATAGTGAGATCAATTAGTTTGGTTGTCCCTTTGAACCTAGACCATGGGGTTGCCAATCAACTAGGTGGGGTTTTCAGCTAAAGGTTCTCTTTATTTCATAGGCTTGAGGCCCATTCCCTTCGATGAACTGCATACTAACTCTCTGGACAATCCTTTAGTTAATGGATCCGCTAGATTGTCTTTAGATCGAATATAATCGATGGTGATCACGCCATTGGAGAGTAGTTGCCTAACGGTATTGTGTCGTCGCCTTATATGGCGGGACTTACCATTATACATGTTATTTTGTGCCCTGCCAATTGCGGCTTGACTGTCGCAATGGATGCATATGGTCGGCCAATCGGCCGTGACCATGCCGAATATTTTCAAGGAAGTTATGTAACCATTCAGCTTCCTCAGCTGCTTTATCTAAGGCGATAAATTCTGATTCCATAGTAGATCTTGCAATGCAAGTCTGTTTGGAAGATTTCCATGCAATGGCACCGCCACCAAGAATGAATACAAATCCACTTGTTGACTTGGAGTCGTTAGTATCAGAAATCCAATTAGCGTCACTGTATCCTTCAATAACTGCCGGATACTTGGAGTAATGCAACCCGTAGTCCTTAGTGTATCGAAGATATCTAAGAGTCCTTACAATGGCTTTCCATTGATCGGGGTCGGGATTACTTGTAAACCGACTCAATCGGTTAACTGTTTGCGCGAGGTCGTGCGGTCGTAAGATACATAAGACTTCCAATGATTCGAGAGTATTCAATTTGAGATACGCCTCGTAGGTTCTTTTTGAGATGAAAGTTAGGGTCGATTGGAGTCTTAGCAATTCTTGTATCACCGTTGCTAAATTTCTCTAGCAGTTTCTCAATATAATGAGATTGTGATAAAACTATCTCCTCGGATGTTCTAGATATTTTAATACCTAGGATAACATCAGCTAACCCTAAATCTTTCATGTCAAATCTGCTGGCCAACATCTTTTTGGTGTCTTTGATCATGTTATTATTGCTACCAATAATTAACATGTCATCAACGTAGAGACAGATAATGACGTAACCTTGTTGCGTATTTTTAGCGTATACACACTTGTCACATTCATTAGTCTTGAAGCCATTAGCAAGTATAACGTCATCAAAACGTTTATGCCATTGTTTTGGTGCTTGCTTTAGACCGTATAAAGATTTGACCAGTCGACAGACCTTAGTTTCATTGCCTGGAGTAATAAAGCCTTCTGGCTGTTTCATATAAATTTCTTCTTCAAGTTCACCGTTGAGAAAAGCGGTCTTGACATCCATTTGATGTATCTCGAGACCGTGTAGTGCCGCGAAGGCAATGAGTAGGCAAATTGAAGTAATTCGAGTAACTGGAGCATAGGTGTCAAAATAATCAACACCTTCCTTTTGATTAAAACCCTCGCGACTAGCCGGCCTTGCCTTGTATTTATCAATGGACCCATCAGGTTTCAATTTTCGTTTGAAGACCCATTTACACCCTAGGGGTTTGCAACCTTTGGGAAGGTCGACGAGCTCCCAGGTGTGGTTTTGCATAATGGAAGATATTTCGTCGTTGACGGCTTCCTTCCATTGTAGAGCCTCGGGAGTAGACATTGCTTCCTTGAACGTACGTGGTTCATTATCCACGAGAAACGTGGTCACAAAGTCTGGTCCAAAGGTCTTACTCGTGCGAGCTCTCTTGCTTCGACGAGGTTCATCAATGTCTTCATCTTGATGAATACCTTGATCAATGGCCATAGGAACTATTGCTTGTGAGGTGTTATCTTGTTCGTCAATGGACCAAGGAAATGAGCGTTTTACTGAAGTATCAACTTTTAGAGGAAAGATAGCTTCAAAAAACGTAGCATTTCTTGATTCCATAACGGTATTCACCTCGATTTCCGGATTATCATATTTATGGACTAAGAACCGATAGCCGCTGCTATGGGTTGCATAACCAATAAAAGTACAATCCACGGTTTTGGAACCGATTTTAACCTTTTTAGGTGGTGGGACATCTACTTTAGCTAGGCACCCCCACACTTTGAGGTATTTGTAGGATGGTTTTCGACCATGCCATAATTCATAGGGCGTTTTGTCCAATTTCTTATGGGGAAGCTTGTTTAACAAGTAATTGGCAGTGAGCACCGCCTCCCCCCACATTTCGTCGGGTAGACCGGATTGAAGCAATAATGCGTTCATCATTTCCTTTAAGATTCAATTTTTTTCTTTCGGCAATCCCATTGGCTTGTGGGCTATATGGGGGTGTAACTTTGTGAATAATCCCGTGGTCAGCACAGAAGTCTTTGAAGGGAAACACGTATTCGCCTCCTCGATCAGACTTAAGAATTTTTATCTTCTTTGAAAGTTGATTCTCGACTTCGTTTTTGTAAAGTTTAAAAGCTTCGAAGGCTTCAACTTTACTTTTTAAGAGATAGAGATGACAAAACCGGGTACAATCATCAATAAAGGTGATGAAGTATTTGTTTCCGCCATAAGATTCTATGGATTTTAAGTCACATAGATCACTATGAACCAAATCTAATGGTGTCGTGTCATGCTCGATTGTCTTAAACGACGTTCTTGTTTGCTTAGCCTCAACGCAAGTATGGCATTTGTTATTTTTATTAATGCGACTTGGAGGAATTAATTCCATTTTCATTAATCGTCTCATAGAGTCATAGTTAACATGACCTAATCGATAATGCCAAAGATCAAAATGCTCAAGCAAGTAAGAAGAAGATGGTGATGTAGCACTTTTATTATCGACTTTGTATGCGGTGTTAACCACCATTACATTACATTTAAAAAGGCCCTCATCGAGGTAGCCTTTACCAATAAAAACCCCACTCTTACTTAAGATAAATTTGTCCGACTCAAAAGCCAACTTAAACCCATGTTTAACTAAAAGAGAACCGGAGATCAAATTTTTGCGAATGTCGGGAACATGAAGGACGTTGGTGAGCACCAACTCCCGCCCACTCGTCATTTTCAGGGTCACTTGGCCTTTGCCTTCCACTCCCGAAGTAGATGAATTGCCCATGAAAAGCTTCTCCTTGGGCGTCACCTTGTTGTAAGCGGAGAACACCTTGGCATCGCCAGATATATGAGTGTCCACGAACCACTCGCGGCCCGTGCCAACCATGTTTGTCTCGGAGACGACACATATCATGCTGATCTCCTCATCAACCATGTTTGCTTCACGCTTGACCCGCTTCTTCCCGCGGCATTCAGCAGCTTTGTGGCCGACCTTGTCGTAGTTCAAACACTTTCCTTTGAACTTGTAGTGCTTGTGCTGTTTGGGCTCTTCGGCCGAGGACTGCTTGTGCTTCTTGGAGCTTTCGGCAACGTGCTTGCGCTTGTTGCCCCTCGGGTCTTGCTCAACAACGTTGGCCCCGTCCACATTGCGGTTGGTCCTTTTATCCGCCACCTTGTTGTCTTGTTCAATCTGCAGCTTAGGATCAAGTCTTCGAGAGACATGTCTTTTCGCTTGTGCTTGAGGTAGTTTTGAAGTCCTTCCAACCGGAGGGAGCTTCCGATTAGAACTTGGAAAGGCTCGGGGAGTTGCATACCCTTGGCTTCCAACTCATGCAACAAAACCTGAAGCTGCTGAACCTGAGAAACAACAGGCTTAGAATCGACCATGGCAAAGTCAAGAAAACGAGCAACCACAAATTTCTTATGACCGGCGTCCTCGGTTTTGTACTTTTTCTCTAAGGACTCCCACAGTGCCTTAACACTCTTAAATGGACTATAAATTTTATACAAGGAATTATTAAGTCCATTTAGAATGTAATTGCGACATAAGAAATCCGAGTGCTTCCACGACTCGGCGGCAACCACTGTGGTCCTGTCCGTCTCGTTAGGGTCTAGGATCTGGCCGCTTTCAAGCATTTGGACGATTCAAGGTGGTCAAGTAAAAAGCATTTCTTTGCCATCTCTTGAATTGCATTCGTTGAACTTTTCGGTCGCCGCCATGGTGAGCATGAACTGGCGGTAGGCCGGGAGTTGCAACAACAACGTCGACTACAACAACTTTCCTTTGCACTTTCGTAAGTAGTCATTCCGCACGTAAGTGATTGAATCGTAATTACACGGGTTGTAATTCAAGAATGTGTTAAGAGCAGAAACAAAACCAGGATCTGAACACTTAGGACTTATGTAATCAGGTTCTAAACTGTCCAGAAACAGATTTGCAATTTTCCGAATTTGTGCAGTTTCAAAATTGTTGCAGAATCAAAGGAGTTGTATACTTAATAAAACTGAAACAAAGCAGGTTGTTTTAAGGCATTTAATGCGAGCATTCGAATCGAATTCCCAAAATCAGTTTGCTTTCGAAGCAAAACGGTTTATAAACGTAAGAATTCGTAATATGCATGATCCGAAAGATCGAACAAAGATGCATTTGCAATTTAAGTAGGTTTGATACAGAAACTATTCAGATCACAAGCTGATGCAGAATTTGAAACCAATTAAAATCTGTAACAGAATCAGATTTAATGTAGTACATGAACCAGGTTATTACAATTTTTAGAAGCAAACTGTTATCATGCAGGCTGCATAAAATTGATGCAAAATCTGGAAGCATGAACAGCCTAACTATGTAATTAAAACAGATACATGTTAGTATCTGTTTGCATAAACAAGTTATATGCAGTAGCAAATTTCAGTGTAATGCAGTAACAGGTGTTAATGCATTGAATGAACCTGCATTAAATAGTATATAGTCCAAGAGAGATGGATTCTAGAGCAATTTTGCAGCAGAAACAGATATAGAAACTAAACTATAATACAGGCTGATGTAATAGAAACAGAAGCTGAAACTATAATAGAATCAAAGATGTGAAATCTGGTTCTGTAATGTCAACAGAATGGTATCAGTGCAAGAGTTTTTAATCTGTTGCAGAACCAAGAGAAAACTGTTCTTAAACAGATTATGACCTAAAGCAGAAACCAGAATCTGTATCCAGAAGTTGTGTTCTGGAATTATGCAGAATCAGGTTTTTAATCTTAATAAAACTGAAGCAAAACATGTTTTATCAAAGCAGAAAACAGGTTGTATTCTGGAATTATGCTGAATCAGGTTTGTGCAGATTCCAGAATGTGAGCAGAACCAGATGCACAGAAATAGCATGCAAATCTGTGAATGAACAGAAATGTATGCAGACTGAATCTGTATGTAAAACAGGTTGTATACAGAAGTTGTGTGCTGGAATTATGCAATATACAGATTATGTACAGGTTATATGCAATTTCAGGTTTGGCTGTAATGAAACCAGGTTAAACACTGCAGGCTGTATGCAGAATCTGTAACATGAAGATGAGTAGAATCTGTAATAAAACAGTATGCGGTTGCAACAATTTTCTATACAGATTAAAATGTATGACACACAGAAACAGAAGGCATGCAGTATCAGGTTAAAAACCTTTCCAGAATCTGTTTGTTATTAAGCATGCAGAATCAAAAACAGGTTCTGGAAGCAAAACCAGGCCAAAAAGGATTTTTGTCTTAAGATTGTTGTAATGGCCTGGCAGTGTAGTGTTGGTTTTTGTTTTAAGATCAACGAGATTAGATCTCTGTCCTTAAGACAAAAACTAGAAGCCGTGTTCTAGATCTGCACGGCGTGAATCTAGTGAGTCTCCCAGGATATTGATCTTACGTGATTGGATGTTTGGCGTGTGTTTGGACCTACACCTAGGTAGGTCTTCCCTCCTACACAAAAGTGTAGTGAGCAGGGAAGGTTAGTGAGCAGGGAGGAAAAGCAAATTGGTTTCAAGAAAATTTAAGTAAGAGCCGTTTGGATATGTATTATTGGATGTTGGCAGCTCTGAGTGCTGTCAATCTTAGTTTCTACATTGTGGTGGCATGCTATTGTTATTCTTATTGCGAAGCAGAGATGGACGACGAAGTAGAGGTGGACGGCAAAGCAGAGGTGGACGGCGAAGCAGAGGTGGACGTCGAGGAAGGAGGAGAAATAGATCTTAAGGTTGCTGTTGTTAAGGTTTAATGTATGTCTGTCCATCTTTTGTTATAGATTTTATTATGCAAGTTGATTTTCATGAAATATGTATTCAGAGGTAGGTTATTTAGGAGGACGCTTTATTAATTAATTTGGCTTCTTAAATAAGAAATTTTACATTAAACAAACTTTTGATTAGACTGTCAAGGTGGGTTGGCGGAATGGGTCAGCCCATAGCCAACTAAAATCCGACAGAGCAAGCCAACCCACGAAGGTGGTAGACCTGAAAATTGTAAATCCAATTCAATCTATCATAGGTTCTGGTCTGGGGGGTCAGCCCACCAATTTGTTTTTTGTTAATTCATCACAAAAAAAAAATTATGGCATAACATTTTTTACATTAAAAAAAAATAATCTACTACTCCCTCTGTTTTCAAAATATTATTTACTTTGACCCGGCACAATGTTTAAGAAAAAAATAATTTACTATATTATAAATATTGGTAAAATATGTGGTTTTCTTTAATGCCCTTTAGTATGTGGACATAATTAAAGTAGGTAGAAAAAGTAAGGATAACGTGGTAAAAATATTTTCTTAAAAGAGAAAGTTTTAAAAGAAGACAATATTTAAGAACGAACAAAAAATGAAATGTAGACGATAATTTGAAAACGGAGGGAGTATTATATTTTAAATAGTATTTTAAACATCTTTCTCTACTATTAATAGTGTAAAAAGGAAAAAATAAATCAAAAAATATTTTATGAATTTTCTTACGAACAGGGATGACACCCTGCAAAATTTTTTTTTAAAAAAAATACAAACTTAAGAGGAACAACTAGTCTAACCCTTATAATGAGAGGATAAAGAAGTCTAACCTCGAAAAGTAAAAGACATAAAGATAAGAACCCTCAAAATAAATAGAACTAAAATAAACAAACTAAGGGCATTAATTAAGAAATCCTAATGTTGGTAGTGCCCTGCTTATCTAGTTTGATACTCCCACGTTGGGGTGGCAAAATTTTATCAAATCTATTGGGTTTTCCAATATACTCATTAAAAAAAATAATGGGTGTTAAAATAATGGGTGTTAATGGATAACATCCATTAGTAACTAATATCAAAATTGATAATTATAGATATTAAACGGTTATCCGTTGAGTTTATCCACTAATGCTTCCACTAACATTGAGTTTATCAACTAATGCAACCACCATCACTCGTCTCCACCCACCACCGCCGCTATCGTTGGCAACCTCCGGCCACTGCCTCCCACCGCCACCACCGTTTGCCGCCCATCGCTGACACAACCTTCTCTGTATGCTCTTTACTTAAAAAATAAATAAATAGTTGCAGAGTTTGCAATTAGCAAGATTAAAACTTGGCTCATGTAGATTTATATGAAAGATTCCTACCAATAGGCTAAACAATTTTTTGAAATTTATTTGAAAGTTTAATATAAATATAGACAAGTAATTATAAAAATTGTTGATTATTATAATCGTATTTATTATTTTGTGGATTAAGCATATTTAGTTGTTATTTATAATTATAATGAATATAAGTATTTCATTTTTTAATAAGGCATTTGACTTTTTTTTTTATATATTTTATTAGTTTTACATAATCATTTATTAGTGTCAAATCAATAAGCACATATAAGGTTAGTTGCATAAAAAACTCTGGCCTATTTTAATTTTTTCGTTTTGAACCAAGTGTTGTTTTTTTTTTTGCATGTAAAACCTTAACCTAACTTTTTTTTTTCCAATTAAAACCGTCCGTTAAAAACTCGTTAGTTTTGTAACGGGAAAGTGACTGGATGTCCTAGTTGCCTACGTGGAATGGACGGGAGAGCTCATGTCCACGTCATTTTCCCCATCAAAAAGAATTTTGTTATAAGCTCTATCCTATTTTGAAATTTCAAAACAACCCATATTAAAAATTAGATTGTTTTTTAAAAAATTTGATTGCAATACAAACCTCATACAATTTTTAAAATTTCAAAATGAACCGTGATAGATTGGATATATATATATATATATATATATATATATATATATATATATATACATACATACTAATTCATCAAGCAATTCACAATTTTCATTGGATCATCTTTTTTTCTCAGTTTTAACAGAGTGAATAGAGAAGTTCGTTATCATTGTGAAAAGATGATTGTCATGCGGATTTCATGGACATGTCAAAATCCAGGAAGAAAGTTCTTAGTTTGTGAAAGATATATAGTAAGTAATTTATTTTCTGTGATTAATTAACTAATTAATTTTGTGAATTGTTAAACTCCTCTATTCATTATGTTAAAACTAAGGCTATGTTTGTTTCAGGGAAAATGATTTCGGGAAAATAAACAGATTTCATTTTCAGGTGTTTTATAAATCTTTTGAAAATGTGCCAAAAAACATTTTCGGGTGTTTGGCAAACGCACGAAAAATGTTACGGAAAGCAAAATATAAGTAAATAAAAAAGTATATTATAATATTAATACACATATTGAATATAAAATAGTGTTGAACTTTAAGTATTTTCCTTTTAATAACTCTTTATTTATCATTAATGATGTCAAATCAATAAATTCCATCTTTTTCAACCTCACAAATACAAATAAAAAAATTGATAATTGATATGAAAAAAAATGGTTAAAAAAATAAAATGGACAATGTTTGAGACGTTCTTAAATAATATAGTGGACACTAATTTTAAGACGTGGTGAATATTTATTAAAATTAAATTTATAAATAATGTGCACAAACTTCATTTATATTTCTAAACAATTTATTTGTTGAGTGAAATATTGTGTGTAAATATGTGTAATTGCGGAGGGGGGCAGAAGGGTACTCGAACATTCAGAAAATGACTTACATAAAATAAATCTGTAAGTCATTTTCCGGAAAAGATGACTATTTTTTGTTGGCTCGGAAAAACTTTTACTTTGACTACATTTTCGAAAGATTGCCAAACATCAGAAAATGAGGAAAACGTTTTCCAGAAGTTATTTTCCGTGAAACAAATGTAGCCTTAGATAAAAAAAGATGATCCAATTAAAATTGTGAATTGTTGGATCCATTAGCCTTATATATATATATATATATATATATATATATATATATATATATATATATATATATATATATGTGTGTGTGTGTGTGTGTGTGTGTGTCTATATATATATATATATAAGAGGAAAAAAGAGAGGTGAAAATAATTGATATAATTTTAACGATGAAAGTGTCAGTTTATAGCATTGAAAGTGTTACGTTTTAATATTAAACTTGTTTCACACATGTGCGTTAAACTCACAAACATATGTCTATTTTAATTAAGTTATATTCAAGGTAAACGAATGTAAAAAACAAAATTAGAAGAATAACGAAAAAGTAAAATTTGAGACAACTACATAAATAGAGACTCATCTTGTGTTAGTAAAGTTATAAATTAAAAAAAAAATCTTTGTTCAAATTTTGTAGTAATATTTTCGTGATTTAATAATGGACGCTAAATAAATTCATTGTTTGTGATTTGTAAAATTAAAATATTTTTAAAAGGCAAAAAATTTGGCTAAAATATTTTGCGTAAAATTCATCAATTATTTTATGGTGGGTACTTGTGATATTGTCAAAAAAGAGAGAGAATTGCTATAGTTTTAACGAATGTGATGAAATGACCCAAAAAATCAGATCAATTAAAAAAAGGATAATATAATTTTTTGGTCCCTGAACTATACCAATATTATGCGTTTGGTCCTTGTATTTTTTTTGTAATGTGTTTGGTCCTTAAAGTAGGTTTTGGTAAGAGATTACCCCCTGACGGGGTTACCGTCACTTTTATCGTTATGTTTTTTTTTGAAAACCCAATATTACCCTTGGTCCCTTGTTTGACCAACATCCCCTTTTTACACATTTTCTTTTGTTGACTAATCCCCTGCGCATACACACACTAAAACACCACAACACACACACAACTCCAAAATCTCCCAACTAAAGAGAGAAAATCAAAGAAGAGAGGAGCTGATTCAATCCCGTCTATGCCCGTCCACGCAGAGAGAGAGAGAGAGAGAGCATAAGCCGAGAGTGAATTTCGAATCTCTTGGCCTTGTAACAGTTTTTGTTTTATGAAATCGACAAGTGAACGGGATTGAATGTAAGAAGTGAATGAAACGGTGGATTAGTGTGAGCTGATTTTGAAGGTGGGTTGGAGTAATTAGATCTAGTGAAGTGGGTGTTGTTGTTTTGTTTGTATTTAGATCTGGGTTCTAGGGTTTGATGGGACATTGATAATTATTGAGCATGTTGGAGGTAGAAGATAAGGTGGTTTTCTATTTGGATTGTTTATGTTGGGTTCTAGTGTGGATTTGAAAGAAATCAAGTCTTTGGAAGACGTAAGTCGTGATTTGATCCGGCGTGGGCCAAACTCCCCATATTTAGCGCAAATTCTCGACTAAGGGCTCGTCGTCAGTTAGTCTTTCAGGTTGAATGTTTGGTTGGGAGTAGGCCTGAGAAAGAAATAGGCGAGTTGCATCCCTTAATATTAGGCGGGTTGAATGCCCGTGCCAGTTCGATCTCTCTCTTCCTCCTCCTAGGGGATCTTATGAAGGACAAAGTCTGTGATGGTTCCTAATACCTAATATAGGTATAACTTTCTTTTCTCTTTACTGTGGCCTCTGAAAGCCCTTTCTTTACCAGCTGGAAGTTTTACATCCCTTAATATTACTTATTTATCGAGCTCCTTCTCTCTTACGCATACGAGATCTTCAAACCTCGGTTTAAGGGTGAAGAGCTTTTGTCTGCTCTTATTCAATTAGAAAGGAGTGCATTTTTTTCTTTTAGTCGAAGTGAACTAAGTTCAGTGATCCAATGGCCTGAATCGGGCAGAAGAAAGTCTAATTCGACGGATTGGATCTAAACTTTCTCGAAAGCTTGCCGGCAAGATCTGGTTTTCTCTTGTGGGTTGTGTCCCTTTTTCTTTTTTTCTTTTTTCATTTTTTAATTTTAAACCACTAACATTACTAAGGGTAAAATTGGGTTTTCAAAAAAAAAATATAATGGCAAAACTGACGGTAACCCCGTCAGGGGGTAATCTCTTATCAAAAACCTACTTTAAGGACTAAACACGTTACAAAAAAAATACAGGGACCAAACGCATAGTATTGGTATAGTTCAGGGACCAAAAAAATATATTATCCTTAAAAAAATTCCATTTTTTTCACAATCTGTCATATAGTTATAAGTAATTGTGAACATTCGTGATTTAGATGATTTTGTTTTTGTGATTACAATTCGGATATGATGAAATGGACAAAATTTTACGCTATGTAATTTTTGTTGAAATTATAAAATCGGATCTATAAAATTTGCCATATATTTTTCTAGATCTTTCACTTGCTTATAAAATGGTGGGTATTTGTTCGTATAATTTATCGGATATGATGAAATCACCAAAAAAAAATAGATATAAAATTTCCCATTTCTTTTTCTCATTTTGAGTTAGTTGTATTTGTTGCTTTCCATGTGTTTGGACACACTGATTAAATTTGAAACTTAATGAAGGAAACTTCGGAAGGTGTGAACTCATAGAAATTTTTATGGAGTGACATAAGTGTGTTGGACTTCATAGTGTTAGGTAGACGTGCATGCCTTTTCATATGCCTAGTCACATTTAATATCTTTAATGACTTAAATGTATAATCAGATTATTGGTGTGTAAAGATAACTTTCTATTTTTGACATTTATATTTGGTGGGATTTTACTATTTTTAGACTACCTGGGGCGGCTCTATATATATATATATATATGTATGTATATATATATGTGTATATATATATATATATATATATATATATATATATATATATATATATATATATATATATATATATATATATATATATATATATATATATATATATATATGTTACTTATGGCTTAGTTTTAACGTGTCACTTTTGTCTTTTAAATGTGTCATGTTTGGCTTTAAATGTGTCACTTATTATTTCGTCAAAGTCCGTTAGGATCCGTCAAGCATCCCACGGCAGATGAGACTAATGGAGCTGATAGAGGATGAAACTGCATGACTTGGTAAGAAGAAAAATTTCGGCAGCAAACCATGAAAATATAGGGGTAGCGGAGCAAAATGAGAAATATCTCATTAATGTGTTGGCTACCTTACCGAGCCGACACGTGTCCCTCCCTCCTTGTGTGATCGGCGTGCTTATGTTGGCTGATCCAAGTCGATCCGCAGCTTTCAGTCCCATTTGTCATATTTTTTTGCCTATTTTCTCTCACATTTTGACCCATTTTTTATTAGGTAAGCCGCGGTCATTGTTGATGGGTTACCCACTGCATCATCCTTCTTTAAAAAAAACATTTTTGAGGCTCGTCTTATGGATTTAGGACCCGTAAGACCATATTACACAAGCTTTTGTCTAATAATAATAATAAAGAGTAAATGAGGAAGTAGAGTGGCAACCGTCTCTTATGTTGTGAATGGAGATCGGCGGCTCAAGAGTAGCGTTTGGGAGAGGAAATGTCAACTGAGGAGATAGTACGAACCAGTACGATACGATTATAAAACACAATTACAGAGATAAATGACACGATAAGACTAGCACGATACGAAACGAAAGATACTAAATTGTTAATATATTCAAAATAATATTTATTATTATATTTATGATTAAATATGGTAGATAACATGAAAACATGATAGTGAGGTACGAACCGACATGATAGCACGAATTGCCACTCGTAATAAAAGAGAGGGGGGATTGCAAAATTTTGGTGTTCGACCTTGTGTTTTGCCAGAAAAGTTGGAGAGAGCGAGGAGTGAACTTTGAGAGAGAGAGAGAGAGAGAGAGAGAGGCGGCGTGCAGAATGAGGCGTGCGAGAGAGAGTTCATAATTTCTCTACTAGTTTTGATTCGCCTTTGGTAAGAATGTATTGATTTTGTATTATTTTCTCATATAAACCTTGTTCTTTAAAACAAATCATAGCTTTGGAATACAATGAGTTTATTTTGAAGAGTTTTGGGTGTTAGTAAAACACTTGGGGGGGAAATGGTGAAAAGGGAGTGATGCGGCAAGAGACTCTTTCATAAACAAGTGGCTAAAACTTTTCAGATCCTGATTAAAAATTTTCAAATATCCTAAGTGATCTAAATTGTTTTTCACTATTGCTTTACATGTTCAATACTTTGATTTATCGAGTCTGTAATAGCAATAGTAGACTATACTAAAGTCATCGCTCTTATAATTATCAACATAGGGCATGTCTTGAGATAAAATGATTATTCATTGTGGGGATGTTATTTCAATGTCATTTTGATTGTTTATACTAGCAGCCAGCAATCCTCTCTTGCAGAAGACTCACTCATTTGGATTGAACATCTTACCAACAGACTTAGCTCTGCACGTGCTACCAAGAGACAAGACTACAAGAGATCAAGAAAAGGCAAAAATGTTCAAGCCTCAAAAGTCACTAAGATCTTTATGAAGCCTGACATCTCTGATACTACAAGATCTTCTCTCTCTCACATGGTTTGGAAAATTCAAAAGAACCTACTTTATTTGATAGACCACCTGACAGTGCATTATGATTCAGACTTACATTTTAGAGACATATCATATAGTCTGACGGGCAACAGTTCCAGGATCTGCAAGACAAAGTCTTTACCCAACAGTCAAAGATCTAGTGAACAACATCTTTATCCACCAGTTTTCAACGACAAATCCATTTCAACGGATAGAAAATCTATCATCTCTCAACAATAAAAAAGACCTCTGTCTATAAAAGAAATCCTCCTTCTTCTTCAACAAGTGGATGCAAGTTCGACAAAGCTGTGAGTTCTTCAAAGAGATCGTCTTCAACAACGATTCTCAGATCTCCATAGAAGGTTGCAGTGGTTGAAGCCAGACCATAGCAAAACACTCTTTATGGATTGCTAAGAAGAAAAGGATTGAAGAAAAGAGAGATCAGCAATATCTAAAGACAGAGATCGATGTCTTGGTCAAGAAAATAGTTCTTGATTTGAGTTTTTCAACCTTCTTCGAAGATCTCAGCCTCTAACAGAGCTTCAGGATTTTATTCCTAAAGTTAGAGGCCAAACACTTCAGATCGATTTCAAGATAGATTTTCAGATGGTTCCCAAGGAAGATGAAGAGCTGTCGGTAAATATTGCGTTCATATCTTCAGATTTGTATTCCCTTACAAATGCTGTTGATTGTGCAATAATCGATCATCATAGGAAGTCGAGTGCTCTGCACTCAATCGTTCAGATATTCTTTATTTGAACCACCCTAAAAATTGTCTTCTTATATCTATTCCTCGTTGTCCTCTCCTACTGCTCTCTTTACTTTAGAAATTCCTTTATGAATAATTAAGGATTAAGGTTTGGAACGACGAAGACAAAAATTTTACATAGAGAGTCCAGGTCGATGTATTCTGTAATTTATCTTTGAAAAAATTCAGGCGTTCTTTCACATGGTTTATCTTTCATTATTCAGCCTTTACTTCTCTATGAGCTTTTATAAATTGATTGATCATTTGAAAAGCTAATCTCTCATGACTTCCTAAATCTGCATTTGGAAGAAGGATTAAGTGTGCTGTTTTTTTGAACATATATTCGTGTACAACCACTTAAGACTTCCTCACTAAATATAAGCCCTACGATTTCCACTGTTTAAACTCTTTAATTAGGCTTTTGATTTACCTTTAGTTCGCCAGCAGAGTTCATTACTCTGTTAAGAGCAAGTCTGTTGTTCCGCGTTACCAGCAGACATGCTTGTTGTGCCAACTATCGATGCCTTTAAAACCTGCACTTTATGAATACAAAAAGAAAAGTTTTTAATAGGCATCAAAGGCTATTCACCTCCCCCTCTAGCCTATTTAAGCATCAATTTAGACCAACAATTGGTATTAGAGCCAAGCTCTATAAGCTTTATGTCAGGTCTAACCACCTGAGAGTTTGATCCTCAATTGCTCATTACAAATGCACGTCACAAGAAAATGGTTTTCTCATTCTTATTTCAAAAACTCTTTTGACAAGGATTTCACGTGAGATATATTTTTTGAAAACATGATCACTTTAAAAATCATTTTGTTTTCAAAAATCTCGAGTTAGACAATTCCTATGATGATTCCTTGCTTGAGTATGAGAAATTTATTCATATGACAGAAATTACTCTTCAATTGACACTATGAATAAAGTTGTCTTAGATGTACAAAACTCCGATAGATGTTTCACTTTAAATGACCTTTGATTCAAATTCTCTTGACATAAGACTAACGATTGTTGTCAATTCAACACCTTCTCGAGAGAAATTTCTTAGTTCAAAATTCTACAACTTTAGAGTGAAATAATTTTAAAGATTCTTATTTCTTCTTATGAAAAAGGTTAAGAGTCAAAAACTCCATATCATGAAACATTGATTGATCCCTCTGTTATATGATATTCAGCTTCTAGGAACTTGGCCTATATTTCAAAGAGTTATTTGCAATCAATCTCTAAGAAATATGAATTCAAGACATTATAAGCTATTGCAAAGGAAATCTATTCTGCAGGAAACGTCTATCAAGTCTGCAGACATATTAGCTCAGATTTCGCAGGCATCTTTCCGAGAACTTCTACCTCGATGTGAATACGGTTGTCACTTAAGGAATACATATTCTCTCAAGATCTCTAAGAAAATTTTATTTCTCCTCTAAAAGCATAGGATACTATGCTTGACTGATTTGCAGATTTCTATTTATTCTTCTTAGTCATTTCTCCTTTCCTCTGGCTTCTGATACCTGATCCTTTTTCGTTTCAACAACTTCTTCGCTAACAAGGATCATGAATGTATCTTCACTGTGAAACATCTATATCTGCTTGCTCTATTCTCTCTATCTTATTTTTGCCGATATAATGCATGAATATTTGTTTACAATAATTTGCTCCTATGTTTTCAATCTATTATGTTAAGTATGATTTAATTTATTCAACTTGTTTGATATCATTTCGTTAAGTTGATTTGTGTTATCACTGACCTATATTTTCTCCGTGAATATCAACCTTATGCCTTTGTCGATCGATCTTGCTCTGCCGCACTTCATAAGCTCAGTTCTATGTGCTGACTTATAAGAGTTTTTACCTTAGTAGACAATAAACAATATACAAGGGTATCTTTGCTATTTCTACAAAGGCTGGGGTTAAACTTTTTGAAACTGACTATTTCCTAAAGTAAAAGACAATTTCTTAGATTTTCGGTAAAAATAAAATATTTTGAAAAAGTGGACGTCTTTTCAAAATCAAACCTTTTCTAAAAAGTCATTTTGTCATAATCAAATCTTTTTTTTTCTGAAAAGTTGTTTTGTCAAAATCTTTCTGAAAAGTTGTTTTGTCCTATTGAAAACTTTTTACCTTCTCAAGAAATTTGCTTTATCTTTTCAAAAACTTTTTGGCTTTCCAAGGAGAAACTTTACCGGATATCTAAGAAATCAAACCATCTCTCACGTTGTCTCATATGACTTTAATGAGAGTGGTTGAAAGGATACCTCGATCTTAATGAATCTTCCTCATTAACTAGTCCTTCGTCCTTCCTCTGTGAGTATTTATAAAGACCTTCCTTCCTCACCTCTATCACTCACAAACTACTTCCAAGAACTATGATAGACACTGATACAAGCTACTTCCTTTTCAAAATGTTACTTAGGAGTATTCTTAGTCTTCGATCAAGCCTCTCTCTAAAAACTTGGTATTGCCTTTCCTATCCACCGAAAGTTGTTTGGTTAGTTTTGAGGAATCCTCTTATATGAAGATTTACCTTAATAACCTTTTAGCATGCCTCTCCTAGATCTATGTGATCGCGCTCATGTCGCCTGCCCCTTTTTAGCAATGTAGAGTTTCTACATATCCTTGCGCTGGTGTGATTCTCCCTTGAGAATAGCACAACTCACAGCAGCCGACTTTCGAAAGGGAGTCGTCCTGGCTTGAGAGCTAGCTAAAGGGAGAAGGAAGAGCAGGTGATAGGATCACATATCTACATTTTATTCAGTGTAGAGATCCCATTTGATTGTCTCTTTTGGCTTAGCCACTTACTACCAGACCACTATTCTGTTTGCAAACTAGTTAAACAGTTTAGGTCCATGTTCTTCATAGACATCTCTTTGTAACAATTTTTATTCTAAATGTATCAATGTTTAGATTAGTTGTTTACTAGAAGTAGTTAAGTCACATGAAGTTTTATTGAATCTTATAATCATTAGATCCTCGTTGTAACTCTTCTTTCCTATTTTGATATAAATGAGAACTTGTTCAAGACAACTTTACTTCATGTCTATCTGCTTTTGTATGCCTATTCTTTGATAGCATGAAATCCTATGTTTCTCTTATGGACTCAGTACTTGTGCTTTTATTTCATATCTTCTATTATGAATCCACAACAGCAAACATAACTCTGCTGTTAACCCAACAGCAATCCAATCCTTAAACATTAGTATAATTATTTGACAATATATAACTCGGATGAGAAGAAACCATGATCTACCTTTCAAACAATAGTCTTATGAATCTAATCTATTTATACATATCAAATTCAGTTTGCACAAAAGAAAATGACTTTTTCCAACAAAAACTTCTAGTGCTTAAAGACTAAGTTGCTTCTTATCATAATGACAATTTCGACCTCTGTTGGTATAAACTACTGTCATTATGACTAGATCAACTGGTATCTTCAAACTGAATTTAACTTAGTTTAAAAGAATCTTATTTTGCTTCAAAACTTCTAGAGTACTGGTAAAAATCTTATCAGAAGAAATATTGTTGAAATATGAACTGCTATGATTTTGGATTTCTTTAGAAAGGTCGATCCTCCCAACACAATCCCTTTCTCATGAATGTAAGATTTAACCTTAACCCATGATGTTCTGGTGAATCTTCATTCTCTCCAAATCAGGTCTCAAATGCTATATATTTCACAACAGTAGACTTCATATCTACTGTACGCATGATGACCTTCTGAGGAACTAGCAGCATCTGCACTTAAATTTCAGGTTAGTATTTCATGTCTGTTGTTCCCTTTCATCAAGACAACTTTGCTCTAAAGATCTTATTTCCTTCTGTTGTCTTGATAAGATGATTACCTTATTCGAAGAGTAGTCATCATCTTAACTGTTGATCAAGAAGCGAAATATGTTCTTTCAATTCTTCACTCTTTGCCAAATTAAGAATGAGCAACTTGTGTCTTTGTGATATGAGTGCTCCAACTAAGATGGCCGTTACCTTTCATTTCGCCTCAAATGCTCTTCTCAGTTATCTGGGATTCTGTTGAGGAGGAGCAAAATCATCAGTTAATCTTGCCGATGAAGCTTCTGGTCCTTCCTTCCAGTAGCCAAGGCACACAATGGAAAACCTACTGAAAACTCTTCATTTCAAAGGGATAAGTAGACCTTCACATCTATTGTTCCATCATTCTTCAACAAACCCTCATATATGCTGAGCTCATTAATTTACTCAAACAATTTGTATCAGCAGATCTTCATCAATGTTGGTCACTCCATTATTTGCATCAATTGGTATCAATAGATCTTTATCATTGCTGATCACTTACTTTTGATCAACTATTGATATCAGCAAACATTCACCACCACTGAACACAATCTTTTTAACTTTATCAATAGATCTTCATCACTGCTGACCACATCATTGTGTTCAAACAACTGATAAACCCTTATGTTCAACAGTTGATATAAGCAGAATTTTGTTCCAAGCTAATCACTCCATTACTTTTATCAATTAGTATCAACAGACTTTCCATCACCGTTGAATACATATTTGTTTTATCAGTTGGTATCAGCAGACTCCAATCACTGCTGATTATATCCCATTTCCACAATCTGCATGAGCAGACTTCCATCCCTGCTAGTTATAACTTCATATTAGCAGACCATCATCTCTACTAAACTTACCCGACTATCACAAAGCGTTAGAAGACCTTCATCTCTGCTGATCACATTCTTGTAATGATATCTTTGACTTAAACAACCTTTGGAAATATAGGTAGATTTTCATTATGTATTTCAAAACTCTTTCAAAAATTCTTTTGTCAAAAGATTATTGTTTTTGTTCTAAAATTTCTAGAAGATTTGGGAGATTGCTGAGGATTGTGTAGATGATTCAAAAAAACCCGTAAATTATCTTCTGGAAACAAATAACAAAAAATTACTGCTGTTTTGCAAAGTATTTTCTTGAAAGATACATTAAAAACTCTCTTTGAAATATATTTATGTCCTAAAATTCTAGAGATTTGGGAGATTGCTGAGGATTGTGTAGATGATTCAGAAAGCCACGTGAACTATCTATTAGCAATTTGGGACACAAAATTAATTTTCAAAATTGTTTAAATCTAAATATCCAAAAGATATGAGAGATTGCTGAAGATTGTGTAGATGATTCAGAACGTCTCGTAAATCATCTTTTGGAAATTTAGAATTATAAAACCTATCTTATTTCCTTATGGTATGTTTGTTTTTTTAAAACTAACAACATTTTCTAAATATAAGTCATTGATATCAGCACCATCCCTCTTTTTAAATACCGAATTCGTCATCACTTCAATTTTTAGGACGTACTTATTAGTATCTCCTTTAAATATTTTTTTCTTTAGTATTAGAAAATCCCGAATTAAGTAAAAAAATATGTCTAGAAACATATTTTCAAGAATGACTTAATATCGTCATCATGAATCACCATCTTCTAAAATAAATGTCCATTCAAATTCAAGCTTTGACATGATTATTTCGCCACTTCGTATATCTGTCATTAACTGCTCTGAAATAGATACCAAAACGACGATTCTTGATAAGTGTCTTCTTCCAATAAATTTGTCCACCGAAAGTACCAAGTCTTTAATTATTCCTAACTGTGTTAATCTTCCAACAATTAAAATTTCCCAACAACTGGTATCTAGGCAAATTTCTCCTTCTATCTTCAGAAATCTCTCTTCATGGCCGCTTCATTTTCTAACAGCATCTCTGGTCATCCTATTCCTACTGAATTACTAGAATAGGCTCTCAGTCCTACATTCTAGGTCACACGATTGAAGGGGAACAATTTCTCCTCGATAATATTTTTGGAGGGATGATTATTGATATTCTTCATAGTTCTAGACTCGTCTTCATCCTTACATTTCGAGAAGAATTCTATAGCCTTTGGTTGGTTGATGAATTTTATTCAAGGATGCAACTGACCAGAGATGTTAATAGTTTCTTTGGTCACATTCGAGGTACTGACGTCGTCATCAATGCCGAAATCCTGTCATGAGTCTTCCAGCTTCCTTCTGTTGGACCTGACTCTCTCGACGATTTTATCCTCAACGAATCATGGTTCCAACGAACTGGCTGCCATTTTCAAGATGACTATAGTACATGGGACATTGAAAATTACCCTTTAGATATGTAATGTGTTGGTGAAATTCTCTGTAGATGCCTTTTATTTCATGAAGCAGACTCAGGCAGTGATACCAGAAGACTTCAGAACTACACCGTTGATGTTCTTGATTCTCACGACATCAACTAGTCTGAAGTCGTTTTCTTTCTCATCCGCTGGTCTATCTTGCGAAGACGAGTGAATGGGTCTTGCATTCGAAAGTATGCTAGGATTATCAACTGCTTTCTTTGCTCCTCTTAGTCCATTCTCTCAATTGTTCACGAGGATGAACGCCTTTCTGTCACCGAAGACCTGCTGATAACCCGAGAGTTATTCGACAATCGAAGCTTTTCTAACGACGATAGAGAGCATTCATTAAGTTCTAGTACTAGGAGCTTTAGGGATTCCAATTAGGTTGTATTAATTCCTTTTCAATTGGTACTTCATCAATTTACTTCTTCTTTTCTCTTAATTCTTCTTTGTCTACTTCCTTTCTCCCCTCTTGTCTCTCTTCTTGCTTGCAACCGTTAAGGAGAAGAGAGTTTATGACATATTTCTTAAGTTGTCATAAGGAGGAGATTTTATGGCATAATTGTCCAAGACATAGAGAAATAAAAATCTTAGGAGGAGAGTTTATGAACCTAAGGAGGAGAGTTCATAACAAGGGGCGCAAAACCATCACATTTCCCCTTGTCCAACATTACTATGGAAGAAGCACATAATGTGATACCTTTACCCTTAAAAATGACTCTTTGTGAGTCATTCTCTGCCTTTGTGGCACGTTTGTTGAAATGTTTTTTTTAAATATATCTCTGTTTAAGTGTTATTTTCAACATAGATCTCATATTTTTCAACAAAACACAAAAAATGTTTTTACAAAAACATTCTCAGAACAGTTCTTAAAAGAAGATTTTTTTTCAAAACGTATTTTTACCAAAGATATTGTTCCAATCATGATACCAACACTGCTTTTGAAAAATACTTTATTCTAAAAATAGTCACTTTACGAAAAAGATGTTTTCTAAAAATTGGTATCAAAAGCAATCCTTTTTGTAAAACTTTCAAAAATAAATACTTACTTAAGGTTTTGCTATTCCTTCTAGCAGAAACACTCTTTCATATACAAAAATCCTTGTGCAAGAAAGGAACCTAAAAATTTTAGATCCTGATTAAACATTTTCAAATATCCTAAGTGATCTAAATTGTTTTTCACTATTGTTTTACCTGTTCAGTACTTTGATTTATCGAGTCTGTAATAGCAATAGTTGACTATACTAAAGCCATCGCTCTTGTAATTATTAACATAGGGTATGTCTTGAGATAAAATGATTATTCATTGTGGGCATGTTATTTCTATGTCTTGATAAATGCTTTAGTGCTTTGTATATGTCATTTTGTAATAGTTCCAAGCAAATAGGAGGAGATTGTTGGAATATGCTTGTCATCTCCTTGCATATTTTGAATATTTTGATTTGCTTGTTCTCATTACCGTGAGTCAGAACAAGTGGCTAAAAGGTCTGCATACCGGTTAGTGTGGCAACTTGTTTGACATCATATAGGTCTTAGATTATGTGTGTTCTAATCTAGTCCTACCTTGTTAATGATGATCAACAAACTAACGATTCATATGCACCAGCACCAGCACCAGCAGACTTGCTAGAGTGTCAAAAATCTTCAGAAGACTCGTCACCAGCAGACTTGTCATAAGCGCAAAAGAATACCTTGAAGACTTGTCACCGGCAGACTTGCTACGATTTGATTGTTTATGCCAGCAGCCGGCAGTCCTCTGGATTGAACATCTTACCAGCAGACTTAGCTCTGCACGTGCTACTAAGATATAAGACTGCAGGAGATCAAGAAAAGAGAAAAATGTTCAAGCCTCAAAAGTCACTCAGATCTTTATGAAGCCTGACATCTTTGATGCTGCAAGATCTTCTTTCGATCACGTTGTTTGGAAAAGTCAAAAGAACCTACTTTATTGGACAGACTACCTGATAGTGCATTATGATTCAGACTTACACTTCAGATACTTATCATACAGTCTGATGGGCAACAGTTCCAGGATCTGTAGGACAAAGTCTTTACCCAACAGTCAAAGATCGAGCGAACAACATCTTTATCCACCAGTTTTCAACGACAAAATCATTTCAACTGATAGAAAATCTATCATCTCTCAACAATAAAAAAGACCTCTATGGATTGCAGTGATCAAAGCTAGACCATAGCAAAACGCTCTCTGTGGATTTTTAAGAAGAAAAGGATTGGAGAAGAGAGAGATCATAAATATCTAAAGATAGAGATCGGTGATTTGGTCAAAAATACAATTCTTGATTTGAGTTATTCAACCTTCTTCGAAGATCTCAGTCTCTAACAGAGCTTTAGGATTTTATTCCTAAAGTTAGAGATCAGATCGATTTGAATATAGATTTTCAGATGGTGCCCAAGGAAGATGAAGAGCTGTTTGTAAATATTGCATTCATATTTTCAGATTTGTATTCCCATACAAATGCTATTGATTGTCCAATAATTGATCATCATAGGAAGTCGAGTGCTATGCACTCAGTCGTTTAAATATTCTTTATCTGAACGACCCTGTAAATTGTCTTCTCATATTTGTTCCTCGTTGTCGTCTCCTATTGATCTCTTTACTTAAGAAATTCGTCTACGAATAATTAAGTAAGGATTAAGGTTTGGAACGACGTGGACATAAATTATATATAGAGAGTCTAGGTTGATGTATTCTGTAATTTTTCCTTGAATAAGTTCATATGTTCTTTCACATGGTTTATCTTTCATTATTCCGCCTTTACTTCTCTATGAGCTTTCACAAATTGATTGATCCTTTGAAAAGCTAATCTCTTATGACTTCCTACATCTGCATTTAGAAGAAGGATTAAGTGTGTTGTTGTTCTGAACATATATTCGTGTACAGTCACTTAAGACTTCATCACTAAATCTAAGCCTTACAATTTTCGATGCTTAAACTCTTTAATTAGGCTTTTGATTTACCTTCAGTTCACAAGCAGAGTTCATTACTCTGTTAAGAGTAAGTCTACTGCTCCGTGTTACCAGCAGACATGCTCGTTGTGCCAACTGTCGATGCCTTTAAAACCTGCACTTTATGAATACAAAAATAAAAGTTTTTAATAGGCATCATAGGCTATTCACCCCTCTTTAGTCTAGTCTAATTGAGCATCAATGTAGACCAACAGATTTCATATTCCCCCCCTTAGTTAGCAAACTAATGGCTGTTAAGTATTTAGCCAACATGTTGAAAGATTGATTGTAGCTAGAATTATATAGATTACCTTCAAGACTATAAGTAAAATCAGAAAAACAAAATAATAAAAATTGAACAGAAAGCTTTTGAAAAACGTTTTAAATACAAGTTGTCAATGAACTGTCCAATGAAGAATTCATTGAAGAAGTCATTGAAATAAAAGAAAGCAACGAAAAATAAAATGAATAAAACTGAAAGGGAAGTAAAGAGAAATTGAACACGAGAGAAACTTTTGATCAATATGTAAAATCAACATATTGATTGAGCCTCATGGCTAAAGATATTCCACTAGTAAAAAGGTTTAAGCACATTACATTCGAAAGACTAACAAAGTGGAATTTATGCAAAACTCTATATGACGTAGATATGACTATGAATATCACTAACACCTCAGACTACTTAGACTACTTAAACTGATAAACGCTCAATAGCTTTTAACAAAGAGGTAGGAGGTATTGACAGAAGACTGTGCTGGTGACGAAGTGAATGAAAACTTCAATGTAGCTTCATTCAACAATTTATTTAGAAAATAACAGCAATGCTTCACACTCTTTTCTCTCTTATTTATATTGTGTTCTCGCTTCTATGTTGGTACTTCTGTGTCATTGATAGGTGACTGTACTCTTGTATTTATATGCACCAAGAGTACCTAGAAACCTTGTACAATAAGAAAACAAACTTACCATAAACAATTAGTAGATTAGTGAATGAAATAAGGACTCTAATACAATAAATAAAGGCTTACCATATTTACGTAGATTCAATACCAAATATATAAATGATTAATCAATAGGTCAGCCGTGTGTGTGTACCAAGAAACATGTCACAAACCTAGACTTTCTATGAAATACACAAACCCTATATACAAAATTACCAAAATATCCTTTCTATAAAAAGTTGAATAAATTAGGATAAATAATATGAGAACTAAATAATATAATCTAACACAAAATATATATAATACAAAATATTAAAGAGGCTATATATATATATATATATATATATATATATATATATATATATATATATATATATATATATATATCAATTAATAATGATGATAAATTAATCTCCAACAATCTCCCCATTTTTGCATTTCTGGACAAAAAAAAAAGATAAATAGAGAAGAAAAGAAAGAAAAAATAAATAAGTTTTAAGAAAAATAGTTTTGAAAAATATCTGAACAATGAAGTCTAGAATGCAGAGTTTATTAGGGACTTCATTGAGATAAAAAATTTAAAAAGCAAGTTTTTAAACAAAATATAAAACTCCCCCTAAATATGATAGTACAGAAACTCCCCCTCAATTATAAGACTCCCCCTGAGTTAAGCACCTAGTAAACATATAACAGGAATATATAGGAGTCACAAACAGATAGGAGAATTTAAGCAAATCAGTTTAGGAAACATAAAACAAAATAATAAAATGTTATGGTTACAACCAATGAAACAAAACAATTAAGTTTCAACCACTTGAGATCAAGGTTCTAAAAATCGTTAGGCGGACGCTAGGCGGCAAACTAGCGCCTAGCGCCTAGGGGACTAGTCGGGGTGTAATCGGGGACTAGGCGGGGCCTAGAAGTAAGGCATAATTACCATTTTTTTTATAATTTACATCAAAGATCAAACACATTGACTACAAATTTATTTATTTTTTTATATTTGTCATTTTATCAAACACTTGTCTATATTTGTAAAATGAACAAAAATATACAAACCTACCATTAATCTCAATTCTCAACAACCCCAAAGCAATAAACCAACCAAGTTTAGAACTACAAACAAAAAAGATATTACTCCAGTTCGCCCCCCCCATTACCTCCCTCTCTGCCTCACCATTACCACTCCCTCTTCCTTCTCCGGTCACCGCATGCCACAAAATCAAAGCTACAAAATTAAATTAAGGTCAGCGAGGTTTGGCGTATGCGCCGACTAAGAAAGTTGCGGCGGTAGAGAGGGGCCTAGCGCCTAGGCGGAGCTAGGCGGGAGTTTTAGAACATTACTTGATACAGAGTTTTCAACCATAGAAACAACAGATGTTGAGCAGCCTTCAAACTTCATCTCCCCCCTTGATTTTGTCTAGACAACAAGGCAGTCTTGAAATCATCTTTGACTTTCTTGAAACTAGTAGCATAAGCAAGGACATTTGAAATTTGTTGGTCATGAATTCAATTTGTGATAGCAAAAGTGAAGAGTCCAAGGTGACAATCTTCAGAGTAGGTAGTATAGATGATCCTTCTTCAACAACCACATTTGGGACTTCATTGGAAACATCAATGGAGACTTCATTGAGAGTATCAATGGGAACTGCAGTCTGAACTGAGGTTGCAGGAAAGGGATACATTAATGGAAGATCAACTACTCATTTGGAGGATGACAACAACAGTTTAGAGATGTGAAGAGATTTTGGAGAGGGACTGAGTTTGTCATGGGGATACACATGAACACCTTGAGAACTACAAATATGATGAATAAGGCTAGGAAAGGTTAGGGCACGTTTGGTGGAAGTGGACTTTGCAAAAGAGGTGATTTCTTTGAAAATACTATTTCCTAGGTTAAAAGGAAGTCCAATACAATAAAGCAACCTAGCATGATCCTCAGTCACAACACTAGCATTGCAATAGGAGAGCCAATTAATAGTGGAAAACACTATAGAAAGGAAGTCAAACTGGATGAGTAAAAAGGGTGTTTGAATTTTGTTTTCTTTCCTTTTGTTAGTTCCAAGGCAATGATGTCCAGATTGGGAAAAATTGAAGTTTCAGGAATATCATGATTATGAAGGAACTCATTTATGGTCAAAGGATCGAATTTCTCAATTTTCTTCCTGACATAGGTTAGGCCAAAGTCATGAGAGGATAATTTTTTAATGCAAGTAGGAAGATTAGCATAGAATTCTAGAACAAGCTCCCTAGAGTAAGGTTTTGCAAATTGGACAGTTTCTAGGAGGCTTCTATCAAAGAAAAACTTTTCTAAATTATTTTGAGTGACTTGTTCTTGAACCCAAATTTTTTCTTCCAACAGAGTTCTACCATTTAGTAGTTTATATTTATCCAAAACAGTTTGAGAATAGAAGCGTATATTAAGAGCTGAGCTTAAAGTGAGAGTGGGTACAGATGAAGGCATGAATGAAGGTTCATGTGAGGCTTCCTTTGTAGGATCTACAGAAACTTCATGAGAGTTCATCACCAGAGAACACATCATCTTCTATAGCTTCTTTCTCCTTGGTAGAATCAAAGTCTTCATCTCTAGAATAATCAAATTTAGATGAAGAACTCTGAAGGGAAGCAGAACATGTAGCATCTTGGTTTCTCAAATTTTTCAGAACTTGAGCAATAGTTTCAGTCTAAGATGGGTTCATTAGTCTCTTGTTCCTTGTTTCCTTCTTAAACTTTTTCTTCATCTTCATTTAGCATGGCATCTGTAGACAACTCAGAATTGATATCCGTTTGATGCGTTAGAAACTAGACTTTGAAATCTTTCTAACCATACCTCTTGTGTAATTTTTAGACTCGTATTTCAGTACATGTACATTTTTAAAGTTGACTGAAAATCTTATTCTCAACATTTTCCGAAATTTGGGTTTGTTTTGATTATTGGATTTACATAGAGACTCTTAATTAATTTGACCAAACCTGACCCTTAAACCTTAGTTATACCTTAATTAGTGTTGATTAAGCCTAAGTTAAACTTTTAGCCCTAAGTCCTCATTTAGTGAGTTAATCCCAACTCTTGTGGGCTTGACACTTGTATTCCACTACTTCTAAGAGAGATATTTGGAATCAGATATTTGAAGTCTCAAAGGCTTCATTTCTCCATATTTTTTACTTCCTCCATTGTTGAGTGCTTGAGTGGGTGATTTAAGGTGAGATTAGTTTGTGTTTCAAGGTTTCCCAGAGATTCGGCCACCCGATTCATGATCTGAGACCGGTTACACGTTCCCCTCTACGAGGACATCATTCTCTATGATTTGGAATTTCTATTCCTTTGGTTTTGTATGAATATAGGTAATCTACTAATCCCATGAATATGTGTATGTTGGTTTCTAAGCATGCCATCCTCTTCATCTTGTTCAATCTATGCTAAGTTGATAGATTATTAGGAGGAAACCTCACAGATTCAGTCTTGTTTTTGTATGAGATTCGGGAATTTTCTGGGATAAATACACTATAGGGAATTGTATAAAATATTTATATGGTGTACATGTATATGTTAAGAGATGTTCTGTAAGGTTTCATAAAATTTGGAGTTAGGGAAGTATTTTTAATAAATCACGAATCATTGCTGCGACAGTGAGACTGATAACAGGGAAACTGGTTAGTATCATGATCTTGATGTGAACACAAATTGAAGAATACAAGCCCAAATGGAGTGTTTTAAAATTTTAAAATCTATCTCAAAGAGTCTAGTTTCTGGAAAGTTTATGAAATTTGGAGCAATGAGGAATAATTGGTCAATTTTGTATGATAGACATGCAGAATAAGTCTCAACAGAAAATCAAATTTTTAACATGAACTTGGAGGGGCTGTATTTTGACGAATACAAGTCGTAATGGAGTAATTTAAAATTATAAAATATATTATAAAGAGTCTAGTTTCATACTAAGTCAAAATTACTTCAATTGGAGTTTTGAGCATTTTATGGTTGAACTTACAATTTCACTGGGCAGAATGTGTCATAACAGAAAATCAGATTTTTAACATGAACTTGAGGTGACCATATTTTGAAGAATACAAGTTTGAATTGAGTTCTTTAAAGTGATAAATTATATTTTCAAAATCAGAATACGTGAGATTCATAAAATTTAGAGTTATGATGAATTATTGGTTGAATTTACAAAATGGCTGCGCATAATGAGTTATAACAGAGAATCTATAAATTAAGGATTGTGTTTTTTAATTGATGGGTTACCATGGATTTTGAATAATAGAATGAATTATCATTCTAGAAAAAAAAGTTACTATTAAAATAGAGTTTAATGATCCTAGACGAACGAAATAGTCTTGGACAATACATGTTGGGTTGATCGTTAAGTTAATAATTAGCTTTATTTCATGCGATGATATGAGTTGCTATGCCTACTTGAAATTATGACTAAATGCACAATTATTACCTTTGTTAAGGATTGAATCTTCTATATTATTTTATTATATGACTTATGAAGCATATAGTGTTTCTTGCCTTCATGTGTGTTCTACTATTGTGTTGTTTACCTACATTGAAATTTGGGATTCCACTATTAGGTGGAATTGTGAACTTGAATTGAACTAGGGCTTGATTTGATATTAATCAACTTAGGCATCCATCTTCTACTTGACTTATTAATACGTGAACAAGGGTTCCTAAATGGAACGAGAACCTAGCTATGCCTTAAACAAGAACATAGAAGGGCTAGAAATGCATATAACATTTATACATGTTAGTCCCAATGGGCACAATAATAAGCTAGCAGGGGGGTTGAATAGCTTATTAGACACTTAAAGCTTTTCGTATTGATTCTTAAAACAAGCACTTGCAATCTATTAAAAAGATTGAATTAGTGGAAGTCTTGCAAGGAAGACAGACTAAATCTGCTGGTGAAGCACTACCGGTAGACTTAGCTAGTTACTCAAGTTTGCTTCTTAGGGAATAAGTTAACAGATAAGAAAACAGTGTAAAGTAGTAAGTAAAGAACACAAGTGTTATGAGATGGTTTGCACTATAATGAGTGCTACGTCCACCACCAAGGCAGTCAACCTTGGACTTAAATGTGCACTATATTTTCCACTAGTTCTATTACAGAAATATCAAGTGGATCGTGTACAAAATATTTGCCTTGTTGATTCCTATTTCTAGATTTGGTTGAGTCATTCCCTGATTCTATTGTACAGTGGCTAAAAGGTCTGCGTACCGATTAGTGTGGCAACTGTCTTAGAATCAATTTGTTTAGAACTGTCTTAGTGTTAGTCTTGGGCGCGGTTTTGCTAGCCTCTTCAGCAGCCTTGGAAGAACAGCAGACTTTGAAGACTGCTCAAAGCCGGAAAATCAAATTTGCCAAATCACGAAATATTCGACACGTGTACACTCAACAAAATATTTTTGAAAATACCTAGTCATTTTGTCTTCATCGGATTTCACCTTCAAGAAGTCAACTCTACATGATGACAACTGTTCAGATTGTCTCTGAATCCTGAAGACTGAAGACATTACCCATTTTGGCTAAGAAGACATTCCAAGCTGCAGAGCCTGCAATCTGAAACCTTACTCAAATTGGGAATGTCCTCTCTGCACACTGCATCTCTGATGACTGTGGCTGTTACATCCTCCAAAGCGCCGAATTGCATTCAATGCAAAAGAACGTTGGACACAGCTCACCCTGTCTCAGTCCAACGGTCCATAGATCTCTTCCTGGTATTTATTCAAGTTTTGAAGATCTGAAGATATAACTCTTGCGCATTAAACTCTCAAGCTTCATCTTCAACACTCAAGCATTCAAGAGATCAAAGGACAAAGACTAACACTTCACCAAACTTACTGAAGCTGCAGATCTACCATATTACATTTGTTTCAGCTTCATTTAGTTTGTCTTTAAACTGTTCTTTAATTCTGCACGTGAAGAGAACAATTAATCATTGATTGTCTCTCTCACCTTTATACACTTGGTTAAAAACTTATTTTGTACACGATCCATTAGTGATCTTACTCATAAATCTAGTGGATAAACAAATGCACTTTTAAAATCCAAAGCTAACCACTTTGGTAGTGGATGTAGTACTATTCACAGTACGAACCACTTCAAATTCCTGTGTGCTCTTCAAACTGTTCTTATCATTCTCTATAACTGTTGGTGCTTAATTGCTTCAGAATCTGTACTACTTTATCAGCACTCTTTATAGTTCAGATTCTACCTTGTTTCCGCTGCCTTAACACTTCTTTTCAAACCTTTCAAAAATCTTCAAGAAGTGTTTAAGAAAAGTTTCATAAAAACACAACTAGGCTATTCAACCCCCCCCTTCTAGCCTAGATTGAGCCTATTTTGGGACCAACATGCCTTGTGTTTGGGGGTTTGGGAATTGAATATCTGGACAAAACAGAATATTCAATGTCCAGAAGAATAGTAGAAAGAACAACAATAAGAAGAAAAAGATTAATGGTTGAAGCAAATCTTCTTGTTGTTGTTGAGGACTTCTTTGATCAGTTAATGATCTCTTGAATGCACTGAGTATAAAGCTTGATGTTGTTGGATTGATTCAGAGCATTTATTTCTTCATTCTTTAATGGCAGTATTTATAGCTGGGCATTCTTGAGATCGTTGGAGAAGACGAAGTGAATAACAACTCTATTAGGTTGAATGCATTAAATACCTAGAGCTATTTCGATGACTTCTTCTTCAACTGATACTGAGCATGGAATTATGAAGAGTTGTTGCATCAACTAGTAGGTGAGCAACAATCAGAGTTATAGACCTGCAATAGTTGGTATAGTTTGTATGTGTCAGTCTGTGCACCTGCTCTGTCACTTTTCAGGAGACGAAAGTCTTCATTCTTTTTCAAAAAAGTTGGAGGGATGTGTCTGAGAAGTCAGCGCTGATCTGGAGATGATTTAATTCAAATTCAAACTGATTTAGGCTTGAATTAAATAATCCACTTAAGCTATGAAGTCTGGAAGTCTTGGACACGTCATGTTATTCGAGTGCAGACAAGGTCTGCCGCTGGAGGCTGCTTGAAGTCTTCCGGTGAAGCCTTCAGCCGAAGTCTTCCGCTGAACCTGTGAAGTCTATAAAAACTATTTTATGGCAAAGTTCTATGCACAATTGCCACGCTAACTGGTACGCAACCCATTTAGCCACTAAGTATAGAACCTAATGTAATGAAGGAACATATGCAAATCAAGATACAAATGAGAAACAACAGTCTCTTCCTATTTGCATCTGTTCATCATTACTTACAAGTGAGGGCCATGAATACTTTAAGAGAGATAATAGCATGTCAGAAAATATTTTTTAAGTCTTATAACTGCAGACATGTCTCTATAAAAAAGAAAACACCTCAAGTGTAATAGCTAATCTAAGTGCTCACAAACAGAAGAGATGTAAGGAACAGGCACAAGGATTAGAGATAAACAGTTCAAATAAATTTAAACTGGATGTTTAAATTCTAAGCAGATGTATGAATTAAAATAACAAGAATTTAAACAGTAGATATTTTTTAAAAGAATAAGCTTCTGTATTTCAAATGAGAAGTTTAATTCTATAGAGTTTTCAAAATCAAGATAGGTGCAAAGGAGAGGGATAGAAAGATATAAGCTACCACAACCTTTTTCCCTTTCCTTTGGCTGCTCTGTTAGCTGCCTCTCTTTCTTGGCGTATACGCTTAAGTTCTTCAACTCTTCATGTGTATTCTTCATTAGCGGAGGTTGGTTGTCTTGGCGCGAGAACGGTAGTCGAGTTCTTCACGTAGTCTGTTGTTCTCCTCCATCAGAGTTTGGTTCATTGACCTTAGTTGTCTCTCCTCCGTGATGGCCAGATCACGGTCACGCTCAGCATTGATACGATCATGCGATGAATTGAGAGCGAGATCGTTGAGTTCTAAAACAGGAGGGTGTTAGTGACCCAGGTGAAGGGTTATGCTTGGTGGAAGAGAGATGAGTAGAGTCTGTCGCACTCGTTGCGTTTAGCTTCCATGTTTATCTTTAGATCGGTAGACTCGTGTCTCATTTCTCCAAACTTGGTCCACACATCCTCTTGAAATTGGCGAATGATGGCGGCATTCTTGTCGGCAGCCTTGGACGTTGCAGTTGCAAGTTTGGCAGCAGCTCTGGAGATACTGGTAAGCTCTCTCAGTCTGTTGTAAATGGCGTCAGGAGGCTTAGGATTTCTGAGTTGACCGGTTGGGATGGAGAAGGGTTGAGGCCTACATGAATGTGCTCAATGCCGGCAGATGAGGCAGAGTTGACAGAGGTGACAGGGCGGAAGGGCTACTGGAGAGGTGGAAAATTTGGAGGTTGAGGTTGAGGTGGAGTCAGGTGTAAGAAAGGTATGGGTAGAAGATGAGTTAGATAAAGTTGGGGAGGGGGGAGGGTCAAGTTCAATATCAGTGGTTGAGTTATCGCTGATAATTGAAGCTAAAGGGAGTGGATCGGTAGAGAACCAGAAGGGGGGAGCGGGATACAAAAGGGCTTTTGGTTTTATTGGGGTAGGTTGTGGATTAGGTTTGGGGAAGAGATCTTCTACCGATGAAAGTTCAAATAGGAACTTCGTGGAAGTAGAGTCTAGGGTTGGGCGAAATTGGGGGGGTAGAGGTGTTGGTTTGGTTGAGAATGGTTTGGTTTCGTTCGGATGGTGTAGTTGGGTAGGTTGGATGTGGAGGGGGTGAAGATGGGGTAGAAGGGTTTAGAGAGTAGTTGAATGGAGATGGAGGGGTTGGAGGGGGTGATTTTGTAGGCTCCTCCTAAGGGATAGATTCTTTAAGAGTTATTGGCTCCTCCTGAGGGATAGACTCCTCCGGGGGGGGGGTTGATTCCACCTGAGTAAATGACTCAGTAGGATTGGGTTGAGAAGGGGTAGATGGGTGGGTGCCAGAACTCTTCCTTCGCTGCCTTAGCGACTAGACATGAGATCCAGTAGCCTCATCGACAGTGGTGATAGGGTCTGCTGGTGGCTTGGTTGGTAGGCCTTTACGCAATCGCCTGCGTTTAGGCTTGGGTGAGGGTGAGGGTTGGCAGATGAAGGTTTTTGTTTTGGGGTTTGGGATGGCTTGGGAGTGGAGGTTGTTGGTTCAGGGTTGGATGGTTGGGGAGAAGATGGTTGTCCAGCAGCAGCAGAGGAGCTGCCAGCAGACTTGTCACGTCTACTGGCCTTCAGTTCCTTTCGAATCCATTTGGCCTGAAGCTCGTTTACTTCTGCTTCCTGCCTAGCCTTGTTGGCAGTATCAGCTTTGGTTTTGGCAAAGATGTCAGCCAAGACTTCAGCTTCATCTGGCGAGAAATTAGTCGCCTTCTTGTCTTGAGCAGCCTTTCTCCGCTTCCACATATGCTCTGACTCTGCAGCTAGCTCTCGGGCTTCTTGCAGAATGCCACGAGCAACGGTAGAGGTTGTTTTCTCAAACCTTGCCCTGGCAGCACGAATTCTTGCACTGGCTTTATCATATGCGTCCATGTCAAAATGCATGACCATCATAGGTGTGGGCTCTACTAGCTTGTCACCAGTGATGCTTAAAGAGCCCTCGTTGCTGCCTCCTCTTGTTCTCATTGTCAATATATTTGTTGAGGAACGTAGCAGTCAGCTGTTTGTCTTTGGACACCTTGATGAGCTCGTCTGGCTTAATGGCAGACTTAATTTGAGGCGTGTCCCTAAGTAGGGAGTTTATGAGTCTAACAAAGGGCTTTTTGTTGGAAGGGCTGTCCTTCACCTTTTCAATGTAGTTTCGGAGCTCTTTGAAGATGATGGAGCTGTAGTTGAGGCGAGTCCTTTAATAAATGGCGCTTGTAAGGTTGAGCTATTGGGCTGTGAACATATCATCTGCCCCGTTTTTGAACAGGAGAGATTTGTCCAGCAGATGACTGGAACAGTAAACGTCCAAGGAAAAGACGTTCCTCAGCATTTTGCCTTAAGGTTCCCTTGGAGTGTTGGTTCCTCTCATTGCTTCCCAGGCTTTGTCAGCCTCAGAATTGGATATCTCCATGTCTCCGCCATAGTGAACGTCGATAACCTTAGATATAACCTTGGCACAGAGAGAGAAGGGAAATCCACGAATCCATCCACGGATTACAGATGGAGTCTTGGGGATGATTACCATTCGCTGGTAAAATTCTTCAGCGAGGAGGTTGCTGTAGTCTTCGTCGTAGAGATAGAAGAGGGGGAGAATCCCGGACTCATTTATGTCGTCACACATCTTTGCACCGGCAGCGAATGTGTGAACTGTCTTCAGGTCAATGCACATGCCCGACAGGTAGACTTTTGGGTACAGCTCCATAATAATGTCATGCGCAGTAGGATAAAGGGGAAATCCTGGGACATTGATGGAGGGGCTGGGGTGAATGACGCGTTCGGGGTCAAGCACCTTTCTTTTGTCAGTATTTGTTTTGGCGGAGGATTTCACCTTCAAAAACCATTTTCAGAATTTTAGGGCTTTTCCCATGATAGAACAAACAACCAAAGATTTCATTTTTAAGAAATACAATAAATTTTCAGAAAAACAATTGAAACCCTTGAATGTTTGCATAGATAAAAGTAGAGAAACATCAACAGATAATCTTCGAAGAAATGAGTATTTAAAGTACAGAGAAAATTGTTGGTTTCAAGGTTTTGAAATAACAACAATGGCGGAAACCATCAAGATACGCAAAGCGTCTTTTAGGATTCCTCAGCAATATGACTCAAAAAGGAAATTATGAGCATAAATCAAAAGATAGTAATCTAATAAGTGTCGAAAATCTTACCATTGTTGCTGTTAGAGAAGAAGAAGCTAGAAGAATCGAAGAGAGCGAAGCAGTTGTAGAGAAGAAGTAAGGGTTTGAATAGAGAGAGAATATCTGAGAGAGAGGGTTTGTGAAAGTTTTGAAAAAGGTGGTTCAAAAGGACGAGAAAAGTTTTTTTACCGAAAATGCCTTGGATGATTGACAGCTGTCTATCAAAAGGCTTTTAACTTTTAGATATTTTAAAAAAGGTAGTAAAAATGACTTTTTAAACCCCTTAGCCTTTATAGAAAACCTTTTACCCTTAATAGACTTATGATTGAGATTTTTTTTTTGTTTTTTTTTTAGGAGAAGCAGGACGGCACCTACGGGGATTTATTAATAAATAAAAAGAATACAAACAGGAGGGGGACAACCAGCCAGCAAACGGCAGGAGCCTGACCTCTAGAATAAATACAAAGAAACCTATCTCCTGAAACTATATATACCAGCAGCATCAAAGGCCATCGCCTTTTTAACAGAGACAGGCAAACCAGAATAAACCGTGTAAACATGCTGACTACCATGATCATGTGCCATAGCTGCAAGACGATCCGCCACCATATTCTGCTCACGGAAAACATGCGACAAAACAAACTCACCCAAGAGATCCCTACATTCCCGAAGAGAATAAACATACTGCCAAGGCTCATGATGCCCCTTCGATAATACGTTAACTGCCGTAAGCGAGTCAGATTCCACCTCAACCGACCCAAGCCGAAGAGACCGACAAAGCTGAAGCCCCTCTTTAAGAGCCAAGATTTCCGCCCTCATATTTGTCGCGTATCCATAATGACTCGAGTAAGCTCGCACAAAACCACCTGAAGCATCTCTAATGATCCCTCCACCCGTGCACCTTCCATCCTTTGAAGATCCATCGGTGTTGAGCTTGAAACCCACCCCCGGGGTTTGCCAACGAATCCAAACTCCACGCCTCGTACGAACAGACTTGATACTTAGATTACATCCCTGAAGAGCAAGGCAGCCAGCCCGTCCACTTGATGACTTGGGAGAGACACAATCATTAACAACACAGACTCCCTCATAAATTCTAGCAAACAACTGATTCCGTTGCATCTTTTCGTTCTCAAAAACAGAAGCAAAACGAGCTTTCCAGAGCTCCCAGCACGTATAAGCAAAAAAACTGAACATGATTACCCCTAACTGAGATCTGAATGAAACTGAAGACCACACTGCAAAGAGATGATGTATGCTAGAATATCTCGACACTAAATGAAACTGAGCCGCAAAATGATTCCATAATTCAGTAGCCAGCTGCGACTCCACAAATAAATGCAATAAAGTTTCCACAGTCGGCGCCAAAACACAACAATGACAACGAGAAGCTAGGTGAATCTTACGGCTCTGAACATTCGCATCAAGAGGCAACGCATTATGGAACAACCTGGACTTTGACGTAGTTGAGCTATAACATTTAACAAAGTTAGTAACAATTATGTCTGCTGGTACGAAGGAAAGCTTGTAAATTTTAAAAATTAAATTTTAAGCTGTAGGATCAATCATACCAAGATTTCTCCTTAAATAAGCAAACTTGGTAGCATCCAGTGGCTTGGTGAGAATATCAGCCAATTGATGTTCAGTTGGAACATATTTCAAATTGATGTTACCTTTTTCCACATGATCCTTGAGGAAATGATAATGGATATCAATATGCTTTGTCTTTAAGTGCATCACTGGATTCTTTGAGACTGAAATTGCATAAGTGTTGTCACACATAATTGGACAATTTGCAATCTTGATGTTGTAGTCTCCTAGTTGCTGCTTCATCCAAAGTAGTTGAGAGCAACAGTTACTGGCAGTAATGTATTATGCCTCTGTGGTTGAGTTTGCAATTGATCCTTGCTTCTTGCATGACCATGAGACAAGTCTATTTCCAATAAATTGACAGGTCCCACTGGTGCTTCTTCTGTTAACTTTGTAGGCTGCATAGTCTGCATCTGAGTACCCAACTAGATAAAAGTTGTTCCCTTTTGAATACCAGATACCCAGATTTGTAGTTGTTGAAACATATCTAATGATACATTTAGCAGCAAGCAAATGTGATTCCTTTGGAACTGCCTGAAATCTAGCACAAACACAAACAACAAACATTATATCAGGTCTACTGGCAGTAAGGTAAAGAAGTGAACATATGATTCCTCGATAATTGGTCACGTTCTCTTGCTTTCCCTTCTCATCTTTGTCAAGATGACAGTCGGTAGACATTGGAGTCTCGAATCCTTTAGCTGAGTCAAGACCAAATTTCTTGATAAGTTCCTTTACATATTTGGTTTGGCTGATGAAGATCCCGTCTGAAGTCTGTTGAATCTGAAGTCCTAGAAAGTAGGTGAGCTCTCCCATCATTCTCATCTCAAACTTGCTTTGCATCAGCTTCTCGAATCTCTTACACAGGCTTTGATTTGTTGATCCAAAGATGATGTCGTCCACATAGATTTGTACCAGAACAGAATGACCTTTGTGCTTGAGGATAAATAGAGTTGTGTATATTCGTCCTCTCACGAATCCTTGTTCAATTAAGAACTTGGATATAGTTTCGTACCATGCTTTGGGAGCTTGTTTAAGGTCATAGAGTGCTTTCTTGAGTCGGTATACTTGATCTTGTTTGTCTTGGATGACAAAACTTGGAGGTTGTTCAACATATACCGTTTCTTGAAGATCACCATTGAGAAAGGAACTCTTTATATCCATCTGATATACTTTGAAGTCCATGAACGAAGCATATGCCAGAAAGAGTCTGATTGCCTCTAATCTAGCAACATCAGCAAATGTTTCATCGAAGTCAATTCCTTCTTCTTGTCGGTAGCCTTGAGCAACCAGTCTAGCTTTGTTTCTGGTGACATTACCATCTTCATCTCTCTTGTTTCTGAATACCCACTTGGTGCCTATGATTGGATGGCCAGTAGGTCTTTGAACTAAGCTCCACACTTTGCATCTTTCAAACCGGTTCAGCTCCTCTATCATAGCTTCAATCCAGTAATGGTCTTCGATAGCTTCATCAATCTTCTTTGGCTCGAGTTCAAATATGAATGCGAAGGCAAACATAGTCGCATTTCGAACATTACTTCTTGTACAAACTCCTGATTTGAGATCACCAATGATTTGAGAGATGGGGTGATCTCTTGTTTCAATAAAAGCTGGAGGAAGATCATCTCTAGTGAGTTCTTCTCTTAAAGAATCTGGAGAAGGTAGAGAAGGTGATTCAACAAAATCAAGTTCAGTAGAGATAGAATCTTCGAGACCTTCATTTTCTGGTGAACAAGAAGGATGAGTGATCTGCAAAGGTGTTTGGTGTAGAACAGAAGAGATGGGTTCAGGGTCAGCAGAAGGGTTGTAGGAGGTACCAGCAAAGTTGAAGTCTGTTGGTGCTGGATTAGCAGAACTAGATGAGTCTGTAGTTGGAGGATTCTGAGGTGAAGTAGAAGTAGAAGCTTTATTTGTACCTGTCTTAACATCATCAGAATCATCAGCAACATTTGGAGCCTTTCGAGGCTCTAATAAATCATATTCATCAAAAGTAACATGCACAGATTCTATAATTTTTAAAGAAGTTTTGTTGAATATGCGAAATGCTTTTGAATGATTGGAATAGCCCAGAAAAATTCCTTCGTCTGATTTTGAATTGAATTTGCCTTTATATTCTTTTCCAGTGTATAGAATAAAACATTTACAGCCGAAGATTTTGAAAATTCATATATTTGTGGCTCTTCCTCTCCATATTTCATATGGAGTTTTATTAAGAAATTTGTTTACCATGGATCGATTCTGGGTAAAACATGCAGAATTGACAGCTTCTACCAAGAAGTATTTCAGAAGTCTAGCTTCTGCCAGCATAGTTCTTGCTGCTTCAATGAGTGTTTTGTTCTTCCGTTCAACTACACCATTTTGTTGAGGAGTTCCGACAGCAGAGAAGTTGTGGCCGATCCCGTGGTCATCATAATATTTTTCAACACCGTTGTTTTTGAATTCGGTGCCGTTGTCTGATTTGATGTCACTTTTGTCTTCAAGCTTTTGAGTTTGAAGTCTTCTGAAAAGAGCGGTGACTAAATCATATGTCTCATCTTTTGAAGTCATTGTCTCGATCCATGTGAATCTAGAGTAGTCATCAACTACTACAAGTATATACTTTTCTCCGGAGATACTGACTGTAGTGATTGGTTCAAAGAGATCCATGTGAAGAAGTTGAAGAGGTCTGGTTGTTGACATAACTGACTTGCTTTTGAAGGAAGACTTGGAAAGTTTCCCCAATTGGCAAGCTTTGCAACTTCTGTCATGGTCGGCAGACACCATAGGTAGACCTTGACAAGCCCATCTTTGGAGAGTTTGGAGAGGTACTTGAAGTTGAGGTGACTGACACGCTTGTGCCAAAGCCGACTGTTGTCACGAATGTTGTTAGCAACTAGGCAAAGGCTGGAGGATCTCCGTAGAAGGTTTAAGTCTATGACATAGACGTTTCCTTGTCTATTGCCGGTCAGTAATGTTGAGCAGGATTCACGATCTTTGATAAGACATTGGTTGGAGGAGAATTGGCAGATAAGACCTTTGTCGCAGAATTGGGATATGCTCAGAAGATTATGCTTTAAGCCATTCACTAGAGAAACTTTGCTGATGGAGAGACTTCCTCTAGTGATTAGGCCATACCCAATCGTTTTCTCTCTTGCGTTGTCGTCAAAAATCACCGTAGGACCTTTAGCTTCAGCTATATCTGAGAGTAGACTTCTGTTCCCTGTCATGTGCCTTGAACAACCACTGTCGAGGTACCAGATGTCCTTATCAGTTGAATTTATAGCCATGAAGCAGACCTGAAAAAGTCAAAGGAGCAAGGTCCCCTTTATTTTCTTTTGGGTCTTGAGGATTAGCAACCTTTTGGGACCCATACCTGCCTAACATTGAGAGAACTAGGTCTCCTAGATTTTGGTGTGAACCTTAGTAGGCATTATGGGGCTAGATGGCCTAAACAATTGCAAGAATGACAGAGATGAAGGTTCCATGGAGGACAGTGATTAGCTTTAGCTGTAGAGTGCTTGTGACTTTCCTTTTTCCCAACAACAGAATTGGGTTCAGCTAGCTTGTTGACAATAGGCTTAATTGATTTCTTTTGAATCTTCCTTGATTTGTTACCAGCAGACTTAGCCTTGGCTGGTCTATTGTTAACTGTTTTAGGAGGATTCGACATAATTCCTTTAAGTTTATTGTCAATTAACTTGCGTGCCTTAGCCATTTCATAGACAAACTTGACAGGCACCAGCAGAGATTTCGTAGGTCTAGCACCAGCATACTTTGCTTTAGCAGAGTCTCTGTCGGCAGACTTTGATTTCTCTACCGTTCCTTTTACAAGCTTTTCACTAGAAGCAGTCTCTTTGGCTTTCCCTTTGTGATCCTTGGGGTAAACATATGGTACACTTGTATAGCCAAGTCCATTTTTACCCTTGTTCCCAAAGGTCTATTTAGAGAAGGAAGTATCATAGCAGTCTCGGAGGATTCACCTTTCTCTGTGACAGAAGAGCATACAATGATGGGCTCATCATTATAGCCTAAGACTGATTTATCTCCATTTGGCTTCTGACTAGAGAGGATTCCTTCAAAGGTTTCCTTAGAGTTGTTCCAGGAGTCAATTGTATTTTGCAAGGCAATTTTCTCCAGGTCTAGCCCTTTGATGTGTTCAGTTAGGCAATCAAATTTGTCACACAGGAATTGGTTTTCTCCTTTTATCTTGATACTCTCTTATTGACAGCTATTGAGAGTTTGAATCTCAGCTGCCAGCACAGATTTCTCAGCAGCAAGCTTTTCAAAGTTCTTTGCGAGTTTTACATAGGCTACTCTGAAAGAGTTGAACTCCTCAAGAATTTCTTGATTATCCTTGAGAAGTTCTTCCTTACTAAAGTTTTCACAGTTGATCTCACCTTTTACGAAGGGACTAGGTGAGATTTCAACTTCATGTTCAGAGTCATAGGTGGGACTTGATTCATGAGCTATTAAGCATATATTGGCTTGCTCATAATCGTCCTCATCCTCTTCTGAATCTGTCTCAAACCATGTAGCAACCTGTTTCTCTTCAATGTCTTCAGCCAGCATACCTTTTTGTTTTTGAAATTTCTTTTAAGGAGGCTTTTAGTATGCTTCGAATTTTGGCTTTGGACATTTAGATGCAAAATGACCAGGTTTTCTACAGTTATAACACACAAGCTCATTGTTAGATGGACTTTCAACAGATCTTCTAAAAGGCTGCTGTTGTGTGTCCTTCCTTCCATATTTTGCAAATTTTTAAAAACGTTTAACAAACATGGGAAATTGTTCATTAGAAAGAAAATCGTTTTCGTTGGAGGAAGTAGAATGTTTGTTTCCAACTGGGGTTTCTTCTTGTACCATGGCTAGCATGGACAGAGTTCTGAACTACTTGTCCTGCTCTAGAGAGCCTAGAAATCTCATGCTCATTTCCTTTTTGTCATCGGTTTTACCAAGAGAAAAGATACTATTTATTACCTCACTGAAGCAATCGTAAGCTTGTCTCAAGGTCTCCTTGGCATCCTTCTTGAAAGAATCGAATTGTTGGATGAAGGTGTACTTCCTGTTGTCTCTTGTGTCTTGTTCTCCTTCCAAGTATTCAACAAGAGCTTCCCACATTTCTTTGGCAGTGGTACACGGATCACTTGTTGGCAAGTGCTGCTGTCTAGTGAGCTTGTTATGATATTGATGGCTTTACTATCTAGCTCCACTAGCTTTCTTTTGTCCTCAGTCCATTCTGATTCTTCTTTTGGTACTTCGGGAGGATTTCCACCAACGGTTTCCAGAAGGTTTGGCTTCATTGGTATATGACGTCCTTCTAGCATGCACTTCTATAACCTGTTGTCAATAGAATTCATAAAACACATTATCTTATCCTTCCATACATCAAAATGGCCTTCGTCCAATATTGGGACGTGGTTCACATTTGACGTAGGTAGCATGTAGTGTGTTTGTGCCATTGGATCGTGTCTCTCAAGAGTTTAATCTTGGAAAAACCAGTTTTCGAAGAGTTATGCTTTGATACTAATTGTTAGTCCCAATGGGCACAATAATAAGCTAGAGGGGGGGCTGAATAGCTTATTAGACACTTAAAACTTTTCGTATTGATTCCTAAAACAAGCACTTGCAATCTATTAAAAAGATTGAAGTAGCGGAAGTCTTGCAAGGAAGACATACTAAGTCTGCTGGTGAAGCACTACCGGTAGACTTAGCTGGTTACTCAAGTTTGCTGCTTAAGGAATAAGTTAACAGATAAGAAAACAATGTAAAACAGTAAGTAAAGAACACAAGTGTTTTGAGATGGTTCGCACTATAATGAGTGCTACGTCCTCCACCAAGGCAGTCAACCTTGGATTTAAATGTGCACTATATTTTCCACTAGTTCTATTACAGAAATATCAAGTGGATAGTGTACAAAATATTTGACTTGTGTTTGGGTTTGGGAATTGAATATCTGGACAAAATAGAATATTCAACGTGCAGAAGAATAGCATAAAGAACAACAATAAGAAACAAAAGATTAATGGTTGAAGCAGATCTTCTTGTTGTTGTTGAGGACTTCTTTGATCAGTTAATGAACTCTTGAATGCACTGAGTATAAAGCTTGATGTCGTTGGATTGATTTCTTCAGTCTTTAATGACAGTATTTATAGCTGGGCATTCTTGAGATCGTTGGACAAGACGAAGTGAGTAACAGCTCTATTAGGTTGAATGCATTAAATGCCTAGAGCTATCTCGATGAATTCTTCTTCAATTGATACTGAGCAGTGAATGATGAAGAGTTGTTGCATCAACTAGTAGGTGAGCGGCAATCAGAGTTGCAGACCTGCAATAGTTGGTTCGCACAAGTGTTTTGAGATGATTCGCACTATAATGAGTGCTACGTCCACCACCAAGGCAGTCAACCTTGGATTTAAATGTGCACTATATTTTCCACTAGTTCTATTACAGAAATATCAAGTGGATCGTGTACAAAATATTTGACTTGTGTTTGGGTTTGGGAATTGAATATCTGGACAAAATAGAATATTCAACGTGCAGAAGAATAGTAGAAAGAACAACAATAAGAAACAAAAGATTAATGGTTGAAGCAGATCTTCTTGTTGTTGTTGAGGACTTCTTTGATCAGTTAATGATCTCTTGAATGCACTGAGTATAAAGCTTGATGTCGTTGGATTGATTTCTTCAGTCTTTAATGACAGTATTTATATCTGGGCATTCTTGAGATCGTTGGACAAGACGAAGTGAGTAACAGCTCTATTAGGTTGAATGCATTAAATGCCTAGAGCTATCTCGATGACTTCTTCTTCAACTTATACTGAGCAGTGAATGATGAAGAGTTGTTGCATCAACTAGTAGGTGAGCGGCAATCAGAGTTGCAAACCTGCAATAGTTGGTTCGCACAAGTGTTTTGAGATGGTTCGCACTATAATGAGTGCTACGTCCACCACCAAGGCAGTCAACCTTGGATTTAATTATGCATTATATTTTCCACTACTTCTATTACAGAAATATCAAGTGGATCATGTATAAAATATTTGACTTGTGTTTGGGGTTTGGGAATTGAATATCTGGACAAAATAGAATATTCAACGTAAAGAAGAATAGTGGAAAGAACAACAATAAGAAACAAAAGATTAATGGTTGAAGCAGATCTTCTTGTTGTTGTTGAGGACTTCTTTGATCAGTTAATGATCTCTTGAATGCACTGAGTATAAAGCTTGATGTCGTTGGATTGATTTCTTCAGTCTTTAATGACAGTATTTATATCTGGGCATTCTTGAGATCGTTGGACAAGACGAAGTGAGTAACAGCTCTATTAGGTTGAATGCATTAAATGCCTAGAGCTATCTCGATGACTTCTTCTTCAACTTATACTGAGCAGTGAATGATGAAGAGTTGTTGCATCAACTAGTAGGTGAGCGGCAATCAGAGTTGCAGACCTGCAATAGTTGGTTCGCACAAGTGTTTTGAGATGGTTCGCACTATAATGAGTGCTACGTCCCACCACCAAGGCGTCAACCTTGGATTTAATTATGCATTATATTTTCCACTACTTCTATTACAGAAATATCAAGTGGATCATGTATAAAATATTTGACTTGTGTTTGGGGTTTGGGAATTGAATATCTGGACAAAATAGAATATTCAACGTAAAGAAGAATAGTGGAAAGAACAACAATAAGAAACAAAAGATTAATGGTTGAAGCAGATCTTCTTGTTGTTGTTGAGGACTTCTTTGATCAGTTAATGATCTCTTGAATGCACTGAGTATAAAGCTTGTAGTCGTTGGATTGATTTCTTCAGTCTTTAATGACATTATTTATAGCTGGGCATTCTTGAGATCGTTGGAGAAGACGAAGTGAGTAACAAGTCTATTAGGTTGAATGCATTAAATGCCTAGAGCTATCACGATGACTTCTTCTTCAACTGATACTGAGCAGTGAATGATGAAGAGTTGTTGCATCAACTACTAGGTGAGCGACAATTAGAGTTGCAGACCTGCAATAGTTGGTACAGTCTGTATGTGTCAGTCTGTGCACCTGCTCAGTCACTTTTTAGTAGACGAAAGTTTTCATGCTTTTTTTAGAAAAGCTGGAGGGACGTGTCTGAGAAGTCAGCACTGATCTGGAGATGATTTAATTCAAATTCAAACTGATTTAGGCTTGAATTAAATAATCCACTTAAGCTATGAAGTCTGGAAGTATTGGACACGTCATGCTATCCGAGTGCAGACAAGGTCTGCCGCTGGAGGCTGCTTGAAGTCTTCCGGTGAAGCTTTCAGCTAAAGTCTTCTGCTGAACCTGTGAAGTCTATAAAAACTATTCTAAGGCAAAGTTTTATGCACAGTTGCCATGCTAACTGGTACGCAGCCCATTTAGCCACTAATTATAGAACCTAATGTAATGAATGAACAAATGCAAATCAAGATACAAATGAGAAATGACAATACCCTATTTGGTTGGAATTGTAGTAAAGACTCAACGGAGTCAAGCTTAAGAAACAATTGAAGCTTACAAGGATCGTGGTAAGATCCTATGATGTTTAGAATTCATTTGATTAGATTACTAGCTGCCAGATCTGCTTCCTTTCATTCCGTCGAGGCTGCATGAGAATATTAGGAGTGTTCATCTGGATGAGGCTGTTCCAGATTCGCAGATCTGTACATTGTCAAAAGATGGCCAGTTTTCTACTCCTTTATATTGGAAGAAATTTCGTGTGCATGGGCAGAAGATTGCTTGGGCAGAAAAGGTTTGGCAACCGTGGATTCCGACTCGTATGAGTGGTTTTCTTTGGAAGATGGTTCACCGAGCTGTTCCAGTGGATGTTGCTCTTCAAAGATATAGAATTCCTATGGCCTCTAAATGTCGTTGCTGCCATAGGTCGGATCGTGAAACTTTGGAACATCTGTTATTAGATTCGGAGATTGCTTGTGTTATTTGGAAGTATTTCGCTCGACCTATAAACCTGGTTGATCGGTTTACTTCCATACAACACTTAATAAATTCCTGGATATCTCCGGCGTCGGTACGGAATCAAATTGGGGCTAGCAAAATTGGTTTATGTGTTCTTATTTGCTGGGAGATCTGGAAGGCTCACTGTTCAGCAACATTTGATAATATTCCCATGTCCAGTGCGACCATTAAAGATCGGGTTATGATTGGCCTTAGCGATATGATTGCATTGTTTTCTCCAAAATCAGGCAGTGCGAATATTCATAAGATTGCTATGCAAACTCTTCACATTGGGATTAAGAAGGTTGGGTTCAAACGTGGTCAGTGGTTGCGATGGGAAGCTCCTTCGAAGGATTGTTTTAAACTCAATACAGATGGATCATCGATGGAGGGCCGATGTTCTGGGGGAGGGATTATTCGCAGTCATGATGGCTTGATGGTGGCTGCTTTCTCTAGTAATTATGGTGCAGGATCGAATACGATGGCAGAGATCTTGGCCCTTCGGGATGGCCTCCGGTTATGTAGGGATTTGGGCCTTTCGCATGTTTCAGTGGAATCAGATTCTTTGGTGGCAGTTAAAGGTATAACAAGTATGCAGAAAGTTCCATGGCATTATGTTTATTATATTCGGGAGTGTCGTAGTTTACTTGGCAGTTTTGGTATATCTCATGTTTTTCGGGAACAAAATCGAGTGGCTGATAGACTGGCGTTTTGTGGTTCGTCTCATGTTGGTTTACTTGTTTATCATTCTAGATTATGTCTTCCTGCTCCGGTGCAGAAGGCCATGCGCTTAGATGATGCTGGGTTATTTTCCTTTAGGAAGTAATGTTTTAGGCTTTTGCCATTCCTTGAGGTCAGGCTCCTTTGTCCCCCCCTATTGTTGGGTAAGGCTGGTTGTCCCCCTCCTTTTGTATTTGTTTGTTTTATTTAATAAAATATGTGCAGGTGCCGCCCTGCTTTAATTAAAAAAAAACAAAAAAAAAACAAAAAAAACAAAAAAACTTGACACTTGTGTTTTCGAGACATAGTTGAGCATCGAATGTGATTGAGACGATTATAACAATTATCTGTGTAATCGTGAATATGTAGTAGAGTAATTCAACTACTTGATATTTGGACGAGTTGTTCGTTCCTTATTTGATTTCATGGCAAGTAAGCATCTATTTGTGCATTGCATATAAGTCCAGTTGGCATTATTTGAGTTTCTATGTTGATGGTAGGACGATGCATCGCCTTCATGAATTATGGGATTCATGATTTCTATGTATCGCCGTACCGGAGACAGTTCACACACCCTCCACTGTTGGCCTCAGTGGGGAAGTTAGCCCATTGCCGTAACCATTAGAGCGCATGGATTATGCTAATTTGGCTGAGAAAGGGTTGCCCTTAAGGTGTAGCCGCTCGGTATATCGATGTATCAATCACATGCATCGAAGTCACGAATACAGTTTAACATTTGTGATTGCAGGAGCAACACAACGAAACAAAATCGGTATTTTCTTTATACCTTATGTGGCGTACTATGAGCACTTATGTGACAACAAAGTGTTAGTTGAACATGAGATCTTATTGACCATATTTGTATTGATTAATGTTATTGAAATACTTGATATGTATATATATAGATATGCACATTTATACATGATGATTATACAGGAGATTGATATGTATATATAGAGATATACATACTTATATATGAGGATTATATGAAGTACTTGATGTGTATATATGTAGATATATATTCTTATGCATGATGTTCAAATGACGAGCTTGACGTGTGTTTATATCGATATGCATACTTGTAGATGAGGATGCTTATGAGAGTTTATTCTAATGGATTTGATTTGTTTATGAGTAGGGAATTCCACTCTGGTTCGTTTGGACGGTTTAGTAAGTGAAAACGGAAGGTTTTCTTCTGGAGTATGTAAAGCATACGTCTTCATGGGTCTTCGTCGTAGTAATGCGATGACATGTTTAATTATAACAATGTTTCATATTATGTCATATTGTTGTTTATAGTAGCGTACTGGGTCTTTATGACTCACTCCGTGCATTGTTTTCTAGTGTTCAGATTTCATTAGCCGTGTTGAGGCCGAGTAGATCCTGACTGTAGTAGTACATAGTAGATTGATAGCTGAGTTGAAATCGTGTGGTTCGTGTGTAGCAGTTTTCGTTTCTTCCGAGTTATAGCTCGCGGAGTCCAATTTCACTTTGTAACATTATTGTTATTTTGTCCTCCTACTTTGTTAAGGGCGAGGTTGGGTAAAGTTATATAAACATTACAGTAGGGTAGTGTATCTAGTCTTGTTATATTGTTTCTGTAACCGACCTTTGTAGTCGAGCACTTATACTTGTGTATAGTATTTATTCAATTGTCTCCCGGGCAAGCAGTAGCCACGGGGCATTGAATAGATTGTTGTTACTATTGTTTTTGTATTGGTTACCCTTATATGATTTAGCCATTGGGTTATTGTAGTCTATCAGGTTAGTTCTCTGTTGAAACGCCGGCTTGGAGTGTCGATGGTTTGTTCGGTGTCTGCAATGTTGCGGCACGCGAGTTTTGTTTTCCCCCTCGTGAGACAAATGTCTCTCTTGGCTTCATTTGGTTTTGGTTTCGAGCTTAATAGCTCAGAGCTTCACTTCATTATTGCTTCCGCAGATTCGATTTTTGTTGAATCGTATTTTTAGTACGACTTCACTATCTTAATTAGAATGTTAACTTGACTGTTCGACTTGCACTACTGTTTAGCAAGTGCTTGTTGTCTATTTGTTTTAGTTCAAGTGGCACGACCTCGAGATTTCGTGTTGGAATCCGAGTTAGGTCGTTACAGTTGGTATCAGAACTTAAGTTAAGCTATAAGCCATGATAGGTTCCATGGCCTAGGTTGGGTTGGGTTTATCGTCGAGTATTTACCGTCGAGTGTTGTTTATAGTGCCTTATTGGCACATTGTTTGGTACAAGTATAGGACTTGGAGTACTAAGTTCGTTTCTGTCTAGATTGACTTGACTGCAATGTTTGTATCTAGGACTATTATATTTTCCTATATTGCTTCTAAGTTGCAGTCATACCAAGAATGGGTGCTGTGTTTTGGTAGATCCATTGTTTCTTGTTCCATCGTATGAGATCAAAGAAGTTAGATTGTAGGTCCCGATAGAGATTGACATGGCATTCGTTAGAGCAAATGTTCGTTGTTATATGTTTTGAGAGTGGAGGGGCTATGATACCTAGTAGTATTTCATAGATTACTATATGAGCATATATAATTATGCTAGTACTTAACCATGAGTTCTTGTGTTGCTTGGTATTGGGGATTTGAGTACTCTTTCCCAATTGTTGTATTCTGGTATTGAGGGGATTACCTTGATACAGGGAGAATTATCCTTGTTACATGATGAGACTTGGTGATTATCCGGTAGGTGGTCTGTGGTCACGCGATAATTTGGTTGGTTTGGTTGTCGACCCGTATACTGTTTGACTTATAAGGATTTGTATATTAGTGAGTAAGAATGTTACCTAGTGACTCGAGAGATGTTTTTTTGCCTTGTTATTAGCCTAATGTGTTAGTAAATGTATTAGCATTGTGTAATGTGCTTTTATCTATCCTTGATAGAACGTTAATAGTATTAATATTTCATACTTGCTATACTTGCATAGTAGATTAATATGCTATGTTGCACGATGTTAATTCCCTACATATATGTGGTTATGTTATGTGTTCTTGAGACCGATATAAAGGATGCTTCTATGTGATTCACGAACACCCCTCATTCTATACGACGAAAGTTTTTGAAGTCACTTCAGAGGGTCCTTGACTTGATTATCAAGAGGTTTTCGTCAGAGAACTAGAATGGTATGATATAAGATAAGGATTGACTGAATCTGTTACAAAAATGGAATGAAACATAAAATGGTGTACCGTTATATTTGTGCAAAATGCTATGAAAGTCATGCTATGAGTATGATATGTTGTTGTATGTTGTCTTTATGTCCATATTGTTTTGAAACGATGAAATTTGTAATACTTGCTTAGTAGAGCAATCCTCAAATGATCAAGAAGGGCAAAACATAATAATAGATTGATTTCAATAATATAAATCAATTAATAATGATGATAAATTAATCTCTAACACATGTGATTTTTTGGAAGTAGCCAACGGGTCCCGTAGTGGTGGAAATGCCTTAATTTTTAACCCACGTATCACAATGTAATATTACGAAAGTGTTGTATTGTGACAATTAGGTGCAACTGATAGCGAGTGGGAAGAAGTATCATTATTTTGACTAGCTTCTGTCGAGTAAGAGGTAAGAGACTTTCTAGACTTTTTTTTTATAGGTAACTGTGACCCCTTGTAGGTATGAGGAAAGAAACTTTTTACACTATCTCGCTTATTTTAAATCTTAGTTTTTATCGAAAATTTTCTTATTACGTAAGCTTTGTTTGGTACAAATGCACCTATGAAAATTGTTTCATGTTTATGAAAAGTGTTACATTTTGTAATACCAAAAAATATGGATCATGCATATGAGCCTCTAAAGTCAATTTTGAATTTTGAATTATTGTTATTGATTAACGCTATTGGATTTGGTTATTGGATTTGGAAAGTTATTAAAGTATTTTGACGGTCTTACTACGTTATCGAATATCGAATCTTTTGATATCGGCCACATGGATGTCTTCGGCAATATCAACAAGTTACAGCGGTACTGTAACACTATCGACGAGTCATAGTGGTACTATGACATTATCGACGAGTCCCAGCGGTACTTTGACAATTTATCGACCGGGTACAACGGTACTATATCACTATCGATGAGTCATAGTGGTACTATGACAACATCTTGATGAGTCGCAGTGGTATTGTGACCGTAGTCAACAAGACCAAGAATTTTATTGAATAAATCGTTTAGCTGGTTAGTTGGTAATGCCGTTGGTATGGGATAGTGATGTAATTGACTAGCTTCAAACAAAGTTTTGATTCCGAAAAACCTTTGACAAATTATTATTTATGTTATTGACCTGTTTTGAGAAAATTGTTGATAATGCTAAGTATGGGATGGTAGTATTATTGGTTTGTTTTCAAAGAAATGTTTTGCTTGGTAATGATTGAAATGCCGTTTACGAAAATATGATTTTTAAATGTTTGTTTTGACTTTCTTATAAAATATCGTTTTGAAATACGTGCTTGAACCTCTAGAGATAGCGTAGTTAGCATCTTGCTGAGTTATAAGCTCACCCTTTATTATTTGACAAATTGTTAATTAGTATCGATGATGACTTGAATCACTCAGTAGATGACTCGAAACTATCTTTTTATAGATTGGTTTTTTGTACGAATAGACTTGGTTTGTAAGGAGCTTTGATTCCATGGATAGTTTGTTGGTTTGGAATTCTTCTTCTTACTGTGAGTTTGGGGCGTGACAAGAGGAGCCAGGTTGTAATAATTGCAAATTATGGTTTCAGGTTGTACAAAATAAAAAGTTATGGGTGTTATTGAACTTCTTCTTCTTTTTTTTCCTGCCTTTTTGCTCTAAACCTAATGATAAACGTTTTAGAAATAATAATTCACAAACAAAAACAAAAACACATACACTCTAAGGAGTTTTGAAAATCCAATGCCGAAATCCATGATTTTTTATCGAGTCCCAAACAACTATGAACTAATTATAGTTTCAAATAAAATCTTTTTAAGAACCCCGTTTCAAAACCTCGAACGGCATTATAACAACACCACTGAGTTTTTGAACTTGAGTGTGTTGAATACCTGAGCCTCAAAAAGGTCTTTTAAATAAGCACAACAAGAGTCACCAGAAGCAAACGGAAGAAATTTCTAGATTCTATAGGTTCGGGGGCTAGATTAAAAGTAAAAAATGAATTAAAATCCAACTCGCCTTTTTGATTTCATGTTTACTAATCATGCTTGAACTCTTAATGGTCGGTTTCTCATTAATCGTTCTCACCGTAATCAACTAATCGCCATAAGAGTACCAAACTAGCTAAATCAACATTGAAACGAAAATATGATGATCTTAAACACGTAAAATGAGTATGACAATCTGTAATCATGGTAATATACTTCACAATCAACATAACATTTTGGTGTTTGGACCAAATGCTACTAACGTGATTGAATTCCATAAACGAGCAAAAATCAGCCCTTACGCCCCAAAACGCCATGGTCGACTACCTCACCCCCTCCCCCATCCCGGTAAAAACTTGTGTAACATGGTTTTACATATATTTTTTGTAAGATGAATCATCTTTACCCAACCTACCATGTATTGCTGGGACGAGACATACACCCCCACCCCACCCCCATCCATTTCTTCATCTCTTCTTAAAAAAAAGAAGAGAAAATAAAACTTTCTCTCTCTAACACACTCTTCTTCAATCTTTTGCCACAAATTGGCCATCCCATGTGAAGCGAATCCAACTCCTCTTCATTAATTGTTCCTCCAGCGGTGAGTTTTAGACAACCTAATTACTTTGTTGTAGGACAAAATTTCTTGAATCTTTTGATGTTCTTTGTGTATACCTGCAGTTTATTAATATATTAGGTTATTACTTGTGCGCACGGTTGATTTAGTGTTTTTTCTTAAACTTAATTTTATAGATAGAATTTGCAAGTTATTTGAATAAACCAATAACAGTAAGATGAACACATAATTAATAATTAAAAAAAACGTGAGATCACACTGAATCATCAAACCGAAAATTTATGCAAATTATAAAATCGAACAAATATTCTTAGGGAGGGGAGGGGAAGTACCACGAAGATAGACTCGTCAATGAGGTGTGTGATGGAGGGGAAGTATTTCACAGTGATTGTTTATGGTTTTGGTGGAACATGTTTAATCAAATTGCATAAAATCTATTTTAAATTGACCGATTTTTAGTAAAATGATAAAAAAAAATAAAAAACTTCTACCATGACAATTGAGGAGTACTCCTTATCAAATGAAACTTGTCTAAATCAAATGTGATAAAATATATCCGGTACAAACCGATTTTGGAAGCAAAAAGTTGTACAAAACAAATTGCCATGAGAATTGAAGAGTTTTAATAAATTGAAACACGTCTAAATCAAATGTGATAAATTATATCCACAAAAAATCTTTACCATAAAAATTTAGAATCCTAATCAAATGAAACTCGTTTAAATCAAATGTAATAAAATTTATATGGCATTAACCGATTTTAACAACAAAAAATGGTAAAAGAAAAAAAAACTTTTACCATGTATAAAGGAGACACCGGTTTCAAAATCTATCCAGTTTTGATTCTTTGACAAAAAAAAAAAGGAATACATATATAGTACTGTATGCACAATTTTAATAGTTTTTTTTTTTTTTTGGCAAAAGTTGTTTATAATAAGATGATTTTCTAAACTTGTAACAAATAATTAAAATTTTTAATTAGAATAATTTGAAAAAAATGTAAAATAAGTTCAAATTTGATCTTATGAACATATAATTGAAAGATTAAACCTATGAGAATTGATAAAATCTACCTGCAAAAAAACTTTTTCCATGAAAATTTAGAGTACTGATCATGTGAAACTCGTTTAATTCAAATGATATAAAATATATCATGTATTAACCGATTTCTTGAATCTTTTGAAGTTTTGTGTGTATACATGTAGTTTATTAGTATATTGATAACAAATTTATGCCATCTACGCACACACACACATACACACAAAAAACCAAAAAGTTTCATTAAAAAATATCATATTCATAAAGTCTCAAAAATAATTATTCTATCCAAAAAGTTCCAAAATTATAAATTTTAATATCAGAAAGTCCAAAACTTAATGTGTATACAAATGTCGTTATCTTAAATAGCTTTCATTTGGATACAAACTTTTTTTTTCATTTATAGCAATGATGATAAAAAATTACGTTGAATATTATTATTATTATTATTATTATTATTATTAATAGTCTTATTATTATTATAACAATAGTATTATTATCATTGTCTTCATCAACATTATTACTATTAAATAAAATCTCTTCAAAAAATTCTTTCTTAAATGATCCAAAAACAATTGCTCAATTCTTAACATGTAAAGTTAATCTTTTCACACAATTCAAAAAGTTAACATTTACACTATTATGAAATTTTGTTAGAATTATTAGTAGTAATAGTAGTAATAATAATAATAATAGAAAAACGTTTGTCAATGGAATAGTTATTTGTTGTTGTCATTATTATTATTATTATTATTATTATTAATTGTTAATAAATATTATTATTATTATTTTATCTGAAATACTAAATTAGTAATATTATTGGAGTTAAATATAATATTTCTTTCAAATGAAATCTTATACCGCAACGATGTTAGTAGAAACATTACGTTTTGGGCTTTTTGGTACAAAAAGTTTAACTTTAGGACTTTTTGAATAAAATAATTATTTTTCCGACTATTTAGATATGATAATTTTTAGTGGAACTTGTTGGAGTTGTGCCCAATAGTAAATACAAAGAAATGGGTTTGACAAAATTACTAGTATATAAGATTATCAACTGCTCCCACCTTTCTTTAAAAAAAATCATTATTCCTTTTCATATCGTTCCAAAAAAATGTATTTTTTTTGGATATTATTTTATTATTTCCTCAATTTGATACATCCGACTCTTCATATGGACATCCTATAAAATTAGACTACAACATACTCATTCCGATCCTATATTATTGTATTTTTTAAGTCTGAAGGATTGTTTTTCAAATGAAAGTTGAAAGTCTAATAGTAGATAGGATTCTAAAAATAACATCAATGCACTTTATGATATAGTTGCTTCTAAAAGTGTATTGAATAGATAACTTATCAAATAAATAGCGGAAGACTTTACTCTAAAAAATAGTAATAAGACATAGAAATATACCAAATAATCCATAATATCCAACCTTATAGCCAAAAAAGTTTTCACTAAAAAGACTGCGAGTTTTACAAAAAATTGTGAAGCCTAACCAAATACCAAAACCTCTAAAAAGACTATCAAGACTGTAGAGGAAACCCACAAAAAACAAGTAAAGAAAATGTGAGATTAAAAAAATTAGTTTTCCTATCAACTAGGAAAAACAAACAGAAAATCAGGTAATGTAGTTCATGATGTTACTGCATTCACAGATGCACCGAATACTCCAAACAATGCTCTCAACTTTTCTCTCTTTATACAGAATGTCTCTTTGAGCGTATATCTCTATGTGTTCTATCTGCACGAGGTCTTCATATATATATACTTGAGCTAGAGTCCTGATCAAGCAAGAAAACCAAATCCTCCTAGGAAACATACAATTAGGATATAAACGATTAGTTTCCAAAATTTGGTTCTACATTAAAACCAAAGATCTTACGAAAGATATTGTCAACTTAAATATAGACTATTTAGAACTTTTGGAAGTATTTAAATATGGTAATTACTTACCATTGTTTTAAGACCAATAAATGACACAATTACTTAATAAAATAGGAAGACTCTATTTTACCCTTATAAATACCCCATTTGTTAAACCTTTCTGGTCAAATCAAATTACAAGTATTTTTCAACACCAATCAAATCACCTAATCTGGATTGGTTAGCATATCTCATCTCCCCTTGAATTTGTGCATGTATAGCAAATCAGAAATTATCACTAAGCAGTAAGCACAAATCATAATAAACCAAATGATGAAACCGCAGTTGAAATTATCCACCATACAAAATTGATTATAAAAAGATTTTTTTATAGGAAACACAAGAAACAAGCATATGATCAATTGCACAGAATCAGATTCATAATCTTCAGCATCATCTTCATTAGCTTTATCATCCTCAGCAGCAACAACCTTTGTCTCTACAGCAGCACTTGTCTCTTCTCCCCCTATTTGACCAGAATTGGAGGGAGCAGAGTAGAGAACAAGCCAAGTTGTATACTGGCCTTCCAAATTCAAAAGATAAGTAATTGGGAAGCTGGTTTCTGATAAAGGACATAGCCACTGAAGCATTTTCCCCAGAAGACACAAAAGGTAACAGTGGAGGGACTGATGTAGTTTCGGATGCAGCAGCATTACCAACTGCATTGGTCATACTAGCTATAGCTGCTTGTTGTTCTGGTTGCAGATCTTGAGGAGGAGCAAGAGCAAATTATGAATATGGTGTGAAGGGATAGACAAATGGCAGATTCCTAATCCTATCCCCCTTCAATAGTTTTGATGATATGGGAAGGGGGTCCAAGACAAGGGTTAGTCGTTCCTTTTCCATAGGTTCAACACCTTGAGCTATCAACATGTTGTAATTAAATGAGGGAAGGAAAGGGAAGGGCTTTCTTATCACCTTCTGATTCAGTTAAGGCAACAACCTTTTTGAACACCCAATCTTCAAAATTAAAAGGCAACTATAAGCCAATTTGATACATTAGTTTGGCATGTTCTTCAGTCACTGAATTGGAATTATATGTAGGGGCCCAGTTTGCACAACAAATCTTATGCATAATTGCATATATATAAAGAGGTCAACTTTGCTGTGCTAACCTTAGTCTTCTTTCCTGGCCAATTTCTGATAAGTCCACCACTCAATTCTTTCACACACAAACATTTAGATCACAAATTAACCCACTCACTAGCACATTAGATGTTCCACAATCCCTATTGATGAAAGAAGGGGAAAATTCTACAATCTTGCTTCTAACAAACAGTTTTTCAAACATAGGATCACCAACAGAAGCTATTCTCTGTTCTAAATTGGCATAAAACTCCATCACCATTTCCTTAATGTAAGGAACAGCAGAGGTAAGGGTGGACAATAGGTTCCTATCACCAAAGAATTTGACTAAATTTTGTGCAGTTAAGTCCTCTATAGGGATTAATCTTTCATCAGCAACTTTCCTACCCAAACTGTATCTAAGAGAGGCTTCTTGAGTAAAGGAAGTAGAAGAAGTGATTACTTACTTCCATATCAGTTGATACACCACTAGATGCAGCTTCACCAGCAGCTGTATTGGTCAATGGAATGGCTCTGCTTCTTAGGATTCATGCTGGAGCAATGTCACTTTCATCATAAACATATTTTTCCTCAAAATCTTTGTCAGAACTGTCATCAAATTCTGATGAGCTTGAAGAGGGAACATGATTAGACCTTGGAGAAGGAGCCCTTGGAGCATTCCTCAAATTAGCCATGAATTCAACCAATGTGTGATGTTCATTGGAGAATTCCAACTAATGTTCTTCAATAGGAATAGAAGGAGGAGACAAGTCTTGTGCTTGACTGGGAGAGTCACTTTGGACAACAACCTTTGGGGATGGAATGTGATAGTTTTCTTCTTCAGGGACATCAACAACAGCATCCAAAGGTGATGCTGCACCTGAGCTACTTCCAAATTGAGAAAGTGGAGCACATGGAGCCGCCACAAATTGAGAGCCATCACCAAAAGGATCAAATTTTTCATCATCACTATGAGATTGAACTTGGATTTCTTCCTCAATTTGGCATGGATTCACTTTTAGCTTCTTGGCTCTAGCAACATCAGCATCTGAAGGGTTTTCATGGTTTGTAGGAATTCCCCGGAGCCTTTTGGATTTTCTTACCATAGGGTTTCCAATTTTGAGGAAAAATTGTCAAGTCCCCATGAGCTTCAACATCTATCACGTTTTCTGGTTCACCAAGTAGGATGCTGGAAAGAGGATCTGGTAGAGACTCAACTATGACAATTTCAAAGTTAATCGAGGGCTCAGCCACAGAAATTTCGGGAGATGTATTTTTCGGTGAAGCCTCATTCAGAGCTTCATCAGTCTTGATGATCGAATTTTTAGGGTTTGAGGGACTGGAAGGATTGGAAGCCATTGGAACAGGGCTAGGGTTTGTAGAAGAAGAGAAGAAGGAGAACATGTTTTTAGCAAATTGGGGGGGGGGGAAATGCCAAATAGGATTTTTTTTTTTTTTTTTAAGGAATGAATGATCCATGATTTCTTCAACCTGTTAATAAACTCCTTCAAAGAGCTACAAATCTGGAAATTAGCCGTTAGATGATAAACAATGGAATTTGAAGAGTCCAAATATGATAAGATTGAGTTTGATTTTTGAAAGAAGGTTTTATTGGCTTAAAACAACCACAAGTTCACAATACAAGCACTTAGGGCATTAAATCATGTTTAGATAAATGGTAAGTACGGAAATAGGGTAATATATATATTGATCTCTTTCGCAAAAATAATTTTAGGATTCCTCAAATTAATCCAAAATTTTTAGAAAACACATTAAAGTGTAACCAAAAAATTGATCAAACCTTAGCAACACTTTAGCAGCCCATATCCAAAATTCAATGTCTCTTAATTTCCCACAAAGATTAAACATCCACTAAATATTTCTCAACATGGAAATTTTCAGAATTTGATTTCCATAATTTTATTTTAGGACAAAAATTCAATAGGCTGATATCCTTACCAACAATGGATGTCCTAAAAATATGCCAAAAATAAGATGTAGAAAGATCAAATAGGCATGGAGATAATGCAATCACACACACGTGAAAAATGACCAGATCAATCGGGTGTAGTTCCTGATGCAGCTGCATTGGGAGATACATTCACCACCCGTTAGATTTTGTGCAATATGCATCTTTTCTTTTCTCAATCATACTCCTCTCCCAAAATTTTCATCATACCAGATTCCATAGGTACTTTATTTCCCTGGGAGTATAGCTCTACTTTATTTCAAGCTATACAAACATGTCACTAGGAAGCTTTCACACTATTACCAAGGGTAGCCATTTTGCACATGATAAACCCATGAAATCCAAAGATTCATAGTTCCAATTGAGAATGCAAACAAACATTGCTCATATGTAGCTCTTTTCCTTTAGGTAGCTTTCACACTCTTCCAAGGGTATTCATTTTTCTCAAGATCAAACCATGAGAACCAAACTTCCATATTACCAAGATAATATGCTACAACTCTTGTACTTTAGGTAGCTCTTTCTTTTGTGGACTTCAAACTTGCTCAAAAACAGGGAGAGAGAGTGAGAATCATAAGTAAATAGTACAAATGGATTAGAATGTAATTCCCAAGCATCAACATAAGGCACAAACATGTGAATCAATTGATCTAGAGTGCCCCCCCCCCCCAAAAAAATGCAAGGATTCTTATTACTATTATTATTCTTATTATTATTATTATTATTATTATTATTATTATTATTATTATTATTATTATTATTATTATTATTATTATTATTATTATTATTATTATTATTATTATTATTATTATTATAACTAAGTGTAAGATCACATGGCACACATACCAAGAGATTTCCTTAGATTGGAAAATCTCTCAAAATCTGACTCTTAGTAAATATATCAGCCAATTGATTTTCTGCCCCAACATGTTCTATGCAAATAATCCCTTGCTCAACCAAGAATCTAATAAAATGGTGTCTTATATCAATATGTTTTGTTCGATAATGTTGAATTGGATTTTTTACTATACTGATTGCACTAGTGTTATCACAATACATGGTTAACACATCAATGTGTAGACCATAATCCTTTATCATCTTATTCATCCATAAAAGTTGTGTGCACTCATTACTAGATGCAATGTATTCAGACTTAGCTGTAGAAAGGGCAACACAATTATGTTTTTTTACTAAACCAAGAAATCAAGTTATTTCCCAAGTAAAAACACCCACCAGATATACTCCTCATGTCATCTACACTACCTGCCCAATCAGCATCACTAAAACCAACTAAAGTTGTAATAGTTTGTTTTGTGTACCACAAACCCATATAATTAAGATGTGTCGCTAACATACCTAATGATATGTTTGACAGCTTTCAAATAAGAGACCTTTGGGTTTTCTTGCTATCTAGCACACAAACACATACTATACATGATATCAGGACGTGTGACAGTTAAATACAACAAGCTTCTTATCACGCTTCTACACAAAGTACGATCAATACTCTCAGAATCCTCTTCTTTGCATAGTTTGTTAGATGTACCCAAAGGGGTTTTCTTTTTCTTTCCATTCTCAAGATTGAATTTCTTCACCAAGTTAATAACATACTTGGCTTAAGAAATGAACATCCCTTCATACATTTGTTTTACTTGAATACCAAGGAAATAACTCAACTCTCCTACCATGATCATTTCAAAAGATGATGTCATGCAATACACAAACTCTTTTTCCAAAGATTTGGAAGTGGAACTAAACACCATGTCATCAACATAGATTTGTGCAATCAAAATGTGTTTGTCTTTTCTTTGAAAAAACAGTGTTTTGTCCACTTGACCCCGTTTGAAATCACTTTTAAAAAGATGGTCTGTAAGTCTCCCATACGGACCTTTAAGGGCTTGTTTGAGACCATACAAGGACTTTTTAAATTTGAAAACATGGTTTGGTTTATGCGGGTCCTCAAATCCTTTAGATTGTTCAACAAAAACTTCCTCTTGTAAAATATCATTTAAGAAAGCACTTTTCACATCCATTTGTTGAAGAGTAATATCTAGAAAGCATGCAATAGCAAGCAAAGGACATATGGACTCAATGCAAGCCACAGGTGAAAAAGTTTCATCAAAATCCACCCCCTCAACCTGTGTGTACCCTTGAGCCAAAAGTCTAGCCTTGTTTCTAATTATCTCTCCCACCTCATTCAATTTGTTTTTGAAAATCCATTTTGTTCCAATAACATTCATGGAGGTGGGTCTATGCACAAGAAACCAAACATCATTTTTTGAAAATTGATCAATCTCTTCTTGCATAACATTGATCCAACATTCATCTTTCAAATCTTCACTCATATTTTTTGGTTCAATTTCTAACACATAGCAAGAGACATGAAATTCTTCACATTCAAGAGAGGATAGGCAAGCTAATTTGTGATAATCAACCTTACCTTTCTTCCTTGTAGACATTCTATCATGAACCTTACCTATCACTTGAGAGGCTGGATGGACTTTCTGTATATGGCTGGGAATGTCCTAACTTCGATCAACCACGGTGGGATCAGTTTCAGAATGTTGAGGTTCAGTTTCAGCTTCACCAGAAATTTTGACCAATGCATCTTCCAATGCAGGTGCATCAGAAGCTACAACCGTAATTTCTGAGTTTCCAGAACTTTCAGCTTCTGTATTTTGTGGGTCTGGAACAATGTCTGACTGTCCACCTTCCGCAGATTTTGAATCTTGTGGAGTTGTCTCTAGATCACCAAAATCAAGTAACCCTGAAACATCATCCTCAACAGTTTGGTGACCAAGATATGTTAGGTCATCAAATACAACATTCATGAACTCTATAATAATTTTAGTTCTAAGGTTAAACACCATATAAGCACGACTAGTAGAGTACCCAATGAGCACACACTTGTCAATCCTTGGATCAAATTTGGAAAGATGATCCCTATCATTAAGCAAGTAACACACACACCCAAAGACATGGAAGTATTTCAAGGTAGGTTTCTTTCATAACAAAATTTCATAGGAAGTTATGGTACTACCTTGTCTCAAGTAAACCCTATTACCAATATGAAAAGTTGTATTTAAAGCTTCAGTCCAAAATCTTTTTGATAAATTTTTTGAACTTAACATGACTCTATCCATCTCTTGCAATGCACGACTCTTTCTCTCAACCACTCCATTTTGTTGTGGAGTTTTCAGAGCAAAAAACTCATGTATTATTCCATTAGTATCACAATAGTTTGAAAAGAGAAGAATTTTCATATTCCGTGTGTTGGTCCACAATAATGCTCAAATAGGCTAGAGGGGGGGTGAATAGCCTATAATGCCAATTTAAAAAAAATTATTTTAGATATTCATAAAGCATAGTTTAGTTGGCAAATACAGATTATCAAGTTGGGTATGTCTGCCGGTAGAGACTATCAGTAGACTTTCCCAAGGCAGGAGTAACAACTCTGCCGATAATCAGTTGGTTCAAATCAAAAGCCTTGTAAAAGATTTGTATAGCGGAAAGTAAAGAGGCTATGATTTGGAGAAATCATAAGTGGTTGTACACGAATATATGTTCAGAACAACAGCACACTTATTTCTTCTTTCAAATGCAGGTTTAGGAGATCAAGTAGAGAGTGTTTTTCTAAAGATAAATCATTTATTAAAACCTCATAGATATTTAAGGACTGGAAGATAAGACATTAGTAAGAACATATGAATTTATTCAAAGATAAATTACATATTACATCAGTCTAAATAATCTATGTACAGTTTCTGGTTTTCTCCTCCTAAGTCACAATCCTTGCTTAATTATCCATTCAAGGATCTGTTTAAGCTTGCAAAGGACAATAGGAGATGAGAACGAGAAACTGTTATGAGAAGATGATTATATGGTCGTTCAGATATAAAAATATCTGAACGGTGTGAGTGCATAAGCACTCATCCTCCCAAGATGATTGATAATTCCACAATCAACATCATTTTTATAGGAATAAAAATCTGAAGATATGAATGCAATATCTACAGACAGCTCTTCATTTTCCTCAGACATTGTACATCATCACTCTTCAGATCTTGATCTTTGCCTTTTGAAATGTATGACCAATCTTCTCTCGTATCTAGGCTTTTCTTCCTTGCAATCCACTTGAAGGTGTTTAGCAGGGAGTTGGATGAGTACACTGCAATCTGTTATAGAAATTAGAGATACGTTGGTGAAGACGATCTCTTTTGGTGATTTCCTTTTCAATGAAGTTCTTGAGTAGATTAAGTAACTCGTTGCTCACTGTGATGCTCTATCACCGTAGTGCATACATATATATTTTCTTCCCTTATTCTTCAAGCGTGAGAGTTGGTCTTTATATAGGCGAGAACCAATATGATCGTTTGAAGGATGAGTGCACGAAGTTTTCTATCCGTTGGAGATATAGTGGTTGAAGACTATCGGATATAGATCTTTGTCCATAAGATCTCTGACTTGTTTGGGCAACGATTTCGTCCTGTAGATCTTGGAACTCGTTGTCTGTCAGACTAGATTGATAGGTCTGTGAAGAGTAGGTCTGACGTCTGTTGCACTGTCAAGTGGTCTGTCCAATAAAGTAATTTGCTTTTTGACTTTAACAGACTACTTGAGTGAGAGAAAGTCTCATAGCTTCAAGTATGCCAGGCTTTATGAGGCACAGACATATTTATCTTGATTTGATCAGCTAGTCGACTTTTCCCTGTAGCACGTGCAGATTTTGAAGTCTGTCGTTGGAGGGCTTCGTACCAGTGGAAGCAAGTCTTCCGATGTAGAGGAGTTGATGTCTGTCGGTACGAGCTTTTGATCTTGTGGCATGTCTGCCGCTGAAGGCTTTGGACATTGCTGCAAGTCTTCCGGTGCTACGTGCAATCTGAAAGGCTGCCTGCTTTTGATCATCTTATAGGAGGTAGGACTTGATCAGGTTACACCTAATCTAAGACCTATGTGAAATCACACAAGTTGCCACACTAACCGGTATGCAGACCTTTTAGCCACTTGTGATGATTCACTTGTAATGGGGGCAAGCAAATCAAATATATGGAATATGCAAGGTGATAAATAAATTATCAAGAAACATATTCCAATAATCAACAATATCCTCCTATTTTCTTGGAACAATTACAAAATGACATATACAAAGCACTAAAGCATTTTATCAAACATAGTAATAGCATGTCCACAATGAATGATCATTTTATCTCAAGACATGTCATATGTTTGATAATTACATGAAAGCGATGGCTTTTGTATAGTCTACTATTGCTATTACAGACTTGATAAATCAAAGTACTGAACAGGTAATGCAATAGTAAAAACAATTTAGATCTTTTAGAATTGAAAGAATTTTGGACAAGATCTAAAGAGTTTTTGGAAGTCTTACTTGCTCATGAATTTTTAAAATGAAAGCTTGTTTTGGCAAGTAAGAGTAGCAAATCCTTTTAAGCAGAAAGTTTTTTTTGAAAGAGTAAAATAAGGATTGCTTGTAATACCAATTTTTTTTGAAAATCAATTTTAGTAAAATTAATTTTTGAAAACCCAATATCAATTTTCTGAAAACTCAAAAAAAAAATTTAGAAACTGATACCAATTTTTCTTAAAAAATTATTTTCTGGAAAATCAATTTTACAAAAACTTTTTATTTCTGTTGAAGAAAAAAAGGTTTTCTGTTGAACGTAAGACTCAACAGAGGATTTTAGTTTTAAGCAGAGTTTTCAACATAAATGCCACAGAGGCTGAGCATGATTCACAAAGAATCAGCTAAGGGTAATAGTCACATTTGTTTTGTCTGTTCATTTGGGAATTAGTTAAGTCAATTCTCCTTCTTACGAAAAGAAGTGTTATCACTCTCCTCCTAAGTCAATTCTCCTCCTAAGTTATAAGTCAGATACCAAGTGTTCAACCAAGTGATACCAGCGACAGTGATACCAAGTGTATATGTCATACTAAGTGTATAGTCATATAACTCTCCTCCTTAATGGTTGCAAGCATTAAAGAATAAAATCTGAAGAGCAGATGCAAGCAAATAATCAAGAAGGAATCGGTAGAGATGTAGCAAAGAAGGGTAGATAGCTGAAGAAAAGACACTAAATAATATAAAGTACTAAACGTTACTGAATAAAAAAGCAAATACAATCTAGTTGGAATCTCCAAAACTACCGGTGCTAGATTCTAGAGAGAAGTCTATATCCTGATCAGAAAAACTTCTGCCACCGAATAATTCCTTAGTGATCAGCAAATCTCCCGTGATTGGAAGGCGTTCGTCCTCTTGAATCGTGGCAAAAATGGTGTGGTAGGAGCATAGGAAATAGCTTATTATCCTAGCGTACTTGAGTATACCAGACCCATTCACTCGTCTTTGTTGGAAGCAGCGACAGATGAGAGAGAAGACAACTTCAGACCAGTTGATGACATGGAAGTCAAGAACTGCAACAGTGAGGTTCCGAAGTCTTCTGGTGTCGCTTCTTGACCCAGGTTCATGAAAGAGAAGGCATTTGCTCAGAATTTCTCCAACACAGTACATGTATAGGGGATAGTTGAAAAGATCCCATGTACCGAAGTCATTTCGAGACTGGTGGCCAGTACGGTGCAGCCATGATTCGTTGAGAACAGAATCATTGATAGAGTCAGGACCAGCAGAAGGAAGGTTGAAGACTCTAGCAAGGCTGTCGGCATTGAGGACAAGGTCAGTACCTCGAATGCGACCGTGGATGCCTGTACCATCTCTTGACAGATGCATCCTCGAGTAGAATTCGTCTACCAGAGAGAGGCAGTAGAATTCTTCACGATAGCAGAGGATGGGGACGAGATCGTCCACCAGAGAGAGGTAGTAGAATTCTTCAAGACCTTCATTGAAAAGGAAATCACCAAAAGAGATCGTCTTCACCAACGTATCTCTGATTTCTACAACAGATTGCAGTGTACTCATCCAGCTCCCTGCTAAACACCTTCAAGTGGATTGGAAGGAAGAAAAGCCTGGATACGAGAGAAGATTGGTCATAAATTTCAAAAGGCAGAGATCAAGATCTGAAGAGTGATGATGTACAATGTCTGAGGAAAATGAATAGCTGTCTGTAGATATTGCATTCATATCTTCAGATTTTTATTCCTATACAAATGCTGTTGATTGTGTAATTATCAATCATCTTGGGAGGATAAGTGTTTATACACTCACACCGTTCAGATATTTTTATATCTGAACAACCATATAATCATCTTCTCATAACAGTTTCTCGTTCTCATCTCCTATTGTCCTTTGCAAGCTTAAACAGATCCTTGAATGGATAATTAAGCAAGGATTGTGACTTAGGAGGAGAAAACCCGAAACTGTACATAGATTATTTAGACTGATGTAAAATGTAATTTATCTCTGAATAAATTCATATGTTCTTACTAATGTCTTATCTTCCAGTCCTTAAATATCTATGAGGTTTTTATAAATGATTTATCTTTAGAAAAACCACTCTCTACTTGATCTCCTAAACCTGCATTTGAAATAAGAAATAAGTGTGCTGTTGTTCTAACATATATTCGTGTACAACCACTTATCACTTCTCCAAATCATAGCCTCTTTACTTTCCGTTGTACAAATATTTTACAAGGCTTTTGATTTGAACAAACTGATTATCGGCAGAGTTGTTACTCCTGCCTTGGGAAAGTCTACCGATAGTCTCTACCGGCAGACACACCCAACTTGATAATCTGTATTTGCCAACTAAACTATGCTTTATGAATATCTAAAAGAAAAGTTTTTAAATTGGCATTATAGGCTATTCACCCCCCCCTCTAGCCTATTTGAGCATTATTGTGGACCAACACCGTGTCATGATCTGATATAATTCTAATGAGCTTTAGACCATACTAGTTCATAACACGGGCAGATCAAACTTTAAAATCCTCAAAGGTATCATATTTTTATCTTATGAAAACCACCCAAGTGTATTTAGAAAAGTCATCAACACATAAGTGCAATGTCTACAGATTAATCCTGCAGGTGTTTCGTATATGTCATTTTGTAATGGTTCCAAGAAAATAGAAGGAGATTGATGGAATATGATTCTTAATAATTTAATTATCACCTTGCATATTCTATATATGTTGATTTGCTTGCCCCCATTACAAGTGAATCATCACAAGTGGCTAAAAGGTCTACGTACCGGTTAGCGTGGCAACTTGTATGATATCACATAGGTCTTAGATTAGGTGTGACTTGATCTAGTCCTACCTTCCTACATGATGATCCAAACAGACCAGCACTTCAGATACACTTAGCATCGGAAGACCTGCAGCTATGTCAAAAGCCTTTAGTGATAAAGATCATAATATCCTTAAGACTCATTACCGGCAGACATGCTAAAAGTTATAATAATCGCATCGGCAGACATCAGTTCTCCTGAATCAGAAGACTTGTTTCCACTGGCCCGAAGCATTCCACCGGCAGACTTTAAAATCTGTACGTGCTAAAGAGAAAAGTCAAGAAGCTGTACAAATCAAGACAAATACGTTCATGCCTCAAAAAGCCTGACATACTTAAAGCTACAAGACTTTCTCTCACTCAAGTAGTCTGTTAAAGTCAAAAAGAAATTACTTTATTGAACAGACCACCTGACAGTGCAATAGACATCAGACCTACTCTTCAGAGACTTATCAAACATAGTCTGACAGACAACGAGTTCCAAGATCTACAGGACTAAATCTCTGCTCCAAACAGTCAAAGATCTTATGAACAAAGATCTCTATCCAAAAGTCTTCAACCACTACATCTCCAACGGATAGAAATCTTCGAGTCTTCATCTCTCAACGATCATATTGACTCTCGCCTATATAAATCCTCTCTCTAGCTCAATAACAAAAAGAGAGACAGTGTAAGCGACATCTAAGATAATCAAACGATACACTGTGAGCAACGAGTAACTCAATCTACTCAAGAACTTCAAAGAAAAGAAATCTTCAAAGAGATCGTCTTCACCAACGTATCTCTGATTTCTACACAGATTGCAGTAAACTCATCCAGATCTTAGGAAAACACCCTCAGTGGATTGCTAGGAAGAAAAGCTTGGAAAAGAGAAGAGACTGATCAGAAACTTCAATAGGCAGAGATCAAGATCTGAAGATTGATGTTAGATAATGTCTGAAGAAAATAAAGAGCTGTCTGTAGATATTGCATTCATATCTTCAGATTTGTATCCCAATACAAATGCTGTTGATTGTGCAATTATCAATCATCATGGAAGGTCGAGTGTTTTACACTCACTCGTTCAGATATATCTTTATATCTGAACGACCTTGAAAATCCCTTCCTTCTCATGACAGTTTCTTGGTTTTGTCTCCTATTGTCTTTTGCAACTTAAAGATCCTTAAATGGATAATTAAGTAAGGATTGAGACTTAGGAAGACAAAGCCAGAAAACTGGACATAGACTATTTCGACTGATGTAATATGTAATTTATCTTTGAATAAATTCATATGTTCTTGCTAATACTTTATCTCTCAGTCCTTATATATCTATGAGCTTTTTATAAATGATTCATCTTTAATAAGGCATTCTCTAATTGATTTCCAAAAACATGCATCTGATAGAAGTTTCAAGTGTGCTGTTGTTCTGAACATATATTCGTGTACAACCACTTCTGACTTCTCCAAATCATAGCCTCTTTACCTTCCGCTATACAAACCTTTTATCAGGCTTTTGATTTGTCTAAACAGTTTATCGGCAGAGTTGTTACTTCTGCTTTGAGCAAGTCTACCGATAGCCTCTACCGGCAGACACACTCAACTTGATGAACTGCAATTGCCAACTAAACTATGCTTTATGTATATCCAAAAGAAAAGTTTTTAAATTGGCATCATAGGCTATTCACCCCCCCTAGCCTATTTGAGCATTATTGTGGACCAACAGTTAGAATGGAAAATCTGAATTTGGGTTCAAGCCAAAAACCTTTGTCAAGGAAGGTAAAGGAACCTCATCATCCTCTTTTGAACCAAAACAACCTTCACATACGTGGAAACCCCTCCATTCTTGATCACTTTGGAGAAAAGTACCTTGTGTAACCATTAGGGCGCTTGGAATAATACTATCCTTAGTCGATGTACCATCTCGTATATCCGACAGCACGTTCCTGTTAACATTTTATATTGCAGGAGCTACGTTACGGCACCTGATTTATATCATATCCTCTTATATGTGGATTTCTTCTACTACTTATGTGAAATCAAAGTGCTACCATGAATATGTGAGCTAAATGCTTATATGTACTTGTTCTTGATCGCTTGATATTCGTGATGAGTCTGTGAACTGCTTGATATGTATATATATAGATATACATATTTCTACTTGATTATCCCATGATTGCCTTCATATGTATATATGTAGATATGCATACCTTTACATGATAAATTCCATGAATGAATTATTAAGTATATAAACGAGTTTATACACCTACACCTAATGATCCTATGAGAGAGTGGGTATATGTATATATATAAATATGCATACTTCTACTTAATTATGAGAAAGTTGAACTGCATGGGATGTTCTATATTAAGATATACGCCCATAATTATGATGATTCTTGTGACTTGCCTCCTGACTTGTTTGATTGTTTGTGAACAGGGGATTCACCCTGATTCATCTTGGTAGTCTGGTAAAAGAATGGTTTCTATACAGTACAATTTGACTTACTAGGTCCTTGTCGTTGTGACACGATATCATTTCCACTTATGGCAATATTTCATTTATGTCATAATGTTTAGTAGTAGCGTACTGAGTCATTATGACTCATCTCGTACTTTGTTTTTTAGATGTAGTTTCGGTAGCTGCGTTGAGGCCGAGTAGATTGTGATTGTAGCAGATTGTAGTTGATCGATAGCTCGAGCTTAGTTCGCGTGTTCGTGATTTTAGCAGCCGACATCCCCGAGTAGTAGCTTGTGGATTCCTATCTCATCTAGCATCATTGTTTTGTATATTGTACTTCACTATTCTTGTGAGCTCGTTGTATTGTAAAGTCATTTAGACTTTACAATCGGGTCGAACGATTGGGTTTTGTAACGCTCCGGAACTTTACGTGATCGTCTGGCCAATATGATAAGCCTTAACGTGGAAGACTTCTTATGCTTGGGTAGGCTAAGGTAAGGCTGATACCCTTAGGATGTCCGAGATTTACGCTCGTTAGCGTGTTAGAGTCTCTATTGCGCGATTTAGCATTGTTGGGAACTCGACTCGGTAGAGTGTTGTCTTACTTAATTATTGTTTATGGTCTTTGAGATATTCTAGGTCTTCGTGTGTCACGACGTTCAAAATATAGTCGTCGTCATATGTTTGATTTCGCGATTCGCATATCGTTAACGTATCGCCTTTGGTACTTTGGTCGCACTTAATTTTGGTTTGACCTTGGGTATGTGTTTGTGAAACTTCATTAGGCTTATAACATGTTTTAAAACAAGTATGTATGCTTGTTCGTTCGTTGTTTCGATCGTGGGTTGTCCTACGTAATTTTGTCCGTTGTATAGCAAATTACGGACCGATTTTGGCACGCGTCTGAATTGTTTCGATTGAGGAACCCTCGAGAAAATTTTTATTTGGTTTGGGGTTTTTAAGGCTTCTACTTAGGACATTTACAGAGTGGCAGGAGAAGCAATCGCGTCGTTTCGTCGAACGGTGTTCAAACTGGAGCCATCGCAAGTTGGGCGCTTGCGATTCTTGCCAGCAGCCGGCAGTTGCTGCTTTGATTTTTATGTTCATTTCCTATTCTACCCTCATTAAACCCCCTCTAAACCCCTCCTAACACCCATACTTAGTCCTAATGATGTCTTAACATGTGAGGGGAGTTAATTAAGGTTTGATTAGTGGGTTTAATTAAGGAGGAACCCCCACAACATTTAGACACATCACCCACTTATTCCCTAACCCTTTTAGACCACAAACACCAAGTCTAACCTCTCATATTCAGCCATTGACTTCAAAAAACGGGATAAAGCTTCTTGAGAGCTAGAGAGAGAGTCTTCTAGGGTTCTTGAAGGTCCATCCATGGATTCCAAAGCTTGAGAGCTTCATTTCCCAAACCAAGCCATGGAATTGAAGAGGAGGTTAAGGAGAACAAATCCCACCGATTGGAATTCCGAATTTGTGGCTTGAAGGAGCTGATTTGAGGTAAGTTACTACTCCCATTTCTCATCCGGAGACTGGATGAATGCAACGAGTACTCATTAAGAGAAACTGATGAGTTGTGATTATTTGGGGACGAAACCCCAGGGTATGATTGATTGGGTATTGAGCCCGGATCTTGGTTTGAGATTGGATCTCATGGTAAGTTGGTTGGGTGTTGGACCCGGTTTTGGTTATAACAGTTCGATTTACGTTTCTTGTTACACATGTTTATTTATGAGCATTTATATGAAAAATATTATGCTATGTGGGATTATGTGCTTGATAATTAAGTGCATGTTTATTTTTGGTATACTAGTATGATACCATGATACTTATATGTTCATGCATTATGCCATGCCATGACATAATATGCCATGAAGTTGCATTTAGTAACTTACTGGGTCCTTATGACTCACTCCGTGTGGTTGTTTTTCCCTAGTGTGTGCAGTGATCCCGTTAGTACGCGCGGCGACTTCGGATAGCGATTTCTAGCAGGTGGTCTTCCGGGCTATAAGCTTGGAGTTATTTAATATTATTGTTGTTATTTATTTGTGAGACACGGATGTAAAGTTATGTAGACTTTACTTGGGTAGATTATAGTTGTATACTATTGTTATGTATTTGGGAGCCGGCTAGTATAGCCGAGCTATTGTATCTTTAGAAGTTATTTCCGTTGTCATTTCGAGCATGTGTGGCTCGTTTATTCTAGTTTGTATTATTATTGTTCCTATCTCCGACAGTTTTAGTCGTGAGATCTTGGTTGGTGGTCTAGCATTGATATTATATTGTTATAGTTGAATTGTTCCTCCGGCATGTTATAGCCGTTGAGTGGTGTTTATCAGGTTGGGAATTTTGTTAGTTGCCGGCCATAATTGCCGATGGTTTGTTGCGCGTGTCTAATGTTGCGTCACGTGCGTCGAATTTTTGGGCCGAGAGATTTACTATCTCTTTGGTTGTTTTTATTTAGGAGCTTGTTAGCTCGGGTCCCATTTTGTTTTTGCTTCCGCAAGTTTTAGTTTTTGTTGGTTCAATTCGCCGTTATGGTTTTACCTTTCTGTTTCGAGCTTGATGGCTCATCTTTTGACTCGCACCATTATGCTTAGCAGGTGCTTGTCTGTCTCTTAGCTTGTCCTGACGGCACGACCTTGGGATCTCGTCTTGGGATCTGGGTCGGGTCGTCACAGTTGGTATCAGAGCTATTGGTTAGCTATTTCGCCAGGATAGGTTCCTTGGCCTAGTTGGGTTGGGTTTATTGTTGAGATTTTTAACGTCGAGTGTTCATTGGAGGTATATTATCTCAGGAGCTTGGCGTGGAGCTAGTTCTAGTAGACCTCGTTCGAGTACCGCTCGTGGTAATAAGAGAAGGGAAAACGTTAATGATCCGCGTGTGACTCCTCAACAAATGTTTAGAGGGGAAGACGGTCCCACTATACTTGGGAGGTTCTTGAGGTTGAAACCTGAGAGCTTCATTAGAGAGCCCGATGCTTCTAAAGCAGAACATTGGTTAGAAAGCATGGAGAAGATCTTTACAGTTATGGATTGTACGTTAGAAGAGATGGTGACCCTAGCAGTGTTTAAGTTAAGTGGTGCGGCTGACCATTGGTGGCATGTGTTACGAGATAGTTGGAGACACCAGGGAGTGCCTCAAGCGTGGGAAAACTTCATAATGGAGTTTAGGGCACAGTTTATTCCGGCAGTAGTTCGGGAAAGAAGAGAAATGGAATTCATTGCACTAGAACAAGGAGATATGACTGTGGCCCAGTATTCAGCGAAGTTCACAGGGTTGGCTCGTTATTGTGGTTACTTAGTACCAGATGAGGCTAAGAAGACCCATCGGTTTGTAAAAGGCCTAAGGATGAAGTATCGTAGGCAGCTTATTCCATTACAGCTCACGGAGTACCGAGATGTTGTGAATCGTGCTAATGCGATGGAGTTGGACATCGAGGAGTATGCTCAAAAGAGAACCTCGAGGGCTATTAAGAGTGATGATAATATTGGAAGGCAAGTAGCACCTCAGAAAGTTAATCAAGGAATCACACGTACTGGTAGACGGAGTGATGTTCCTACCTCTAGTCGGAGACGCCGAGGCAGCGAGTTGATATGTAATTTTTGTATGAGAACGGGACACGCCGAGAATAGATGTTGGGGTAAAGCATGAAAGTGCTTTGCTTGTGGCGGCGATCATGTTCGTAAATATTGCCCAAGGATGAGAGTTAATCGGTCTGGGAGTGCTAGCCAACAATCTTGTGGCTCCAAGAGAGATGGTGATGGTCGACCTAGAGTTTGAGGTCGTGTGCGCGTGGCGGTTGGCCATTGCGGAGTTTTGAAACCTATCCGAATAGGAAGGTATGTTCTCGTATATATATTATACCGTTACTAGTATTATTGTTATTATGAGTACACGTCTTATCGGTAGCTCATGTGCATTCATACATACATTACATGGTGTATTGCATATTATTGGTTTATTGCTTGATTGGGGATAAAGCCCCAATGTGGTGTTGGTATGTGATATTGTTTGATTTGTGTTTTACCGGTAGGTAATCACACATGGTTTGTGGATTCTTGTGTAGTCTATGTATATATAGGACTATACTATATATAAAGATAATTGGGGATGAATTTATGTTACGACGATAGTAATCAATGGTATTATGGGGTTGCAGTTTTGTAGGCCCATATTAAGAGCCGGGGTATGAATATTTGTATATATATGTATATATATATGAAGCATGAATTGTATGATGATACTTATTGGTTTGATATGATACTTGTATATCCTATGGGGATATGTTTAAGGTGATGAATAATATACATCTATAATATTGTTTATGATTATTATGCGAGTAGGATACACTCGATAAGTGCGAAAGTTAAGTGTTGTGATCTATGGGTTGATTTTAGTGCGCGGGCAAGTATGATGTTTCACCGCAATCTTGTTGAAGTTTTGGTGTTTTGGGGACGTTAGAATATGCGTCGGTTGTAGCCTTGGTCTAGAATTTAAGAAAGGTTGGAATTGTGAAGTATAGACGTTACGACTACTAGTAGTTGCGTCGGTACGTGGTGACTTCTAGTGAGTTGTCTTGGTTGAGTGTACTAGGTACACGAGTTTTGTGGTAAATGTGATTGTTGTTTGCCAAGGTAATAGACCTTGTTACTCGGCTTGATTTTATTTAGTTATGTGCATTAGTTATAAGAAACACCTACTTGATGCATCTTCATTGTAGTACATTAAATTATCATTTCATAATTATTATCTCCTGCTCATTCATTTCATTAGCATAGGAGACTGCTTAAAGGATGCTTAAGATTTTCTCATAACCCTTCGCATCCTTGCAATGAAAGCTTTTGAAATCCAATTTAGCCGGTACCCTAAATTGGTGATCAAAAGAGGTTTGTTGGTGGACTAGGATTGGTAGTGAGTAGGTTAGACATTGACTAAACCTCTTACCAAATGGAATGGACAAAAATGGAAAGAATTTTCAAAACATTTCATTATTGTGCTCTTATGTGTTCTTACCCGCGATACGGAGATCGCGAGTATGATTTACATGGCTTGAAATGTCGAATGATTGCCTCTAATTTGGTTGAGAATTGCTCTATAAGCAATTATTACTTCTTGTAAATTAAGATCTTTTATGTGCGAATTTCATGGTGTGCCCCGAGACAAATAGTTTCGGTAGTTGAATGTTTATGGTATGCTTGAACTTGTTTTCATGTTAAACTTTGGGGTTGTGTACAAGATTGGTTAGTGTTGTTCGTATGTGTTTTCGCGACTCGAATATGAGTCATATTATTTCCAATCTAAAGAGTTTAGTGTTGTTGTGCCTATTGAGAGGTTCTGAAAACTGAGTTCGGATCACGGTAGTTTGATCCTCATATACTTGGTTTGGTTATTGTGATGGTAGACTCAGAGACTTGAGTCTTGTTTGTTGAGTTGAGCATGAATGTTCACTTGGAATCGATAGACACGGTAACGAATGTCTTGATGTTTAGTACTTAGGTGATGACCCGATGTTGGTTTGTGTTACCGTTTAGAATTCGGGTCGAATTCTTTTTTTTTGGGGGAGAGAATGTAACGCTCCGGAACTTTACGTGATCGTCTGGCCAATATGATAAGCCTTAACGTGGAAGACTTCTTATGCTTGGGTAGGCTAAGGTAAGGCTGATACCCTTGGGATGTCCGAGATTTACGCTCGTTAGCGTGTTAGAGTCTCTATTGCGCGATTTAGCATTGTTGGGAACTCGACTCGGTAGAGTGTTGTCTTACTTAATTATTGTTTATGGTCTTTGAGATATTCTAGGTCTTCGTGTGTCACGACGTTCAAAGTATAGTCGTCGTCATATGTTTGATTTCGCGATTCGCATATCGTTAACGTATCGCCTTTGGTACTTTGGTCGCACTTAATTTTGGTTTGACCTTGGGTATGTGTTTGTGAAACTTCATTAGGCTTATAACATGTTTTAAAACAAGTATGTATGCTTGTTCGTTCGTTGTTTCGATCGTGGGTTGTCCTACGTAATTTTGTCCGTTGTATAGCAAATTACGGACCGATTTTGGCACGCGTCTGAATTGTTTCGATTGAGGAACCCTCGAGAAAATTTTTATTTGGTTTGGGGTTTTCAAGGCTTCTACTTAGGACATTTACAGAGTGGCAGGAGAAGCAATCGCGTCGTTTCGTCGAACGGTGTTCAAACTGGAGCCATCGCAAGTTGGGCTTCTATCAGTGGGTTGCTGCTTTGATTTTTTATGTTCATTTCCTATTCTACCCTCATTAAACCCCCTCTAAACCCCTCCTAACACCCATACTTAGTCCTAATGATGTCTTAACATGTGAGGGGAGTTAATTAAGGTTTGATTAGTGGGTTTAATTAAGGAGGAACCCCCACAACATTTAGACACATCACCCACTTATTCCCTAACCCTTTTAGACCACAAACACCAAGTCTAACCTCTCATATTCAGCCATTGACTTCAAATAACGGGATAAAGCTTCTTGAGAGCTAGAGAGAGAGTCTTCTAGGGTTCTTGAAGGTCCATCCATGGATTCCAAAGCTTGAGAGCTTCATTTCCCAAACCAAGCCATGGAATTGAAGAGGAGGTTAAGGAGAACAAATCCCACCGATTGGAATTCCGAATTTGTGGCTTGAAGGAGCTGATTTGAGGTAAGTTACTACTCCCATTTCTCATCCGGAGACTGGATGAATGCAACGAGTACTCATTAAGGGAAACTGATGAGTTGTGATTATTTGGGGACGAAACCCGTGGTATGATTGATTGGGTATTGAGCAGGATCTTGGTTTGAGATTGGATCTCATGGTAAGTTGGTTGGGTGTTGGACCCGGTTTTGGTTATAACATTCGATTACGTTTCTTGTTACACATGTTTATTTATGAGCATTTATATGAAAAATATTATGCTATGTGGGATTATGTGCTTGATAATTAAGTGCATGTTTATTTTTGGTATACTAGTATGATACCATGATACTTATATGTTCATGCATTATGCCATGCCATGACATAATATGCCATGAAGTTGCATTTAGTAACTTACTGGGTCATTATGACTCACTCCGTGTGGTTGTTTTTCCCTAGTGTGTGCAGTGATCCCGTTAGTACGCGCGGCGACTTCGGATAGCGATTTCTAGCAGGTGGTCTTCCGGGCTATAAGCTTGGAGTTATTTAATATTATTGTTGTTATTTATTTGTGAGACACGGATGTAAAGTTATGTAGACTTTACTTGGGTAGATTATAGTTGTATACTATTGTTATGTATTTGGGAGCCGGCTAGTATAGCCGAGCTATTGTATCTTTAGAAGTTATTTCCGTTGTCATTTCGAGCATGTGTGGCTCGTTTATTCTAGTTTGTATTATTATTGTTCCTATCTCCGACAGTTTTAGTCGTGAGATCTTGGTTGGTGGTCTAGCATTGATATTATATTGTTATAGTTGAATTGTTCCTCCGGCATGTTATAGTCGTTGAGTGGTGTTTATCAGGTTGGGAATTTTGTTAGTTGCCGGCCATAGTTGCCGATGGTTTGTTGCGCGTGTCTAATGTTGCGTCACGTGCGTCGAATATTTGGGCCGAGAGATTTACTATCTCTTTGGTTGTTTTTATTTAGGAGCTTGTTAGCTCGGGTCCCATTTTGTTTTTGCTTCCGCAAGTTTTAGTTTTTGTTGGTTCAATTCGCCGTTATGGTTTTACCTTTCTGTTTCGAGCTTGATGGCTCATCTTTTGACTCGCACCATTATGCTTAGCAGGTGCTTGTCTGTCTCTTAGCTAGTCCTGACGGCACGACCTTGGGATCTCGTCTTGGGATCTGGGTCGGGTCGTCACAGGTTTTGATTTGGTTTTTCTTTGGGCTGACGTGTTGTGTCGTGTCGTTGTTCGTAGTCTTAGTATTTATATTTAGTTGTCTCCCAGGAACGCAGTAGGTTTGGGGTTATTCTTTATTCTAGTTGTTATCAATGTTGGTTAACCTCGCTATGATTTAGGCGTGGGTAATTATTATATCAGGTTGGTTCCTTGTTGAAACGTCAACATAGAGTGCCGATGGTTTGTTCAGCGTCTGAAATATTGTGGCACGCAAGTTTTGTTTTTCCCCTTCGTGAGATTAATGTCTCACTTGGTTTCTTTAGCTTTGGTTTTGGGCTTCACAGCTCGGGATTTCTATTCCTTATCACTTCCGCATATCCGATTTTTGTAAACCCGTATTTTAGTACGGCTTTATATTTGTGTTTCGAGCTTGTCAGCTCGACTATCCGACTCGCAATACTAATATACAAGTGCTAGCCCTCTTCTTGCCTTGTCCTTGCGTCGCGACTTTGGGATTCCGTTCCGGAATCCAGGTCGGGCCGTCACACATGGAGCAATTGATATTAAAAATCCGAAGAATGATGAGATTTTTTAAGTAAATGGTCATCGACTCAAACCTTATTTTGAACCCATGTCAGTAGAGAGAACAATTGAACTCATTCATCTCTCTGACACCGAGCCCCCAAAAGATTAGGTTTGCAGTTAGGTCGAGCCAAAGACGTTAAACAAGTGCGCTAGGTGGGAGGCAACCCACTTTGATGAAATTTTATTTGCTTTCGTAGTGTAATTTAAATATGTTGTTCTCCATCTTATTTGATTATGAGCATTTAAATTAAATGTTCTCTAGTATTGGCATAATTCAAGTTTGGGGGAAAAAAGCATCATAGTATTGCATTTATATGTTATCTAATATTTTAGTGTAGTAGTTTTGTATAATTTTCAGAGTGAAGGAAAGAAATGACCTTAACGAAACGTAACAGAAGGACTAAAACGAAGACAACTCAAAAACTATGAAATAGCTTCCCAAGGCGAACCTTTTGTGACCCTTGCGGATGCAAGGTCTTAACACCTTGCGGCCACAAGGCCTCATTAATAACATAATACGTGTGACCTTTGCGGACGCAAGCACCCTAGGCCATGCTCCCGCAAGCCCTACCTCAACATCAGTGTACGTTGACTGTTACCCTTACGGATGCAAGGTATACCCACCTTGCAGTCGCAAGGCCCTCTTTATAAGCAGAATCAAGGCGATCACCAGCATTCACACAGAAATTCAGGCTCTTCAAAACTTCTCCAACTTTCCGGCAATCTCTCTCTCTTTCTCTCCAAAATTCCGGCGAAGCTCTCTCTCATTCCGACCAAGATTCAAGTGCTTCCTACTCTTCTTCAAGCTTCCATCCTCATCTCCCCCTTCATCTCACTCCACTAAAGTTTTGAAGAATTGTTGCAGCCACCATTTTTGCCGACGTTGAAGCTTCGAAATTCCGGCAACCCTCAATTGCAGTCGAAGTATAATTACAATCCAAGTATATTTTATCCCTTTTCTATTTAAATTTTTGATCCGTCAAATTTTTGCATGCTAAGGTGATAGGAATATTTTAATTGTTTACATGCATGCTTTAATTGTTTTAGTTGGGTTAGTTAAATTTTAATTTTTAGGGAGTAGATAATTTTTAGTGTCCCTAAAATGGCCCCCAAACGTAGAAACCTCGGACCTTCTTCGTCCGTCCCCAAGAGGAGGAGCAAGAATATGACCCCATTTAGGTTCATATCTTTTGAGGCTTCGGATAGCTACACTAGGAAGCTCTCCAAGAGCATAATCCCTGAAAGGGGATTTAAGGTTAAAGATTTTGCTCTCCCTGCTCACTTCGCCCAGCGAAGATGGGTATCTCTTTGTGCGACTCCGGGTGTTGATTATTGGAATACGCTTCTTGATAATTTAATTATCACCTTGCATATTCCATATATATTGATTTGCTTGCCCCCATTACAAGTGAATCATCACAAGTGGCTAAAAGGTCTGCATACCGGTTAGTGTGGCAACTTGTATGATTTCACATAGGTCTTAGATTAGGTGTAACCTGATCTAGTCCTACCTCCTATAAGATGATCAAAAACAGACAGCGCTTCAGATTGCACGTAGCACCGGAAGACTTGTTGCAATGTCAAAAAGCCTTTAGCGGCAGACATGCCTCAAGCCAAAAAGCTCGTACCGGCAGACATCAACTCTTCTACATCGGAAGACCTGTTTTCCACTGGTTCGAAGCTCTCCAACGGTAGACTCTACAATCTGCACGTGCTACAGGGAAAATGCAACTAGCCACTCAAATCAAGATAAATATGTTCGTGCCTCATAAAGCCTGACATACTTAAAGCTACAAGACTTTTCTCTCACTCAAGCAGTCTGTTAAAGTCAAAAAGAAATTACCATATTGAACAGACCACCTGACAGTGCAACAGACATCAGACCTACTCTTCAGAGACCTATCAATCTAGTCTGACGGACAACGTGTTCCAAGATCTACAGGACTAAATCTCCGCCCCAAACAAGTCAGAGATCTTACGGACAAAGATCTATATCCGATAGTCTTCAACCACTATATCTCCAACGGATAGAAATCTTTGAGCCCTCATCTCTCAACGAGCATATTGATTCTTGCCTATATATATAGACCATCTCTCGTGCTCCAAAGAAGTGGAACACCGTGGCAACAGTGTAACAGTGTAAGCTACATCGAAGATCATCTTTCGATACACTATGAGCAACGAGTAAACTCAATCTGCTCAAGAACTTCATAGAAAAGAAATCATCAAAGAGATCGTCTTCACCAACGCATCTCTGATTTCTACAACAGATTGCAGTGAACTCATCCAGCTCCCTGCAAGACACTTTCAGTGGATTGCAAGGAAGAAAAGCTAGGGAAAGAGCGAAGAGTGATCAGAAACTTCAATAGGCATAGATCAAGATCTGAAGATTGATGTTGGACAATGTCTGAAGAAAATGAAGAGCTGTTTGTAGATATTGCATTCATATCTTCAGATTTGTATTCCTATACAAATGATGTTGATTGTGCAATTATCAATCATCTTGGGAGGATGAGTGTTTTGCACTCAATCGTTCAGATATATTTTTATATCTGAACGACCTTAAAAATCATCTTCTCACAATAGTTTCTCGTTTTCGTCTCCTATTGTCCTTTGCATGCTTAAAAGAATCCTTGAATGGATAATTAAGCAAGGACTGAGACATAGGAAGAGAAAACCAGAAACTGTACATAGATTATTTAGACTGATGTAATATGTAATTTATCTTTGAATAAATTCATATGTTCTTACTAATGTTTTATCTCTCAGTCCTTAAATATCTATGAGGTTTTTATAAATGATTTATCTTTAGAAAAACCACTCTCTACTTGATCTCCTAAACCTGCATTTGAAAGAAGAAATAAGTGTGTTGTTGTTCTGAACATATATTCGTGTACAACCACTTATGACTTCTCCAAATCATAGCCTCTTTACTTTCCGCTGCACAAATCTTTTACAAGGCTTTTGATTTGAATAAACAGATTATCGGCAGAGTTGTTACTTCTGCCTTGGGAAAGTCTACCGATAGCCTCTACCGGCAGACATACCCAACTTGATAATCTGTATTTGCCAACTAAACTATGCTTTATGAATATCCAAAAGAAAAGTTTTTTAAATTGGCATTATAGGCTATTCACCCCCCTCTAGCCTATTTGAGCATTATTGTGGACCAACAATTGGTATCAGAGCAGGCTCTTCTAGCTTTATGCCAGGACTAACCTCCTGAGAGTTGTGATCCTCGAATGCTCAGTTCAAATGCATGACAAAAGAAAAACTTGTTTTATTCCTTTAAAAACTTTTGTCAAGGATTTCAGTTTGAGATAAATATTTTTGAAAAATATACCTATTTTGAAAAATTATTTTGTTTTCAAAAATATCATGAGATGGATGATTACCATGATGATTGTGAGATACTTATTCATATGACAGATATCTATATCAATTGGCACTATGAATAACTATCTCCAGATGAAATGAAATTTTCAGATGGATGCTTCAATTGAAAGGATTTCTGATTCAAGCTTTCTTGACATAAGGCTAACGATTGAAATCAATCCAACACCTTCTCGAGAAAAAGAAATTTTCGTTCATACTTATTCTTTTGAAAAAGGTTAAGAGTCAAAAACTCTATATCATGAAACATTGATTGATCCCTCTGTTATATGATATTTAGTTTCTGGGAACTTGGCCCATGTTTCAAAGAATTATCTGAATCTAAGAAAAGGATCAAAAATCTTACAAAATTGTTTGCAAAGGAAATCTACTCTTTAGACAACATCTACTACAGATCTATCAGCTCAGATTCAAAAAGACTTTGTCCGAAGAACATCAATCTCGATCCTGATAACTGTCATAAAGGTACATCCCTGTCTTGTGCTCTTTTTCATGTCTTTATCTTTGCACAAAAAGACCAAGGGAGAATGAGATATTCAAGATCCAGTCTTTCCCTTTCACTGATCTTCTTGAAATACTTATTCCAGTATCTAGATTTTTCTGGAGCTTCCTAAAGCTCATAAAATGTTGCTAATGATCTTCTTGATTCTTATTCAGGAATGTGTTTTCTCCAAAGATCAATAAGCACACTTTATTATCTCTCTTCGAGTTCCAAAAGGCTTTTGACTGATTGTACAGGATCCTTCTCACCTGATTCAGTCTTCTTCCTTCTGGATTATGATATATTCCTGTTCTTCATTTATGATTCCCTGCTAATCATGATTTTGAATATATCATCTCTGCATAGCTTTATATTTGCTTACTCTACTCTTATCTATTCTCAAAGCAATATATAGCTAGAGTAATTCATCCCATCATACTTTGCTTTCTTTCTTACAGTATGATCTATGACTTACTCATCTGGCGTGTTGCCTCATTTTCTTTGAAGTGCTCTTCCGTTGCTCGGTACTTCATAAGCTCAGTTTTATGTGCTGACTTATAGAAGTTTTTACCTTGTAGACAATGTGCAAACTACATGGGTACTTTTGCAATTTCTACAAAGGTTGAGGTAAAGCTTTAGAAACTGACTATTTCTTAAAAGCCAAAGACAGATTTCATAGAATCTCGGTAAAGATAAAAACGACTTTGAAATGTGGGAATTGTACTTCCCAAAACACTCTTTGAAAAGGAGTTATGTTTTGTCAAATCCCACTAAAAAGATTTTATCCACTTAAAGACGTTTCATACTTTCAAGAAAGCCAAACCTACTTTTCAAAATCTTTTAGCTTTCCAAAAGGGTGACTTTACCGGATATCTAGAAATTTATATCAACTCTCACTCTTCCCCATATAACTTTTATTGAAGAGTAGTTGAAAAGGACTTCTCACTCTTAAATGAGTCGGTCCATTGTCTTGCCTCAGCGAGTATTTATAGAGACCTTCCTTCCCTCTTCTCTATCACTCGCAAAACTACTTCAAACACTATGATAGACACTGATACAAGATCCCCTTCTTCCAAAATGTTACTTAGGAGAATTCTTAGCACTAGATCAAGGCTTCTTCTCAACAACTTAGAATCACTCTTCCGATTCTTCGAAAGTTGTTTGGTTTGTTTCAAGGATTTCTCTCGCATGAAGACTTTCCTTAACAACCATTTAGCATGCCTCTCCCAGATTCCTGTGACTATGCTCATGTCAGCCGCTTCTTTAAGGCCTCGTAGACCTTCTACGTGATCCTTAGCTGGCATGATTCTCTCATGAGATTAACTCTTGTCACAACTCGTTTCTTCTAAAGAAATCTCGAGTTTGTGAAGGTCACCGGCTTGAGAGCTAGATGGGAGAAGGATGAGGAGTCGACAGATCACATATCTCGCATTTTCAAAATGTAGAGATTCCCGTTTGGTCCTCCTTTGTTCGATCGATCTAGGACCCGTATTCTCTCTTCCAACCGGTTAGCTGAATCTGGGTCCATGGTCTTCATAGACATCTCCTTGTAACATCCTTATCTTTAGATATGTATCAGGTGTTTAGATTAGTTGTTTAAAAGGAGTAGTTAAGTCATCGGAAGTTGTAATGAACACTGTAATCTTTAGATCCTCTTTGTATTCGTGTTATTTTTGATCTAAATGAGAACTTGTTCAAAGCATCTTTACTTCATGTCTATCTGCCTTTGTATGAATATTCCTTGATAGCATGAAATCTTATATTTGCTTGAGTTTTCGGTATTTGTACTTTTTATAATATATGGTTCCGAACTCAATACAGCAAATATAACTCTGCTGTTAACCCAACAGCAAACCAATCCTCACTTATAAATTTTCTTATTCAACATGGTGCATTCAACAGTTGGTATCTGAAGAAATGATGTTGAAATATGGTTAAATTTTAAGTCTTGGATTTCTTTGAAGTAACTGCATACCTTGCAACTACTTCATCAGGAATTATAGATCTCATCTCAACCCATGATGTTCTGATGAATCTTAATTCCCCTCATAATTTATGGTCTCTCTTGTTTTAACTAGACCTCATCTCTGCCATAACAAAACGACCTTTCGAGGATATAAGCAGCCTCAAATTCTATTCCTCTCTACTGCTTCCTCTAGTTCAATGACAACTGTGCTTTAAACTTTCTCTTGTTTCTATTGTCTTGAACATAATGACTTCCTTTCCTTAAAAGGTTAGTCATCTTCTTCTTAACCGTTGACCGTGAAGCAAAACTCATTCTGCATCTGTACCGTCAGCCTAACTAAGTTTAAGTCACTTGCTTCTTCGTGATTCAGGCACTTTAACTGAAATAGGTTGGTATCTTCCGTTTTTGCTTCCAAATGCTCTCATCATTCAATTGAAATTCTATTTTGTAGAAGCATGGTCATCAGTTAATCTTTGCCGATGAAGCATCTGTATCTCCTGACAGCTGCCAAGGCAAAAAGGAAAATCTGCAGAAAACCTCTTTTCTACTCTCTGCAGATCCCAAGAGTTCGAAGCGCATATTCTACTAGTGAGGAGGAGCCAACCGCAGAACTTGGTATCTTTCCTATACCATCATCGCTGTTATGCTTCAATATTCTTTAAACATTTTTGCTCTCCCTCCAACTTTATTTCGTTCTCTTTGCCGATGAAACCTATGGTCAATCCTTCCAGAAGTCAAGGCATTCCAAAGGATATAAGTTGTAATACTCTTCATTCAATTGGTATCGGCAGACCTCAATGTCTGCTGTCCATCCTTCTATGCCTAAACTTTTGTCTCAAGAACTATTAATTTCGCTCTATCCTAAGCAGACTTAATCCCTGCTGATCTCCTTCATCAGCAGACCATTATCTATGCCGATTCCTCTGTCATTCATTCATTCGACAACGGCATACCTCAAAGTTTACTGATCACCTCTCAATGATTGATATCATTCATAAATTGGTATCCTTCATACAATCAATTGATATTCTCCAACAATTGGTTGACTTCCTTCTCTCTCTAAAATCAAGAACTTCCACTCTTCTTGAGCACATTATTCAATTCAAGATAAAGCTATTCTATAGCTATCTTCTTTCATGTGTTCAAAAGACCGATAACCCGCTTAAACCTTTAATTGGTATCACCGCATCTTCATCTCTCGCAGATACTCCTTAAAAAGTTATCATTGAATCGTAGACCCCAATGTCTCCGATCAAAATCTGAACTCAGACCTTCTTCTCTGCTCACACTCTTGTATCAAGACACTTCACACTCTACCGAAACTAATCAACAAAATTGGTTTCATTTCTTGTCGCCGATCAATCTTGTGTAATGATATCTTTGACATAAAACTTTTAGGAATGATTGATTGTTTTTCAAAATAATATTTCAAAAATTCTTCAAAAATGGATTTCAAAACAACTTTGTTCTGGAATGACTAAAAGAATTGGAAGATTGTCAAGACCTGTGGATGACTCGTAAAGCTCCATAAATTTCTTTTAGTAAACAAAGAACACAAAACCTTAACTGCTTTTGTAAAACATTTTTAAATTCTTCCAAAATATTTTTGAAATGATTTCAGCCCAAAATTCTATAGATTTGGGAGATTGCCGAGGATTGTGTAGATGATTCAATGCCCCGTAAATTATCTATTAGAATATCCGAATACTTAAAACCTATCACATTTCCTAAATTTATTTTTACAAAATTCAAACATTATTTTTATTCATCGATATCAACACATCTTCTTTTCAATACCCTAAGTGTCAATTAAATCTTTATTGGTATTGAAAATCCTCGATTTTAAGTCTCAAATGTCCAAATACATATTCCCTAGAAGACTTAATTATCGCAATCATGAATCGCCGCCACTCCCATAAAAACGCCCTTCACAATCAAGCTTCAAATGATTGCCCCGCCGGTTCTTCATTTCAATCTATAACCGCTTTATTGAGGACTACCAAACGACGGTTCTTGATCTATGTGTTCTCGTGCATCCAATCTCGTAAAGTACGAATATATATATATATATATATATATTCTTTTTTGGTCTCCATCGCTTCCCAATCAATCCCAACGATTAACTACTGCACAAGTTTTTCTTGAGAAATTCTTCATGGCCGCCTCTTTCTCGAATGCTTCTCGCCCTATCGGTCCTCCGAATCTTCCTTCGTCACCGTAGTAGGTCGTCAATCCTACATTCTTGGTCGAACGATTCAAGGAGAACTATTTCTCCTTGACAACACCGTTGGAGCAAAGATTATTGATCTTTTTCCACGCTCGACTCGCTCCATCCTTCGCTGCGGAAGAATTCTACCGCCTTCAACCGGTCGACGAATTCTACTCGAGGATGCACTGTCAAGAGATGGTACAGCCTCCACGGTCGCATTCGAGGTACCGACCTTGTCCTCAATGCCGACAAATTTACTAGAGTCTTCACCTTCCTTCCTTTTCTCGCTGGTCCCGACTCCATCAATGATTCTCGTTCTCAACGAATCATGGTTGCACCGCATCGCCACCAATCTCGAAATGACTTCGGTACATGGGATCTTTCAACTATCCCCGGACGTGTACCTGGTTGGAGAGATTCCGAGCCAATGCCTTCTATTTCATGAACCTCGGCTCAAGAAGCGACACCGTAAGACTTCGAACCTCACCATTGCAGTTCTTGACTCCCATGTCATCAACCGGTCCAAGTGGTCTTCTCTCATCTGCCGCTCTTTCCAACAAAGACGAGTGAATGGGTCCGTATTCTCAAGTACGCTAGATAATAAGTTATTTCCTATGCTCCTATCACACCATTCTTTGCCACGATTCAAGAGGACGAACGCCTTCCAATCACGGAGAATTGCGATCACTAAGGAATTGTTCTAAGAGGCGTAAGTTTTTCTAATCGTGATAAAGACTACTCTCTAGAATCTAGCACCGGTTTTGGAGATTCAAACTAGACTGTATTTTTTCAAAACTTTTAGTACTTTCTTTCGTTATTTAGTGTCTTTTCTAGCTATCTACTCTTCCTTGCTACACCTCTTCCGATTCCTTCTTTATTATTTTGCTTGCAATCGTTTCTTCGCTTCTTATTCTTTAGTGCTTGCAACCATTAGGAGGAGAGTTATATGACATATTGGTATCTCATAACACTTGGTTAACACTTGATATCGCACATATAACTTAAGGAGGAGAATTGACTTAGAGGAGAGTGATACCCTTCTTTCGTAAGAAGGAGAATTGACTTAACTAAATCCCAAATGAACACACAAAACAAATGTGACATTTCACCCTTAGCTGATTCTTAGTGAATCATGCTCAGCCTCTGTGGCACTTCTGTTGAAAACTTTGCTTAAAACTATAACCTCTCGTTGAGTCTTACGCTCAACGTAAAATCTTTTAGTTTCAACATAAATAAAAAGTTTTTCAAAATTTGATTTTCAAAAATTGATTTTTCAAGAAAATTGGTATTAGTTTTCAAAACTTTGATTTTCTAAAATTGATATTAGGTTTTCAAAAATTAATTTTCAAAAATTGATTTTCAAAAAATTGGTATTACAAGCAATCCTTATTTTACTCTTTCAAAACTTTTTACATTTACTTAAAGGATTTGCTACTCTTACTTGCCAAAACAAGCTTTCATTTTATAAATTCATGAGCAAGTAAGACTTCCAAAAACTCTTTAGATCCGTCCAAAACTCTTTCAAAATTCAAAAGATCTAAATTGTTTTCACTATTGCATTACCTGCTCAAGACTTTGATTTATCGAGTCTCGTAATAGCAATAGTAGACTATACAAAGCCATCGCTACATGTAATTATCAAACATAGGACATGTCTTGAGATAAAATGATCATTCATTGTGGACATGCTATTACTATGTCTGATAAATGTTTTAGTGCTTTGTATATGTCATTTTGTAATGGTTCCAAGCAAATAGGAGGAGATTGTCGATTATTGGAATACGCTTTTGATAATTTAATTATCACCTTGCATATTCCATATATATTGATTTGCTTGCCCCCATTACAAGTGAATCATCACAAGTGGCTAAAAGGTCTCAAGATACCTAAGTAGTGGCAACTTGTATGATTTCACATAGGTCTTTAGGTGTAACCCGATCTAGTCCTACCTCCTATAAGATGATCAAAACAGCAATGTCAGATTGCATAGCACCTAAGACTTCACAGAATATCAAAAGCCTTCAAGCAGACATGCCTCAAGCCAAAAGCTCATCTGAACACAACTCTTCTACATCTAAGACCTGCTTTCCACCGGGTTCAAGCTCTCCAA
>CM028381.1:29658387-29686931 GCA_013146195.2 Codonopsis lanceolata | reverse complement strand
TAACATTTTGGAAGAAAGGGATCTTGTATCAGTGTCTATCATAGTGTTTGAAGTAGTTTTGCGAGTGATAGAGAAGAGGGAAGGAAGGTCTCTATAAATACTCGCTGAGGCAAGACAATGGACCGACTCATTTAAGAGTGAGAAGTCATTTTCAACTACTCTTCAATAAAAGTTAAATGGGGAAGAGTGAGAGTTGATATAAATTTCTAGATATCCGGTAAAGTCACCCTTTTGAAAAGCTAAAAGATTTTGAAAAGTAGGTTTGACTTTCTTGAAAGTATGAAACGTCTTTAAGTGGATAAAATCTTTTTGGTGGGATTTGACAAAACAGAACTCATTTTTCAAATAGTGTTTTGGGAAGTACAATTCCCACATTTCAATGTCATTTTTATGTTTACCGAGATTCTATGAAATCTGTCTTTGGCTTTTAAGAAATAGTCAGTTTCTAAAGTTTTACCTCAACCTTTATAGAAATTGCAAAAATACCCATGTAGTTTGCACATTGTCTACAAGGTAAAAACTTCTATAAGTTAGCACATAAAACTGAGCTTATGAAGTACCGAGCAACGGAAGAGCACTTCAAAGAAAATGAGGCAACACGCCAGATGAGTAAGTCATAGATCATACTGTAAGAAAGAAAGCAAAGTATGATGGGATGAATTACTCTAGCTATATATTGCTTTGAGAATAGACAAGAGTGGAGAAAGCAAATATAAAGCTATGCAGAGATGATATATTCAAAATCATGATTAGCAGGGAATCATAAATGAAGAACAGGAAAATATCATAATCCAGAAGGAAGAAGACTGAATCAGGTGAGAAGGATCCTGTACAATCAGTCAAAAGCCTTTTGGAACACGAAGAGAGATAATAAAGTATGCTTATTGATCTTTGGAGAAAACACATTCCTGAATAAGAATCAAGAAGATCATTAGCAACATTTTATGAGCTTTAGGAAGCTCCAGAAAAATCTAGATAATGGAATAAGTATTTCAAGAAGATCGGTGAAAGGGAAAGACTGGATCTTGAATATCTCATTCTCCCTTGGTCTTTTTGTGCAAAGATAAGGACAAGAAAAAGAGCACAAGACAGGGATGTACCTTTTTGACAGTTATCTAGATCGAGATTGATGTTCTTCGGACAAAGTCTTTTTGAATATGAGCTGATAGATCTGTAGTAAATGTTGTCTAAAGAGTAGATTTCCTTTGCAAACAATTTTGTAAGATTTTTCATTCTTTTTCTTAGATTCAGATAATTCTTTGAAACATGGGCCAAGTTCCCAGAAACTAAATATCATATAACAGAGGGATCAATCAATGTTTCATGATATAGAGTTTTTGACTCTTAACCTTTTTCAAAAGAATAAGTATGAACGAAAATTTCTTTTTCTCGAGAAGGTGTTGGATTGATTTCAATCGTTAGCCTTATGTCAAGAAAGCTTGAATCAGAAATCCTTTCAATTGAAGCATCCATCTGAAAATTTCATTTCATCTGGAGATAGTTATTCATAGTGCCAATTGATATAGATATCTGTCGTATGAATAAATATCTCACAATCACCATGGTAATCATACATCTCATGATATTTTTGAAAACAAAATAATTTTTCAAAATATGTATATTTTTCAAAAATATTTATCTCAAACTGAAATTCTTGACAAAAGTTTTTAGAGAAATAAAACAAGTTTTTCTTTTGTCATGCATTTGAACTGAGCATTCGAGGATCACAACTCTCAGGAGATTAGTCATGGCATAAAGCTAGAAGAGCCTGTTCTGATACCAATTGTTGGTCCACAATAATGCTCAAATAGGCTAGAGGGGGGTGAATAGCCTATAATGCCAATTTAAAACATTTTCTTTTGGATATTCATAAAGCATAGTTTAGTTGGCAAATTCAGATTATTAAGTTGGGTATGTCTGTCGGTAGAGGTTATCGGTAGACTTTCCCAAGGCAGAAGTAACAACTCTGCCGATAATCTATTTATTCAAATCAAAAGCCTTGTAAAAGATTTGTGCAGCGGAAATTAAAGAGGCTATGATTTGGAGAAGTCATAAGTGGTTGTACACGAATATATGTTCAGAACAACAGCACACTTATTTCTTCTTTCAAATGTAGGTTTAGGAGATCAAGTAGAGAGCGGTTTTTCTAAAGATAAATCTTTTATAAAAACCTCATAGATATTGAAGGACTGAAAGATAAATCATTAGTAAGAACATATGAATTTATTCTAAGATAAATTACATATTACATCAGTCTAAATAATCTATATACAGTTTCTGGTTTTCTCTTCCTATGTCTCAGTCCTTGCTTAATTATCCATTCAAGGATTCTTTTAAGCTTGCAAAGGACAATAGGAGATGAGAACAAGAAACTGTTATGAGAAGATGATTTTTAAGGTCGTTCAGATATAAAAATATATCTGAACGATTGAGTGCAAAGCACTCATCCTCTCAAGATGATTGATAATTGCACAATCAACAACATTTGTATAGGAATACAAATCTGAAGATATGAATGCAATATCTACAGACAACTCTTTATTTTCTTCAGACATTGTCCAACATCAAAAACAGATCTTGATCTCTGCCTATCGAAGTTTCTGATCACTCTTCTCTCTTTTCCAAGCTTTTCTTCCTAGCAATCCACTGAAAGTGTTTTGCTAAGAGTTGGATGAGTTCACTGCAATCTGTTGTAGAAATCAGAGATGCGTTGGTGAAGACAATCTCTTTGGTGATTTCCTTTCTATGAAGTTCTTGAGCACATTGAGTTACTCGTTGCTCACAGTGTATCGAAAGATGATATTCGATGTAGCTCATACTGTTATGTTGTTGCTGTGTTGCGCTCTATCTCTTTTTGAGCACGGGAGAGGGTTTATATATATAGGCGAGAATCAATATGATCGTTGAGAGATGAAAACTTCGAAGATTTCTATCAGTTGGAGATATAGTGGTTGAAGACTATCGGATATAGATCTTTGTCCATAAGATCTCTGACTTGTTTGGGGCGGAGATTTCATCCTGTAGATCTTGGAACTCGTTGCCTGTCAGACTAGGTTGATAGGTCTCTGAAGAGTAGGTCTGATGTCTGTTGCACTGTCAGGTGGTCTGTTCAATAAAGTAATTGCTTTTTGACTTTAACGCATTACTCTGAGCTGAGAGAAAGTCTGTAGCTTTTAAGTATGTCGCTTTATGAGGCACAGACATATTTATCTTGATTTGGGCGGCTAGTTGACTTTTCCCTGTAGCACATGCATATTTTAAAGTCTGCCATTGGAGAGCTTCGAACCAGTGGAAGCAGTTCTTCCGATGTAGAAGAGTTGATGTCTGCCGGTACGAGCTTTTTAACTTGTGGCGTGTCTGCCGCTGAAGGCTTTTGACATTGCTGCAAGTCTTCCGGTGCTACGCACCAGAGCGGCCTCGTTTTTGATCATCTTATATGAGGTAGGACTAGATCGTTACACCTAATCTAAGACCTATGTGAAATCATACAAGTTTCCACACTAGCCCGGACGCTAGAATCTTTTAGCCACTTGTGATGATTCACTTGTAATGGGGCAAGCAAATCAATATATATGGAATATGCAAGATGATAATTAAATTATCAAGAAGCGTATTCAAATAATCAACAATTCCAATATGTGTTATGGCTGTAATCTCAGTTCTGAAGGCGATTCTTATTCGAATAGAAAGGGAAATAGTTGACTTTCTATGGAGTGCAAACGGGAAGCATAGAGCACACTGGGTGGCTTGACACAAAATCAATAAAGTGTATCTTCAATAATTAAGATCTATGTTTTTAATCCAGATGAAATAAAGAATGATAACGTTAGGCATAATCGGAACAAAGAGACAAGGGCGACCCAATTTCTTTATTCGCGAGGATATACTATGTCGATGAGGATGGCTCGATTGCTTCCATGAACCTGGTGCCGGTAAGGAAAAATGGTTGTGATGGGATAATTATTGTAAGGAGATAAAAAGGTGTAGACACCCCAATTTCGTACCTCTGGTATGTAACATGATATGAGATATCAAGACATGTTAAACACTAACAAATGTCAAGTTACATGGTTTAAAATGCAAAAGAAAAAGCAGGATGCGCAAACAGTGAAATGCAGGGGGCCTAAGTGCCAAAAAGGAGACCAAAAAAGGACCCTGGCGCCACCCATAGAGTATCTGGGTGTCGTGCCAACACCCTCCATGGGTGGCGCCCAACAGTACCATGTGTATTGTAGCTCTTTGCCTAATGCACAACTCTCTCAGCGCGGGGTATAAGCCGATGAAGCACAAAGTGAGAAATCTTAATGACGAAGGAATCCCTTCTCCAGCCTATAAATAAGAGGCCCCGGCTTGTGAAAAAAACACAGTACACGTCGTTATCAAACTTTCACCACGCAGTGAGTGATCGTTCTCCCGAGTGAGCGTCCTGAGAGTTTTTCTCCTCCAGCCTTAAAGCTCCGTCAAATATACCCCAAACACAAAACCAACCAGTCAAAGTGAAACCTAGTTTCCCAGCTAGGATTCCACCCTATTCCTCCGGTCCAAAAATCCCAAAAAGAGCAGTTGCCCTGCCCGAATCCAGACGCCAAATCCGCAAGAAGCAAATAGTTGCTCTGCCCGATTTCTGCCATCAGCAAGCAAACAACAGCACAAAAGCAAGCAGTTGCTCCATCCGGTTCTTGAGGCCAGAAAGCAACTTTCGAAAGTAGTTACTCTACCCGAATCTCCGCAATAGCAAAAAGACTCCATATCCCAAAAGGACAGAGTGAGCGCACTTAAAATCTACTAGAAGTTAGTTGGTACGGGATAAAAGCTCCCACGCTTCAAAAGGTAGGCTATTTAAAGTTTTATTTATTTAAAAGTACTATTTAAGTCGCCCCAATGTAATAAATATAAGCAGTTATGCTGTCCGGATTTATATTTGAAGTAACACTAAAAAGAGCCATTATTATGGCCAAATATTTATAGATGTATTCATAACTCCCGAAAGGAGATTGTTGCAAGTTTGTAATTATATAGATACAGATATATATGTTTAAATGCTTTTTTTATCTGTTAAATAAATATAATAAAAGCATACTTTAGCCAGAAAACTTGTTTTGAGACCGAAAGGGCGAGTTGGGTGCCTAACACCTTCACACCTCGTAACTTAGCCTCCGAACCCCTTTTACAAAATCTGGTTACATTTGGTTTTCTTTATTTTTCCTTAAAATAAAGATGACGACTCTGTTACAATATTTTGAGTCCACAGTGATGTCGGGCGTATTTCACGCGCTTTTTGTAACGTTCTTTTTGCACTTTTAATTTCGTTTTCCCCTAAACAAGGTAAGATGGAATGAAAAGAACATTGCGTTTTCTGAATCTTGTTTTCCCTTAAAAAAGGGAGGATGAGATACAGAAAACCCGAGGCAATCACAATGGTCCACAATGAGGCCGGACGTATTCAACGCGCTCTTTACAACGTTCGTTTTGCTCTTTTAATTTCGTTTTCCCCTAAACAAGGGAAGATTGAATGAAAAGAGCGTTGTCTTTTTTGAATCTTGTTTTCCCTCAAACAAGGGAGAATGAGATACGAAAAAATCCGGGGCACTCACAAAAGGAGAGAGGAGATGGAGAGAATGTAGAAACAATAATGGATGAGGCTTAATTGGGAGTTGAGTAGTAGCAGTCTCAATTAAGATTGAGAGTCCTACAAATCTAGAAAGAGAGCCATCGTCGCTGTCCCTCAAACCGACGGCAGCGACTCTGTGTAACAAACATTGATTATATATTAATTGAAAATGTGATTCTATTCTATTTATTTTAACATTATCGAGATTAAAAAATTCAAAATTTTATATATTAGTGTGCTTTAGAAAAATTATATATATTTCTTTATTTTCATCATTTATTAAGGGTGATTTAATTAAACAGTGACTTTAATATAATAATTTGCTTTATACTTAATAATAAGATTTGTGAAAAAAATTGTTTTTTTTAATATTAAAAATTGGAAATGACATTTTTACCCATTCACGTTGAAAACACGTGCAAGTTAACTAGAAAAACGTAACGTTCGTCCTCACCAGGGTGCAAAACTAGAACAAAAAGTACCATCATATGACATTATGGGAAAAACATTAGGTTAGAGTGCACTATGAGAATTGATGGATACTTTGGGGTGTTATTTATATTTTGGTTCATAACGTATTAGTTGACCCCCTTTCTAAGTATACCCCCACCTGATTTTAAAATACTTCAAAACACTTTATGTACCCCCCATGTTTACTTATTTTCTCCTTTTCAATTTTGAAACTCATAATTTACACAAACCACCCCCTTCTCTAGCCCAACCCAACAAAACCCGATTACCCCCTCCCCTCCTTACCTATGCACACAAAATGGCAAACCCGAACCCCACTTTCCTCTCACTTCCTTCTACAGCCGTATTTGAAGAGGAGAGACCACCGATCTTCATCACAACACATCTTCATCTTCTTTTTGGCAAAATGGAGAATTAAGTTATATATATATATATATATATATATATATATATATATATATATATATATACTTCATTGATTTTGGTTTGGTGTTACAATGTGTAATTTGTAATCTGTTTGTAAAGTGTTTATGGTTGAGATAGGAATTATGATCAATTCAATGTTGATTGTAAATAGTTTTAGGGCCAAAATATTTTTTTAAAAAAAATTATGTGGATTTTGATAAAATTTGCTTAAATTTTTCGGCCCTAAACTTTGGAACATTTGTTAATTGTTCCATCAACCTCGATCGAACAGAATGCAAGATCTCATTATTATTTTTTAAGTAATGTGTAAACTACAATCTCATTATCGAGTAGACCAACAACACTTGGATCCGTAGACAACATGTTTGAACCATGTTAACAAAAATAAGAACACATCAAAAACCAAAATCATTTTATTTTAATTTAGCATATTGTCTTTTTAGAAGAAAATTAAAATGAGAATTAAAAGTAATTATGAAAATCTCTTTCTAACTCAAAGGACTGGCTCAGTGACTTGACCATCACTAAATTTGTACATGAAGGATATATTTAGCGAAATGTCTCGCTTACCGTTACAAATTTTCTTTAGTCAGTATCACGAGTGGGAGTAAATCACAAATGCTGGGCTCAGTGATGCGAGCGAGGATTAGTAGCAGACTCAATGTGATTTGAGAACATTTTTTTTAATCAAAAAGTAAGTAAGAAAATACATATATAAATATTGAATGATTGACTTGAATAATATATTTCTTATTTTTAAGTTACATTTTGATGCTTAATGATGAGCCAAGATTTACACGAATTTTTCCTTGAATTTTCTTTTATTTTATTTTTGAGTTAATTATACTTTGAAAATATTATTATTTGTGTGTATGCTTTAATGTAGGTTTCCAAGATTTAATCAAGCATTATTGTGTTTAGGACGAAGTTAGAAGCAATTCCGGGCTTTAAAGTTAGAGTTACAAAACTTCCCGTCAAAGTCCGTTAGCATTCCAAGGCAAAGGAGGGTTAATAGAGGCTAACAGAGCTAATAGAGGACCAAAATGAGAGAGCTAGAAAAGGAAGGACTTCGACCCACAACTTATAGCTTCAGGGTCACCAGCGCAAATTTCTGAAAGTTGCCCATTTATGCGCTGTCGCGTAGAGGATAGATTCCAGTATTCTTTTCCTCCTCAATTCAGCCACTAATCTTTCATATGTTGATACTTGGACCCCCTGCTTTGCTTGGTAATAAAAAATCCTTCCTATTTAATCCCCCAAACTGCCCCAAATGCAGATTTAAGCCCTCATTTCGGGACTTTGGTCCCAAAATGGGGCAGCAGCCCAATTCAACCATTTTCTGTCCAAATCCTTGAAGTATGATCATCTTTGAAGGTTTGGAACATCAATTCAAGAACCAAAGAAGCATTTGTAAGAGATTTCAACCTTACATATCAACATTATTCGGTTTAATTCTATCAACCTTTATCTTGAGATATTTATTATATCTTCTAGGGTTGAATATCTTGTAAATTGTGGAATTAGTTTCATACTTAATTTATTTATAGAATGCAATTATTTTCTATGTCAACGTTTTAATTTATCTCTCTCTCTTTTTATTTAGTATACATTTATGCTCGATTATTATTTTGTGGACTTAATGTTTTAATTGATTGACCATTCATTAAATGATTTTAAAAATGTCTAGGATCCACGAAAATTACCTTTACATTTTAGACCAATTAATTTAATAGTTGGTGTCTTTGTGACACACATCGATAGCCATTTTGAGAATTTGTTTTGACACACGATCAATTCACCTTAGTCATTCGCGAGGTAGGGGAGATTAGAGTTGCTATAAGATGCGAGAGCCTATAGTTAACTAGTTTTGTATTCTCGGCTACCGACATGATTGGTAGAAAATTGGAGAGAATATTTTTTTTCAAAGTATTACTCATGTGATTGGTTATCATTGTTTGTTCCTAATGCTTTTAATGGTTTATCCAACTGTTAGATAGTTACTAGAATTATAAGATAAGATGCGAGAGTCCGTCCTATTAATTATAAAATCACAATAATTGTTTGTTTGACGTGAGACCGAGAGGAAATTGTGTGTATATAGTAATTGGGTGTTTGTTTTGACATTAATCTATTTTCTCATATGTTATAAGATGCGAGAGCCTTAGCAAAGAGTTGAAGCTAGATTTACTATAAGATGCGAAAGCCCGTAGTGAATAATATAATGCGTTCGACTACAAAGACTTGAGTTAAATAAAAGTAGAAAGATGATTAAATTATACACGTGTCAGACTTGAAATATTGCACTCATATCTTTCTAATATTGATATGTTGTTGTCAAACCACTTCCGTGATAGTGTAATTTTAACTGCTTTCCTTAGTTGTTTATATTTTTAGATTTTAATTTATTTTTTTAGCTCAAATATAATTAGTTAGCTCAATTTTGATATTAAGTTAGAGTGAGAATTACGTAAATTCTCTGTAGGATCGATATTCATACTTATGTATACTTTATTACTTGATACGACCGGATATTTTTGTCTGAGTTGCGGTTTTGTGAACATCACTTAACATATCAACAAAGGAGATAGTTTTTTTTTTCCTTTCTATTTGTATTTATTATTGATAAATTTATTTTCGATGATGCTTATGATTCATTTCATGTTCCGTTATAAAAAAAATCATAAAAACATTTAACAATCAAGATTTAGATAATATGTGATGTTATACCACTAAAATAAAAAAAGTGTTTTTATTAAAAAAATATTGTTTTCAAAAAAAAATCAATTCAATAATAACAACATTGTAGGTAATGAAATTGATTATCGATTTCAATCATTTCAAAATTTAAATTCCAGAATCAATTGTTATAGATAGATAAAATGTATTAAAACTTTACAATATTATATCACAATATGATTTTACTATTAAATTGTTTTTTTAAATAAGATGTATGACAATCGATTGTTAGTTTTTTTAATTATGCAACATGATTCTAATCATGAGTTAGTTAAATATACATTTTTTTAAAATAAAAATAATAATTACGTTGTTGATGTGAATGCTAAGGAAAGCATTTAATATGTTTTGAATAAAAAATAATAGTAAAAGGTAATTAGGAAAACAACTTTGTTGGCTAATTTAAAATGAACAAATATTTAAGGGATAGTTTTGTCCAAATATTTAGTTATTTAATGTAATAATTAGTAAAATAGTGGATAATAAAAAAATGTAGAGAAAATAATTGATTTCTAATAATAATAGTAGTAATAATAATAACCAATTTAGCATAGTCGTCTTTGCCCCCAATTAATTTCACTATGCCACATGAACGCTTTTCGATAATCAAGTCGTTCCAATTTAATGTCATCATACAAGTCACACTTATTTTTATATCGCTATAATATTGATTATTGATGTCCATACTCCATATTACTTTTAGTCTCCTCATATCTCTAAGATAGTTGTTCATATTGATGCTAAAACACTTGACAGTTCCAAACTGGTGCAGTATAAATATTGCTCCTAAACCAAATCATAAATTTATTCATTATAACTTCTTTTTTTTCTTTTTTAGTTTTATCAAATATTATATAATTTTTCTCGACCTTTTTGAAAAGTTAACTACCGATCAGGATCCATTTTTACCAAACATAACTATTGAGCACGATTAAATCTAGCAACAATTAACTACTGAGATTTTACTACCGTAGTTATCCAAAAATGTAAATAACCATTATTGTTTTATTGAGATTTTATGGCTCTAATTAAAGTATGTGCTCTAACTAAGATTTAATATATATTTTACGGGTTTACTAGATATTTATTGTTTTACTGAGTTCTTATCATCTTAATTATTCAGTTTCTTCTCCATGATTATTTATAATTTATTTATTTTTATTTTTGTGAAGCCTAGATTTACTGTTTTGCAAATATTTAGTTTGTAGTTTCTTAATTGATTGTTATCGTAATCAACTGAAATCTCAATTTAATTTTTTTCCAACCTAGATTTAGGTTTTTTTAAAAAAAAATTTGTTCGGAATTTTTTCAATTATATTTTGTAATTTTAAATATTTGTATTTTCAATTTCTTTCTTTTTAAAAAATTTGTGCTAACTTTCCTTATTGGTCTGAAATCTTTGTGATTTCAATTTCGAATAGTCTTTTGTTAATTCACTCCGTCTCATTCAATTTATTTTATGGTTTTTGTCTGAAATTTTCATTTTAAAATTATTTTTAATTAACAGGTGTTGAGTTGGTGTGTGTAAGAGAAAATGTTTTTGAATGCTTAATTATACTCTTTTTGGATGAGTTACAAAATCTTACAACCAAGGTTCTAAAAATCGATAGGCGGCACACTAGCGCCTAGCGCCTAGGGGACTAGTCGTGACATAATCGAGGCCTAGAATTAATGCATAATTACCATTTTTTTTTTGATAATTTACATCAAAGATCAAACACATTGAATACAAATTTAATTTTTTTTTATATTTGTCATTTTATCAAACACTTGTCTATATTTGTAAAATGAACAAAAATATATAAACCTACCATTAATCTCAATTCTCAACAACCCCTAAGCAATAAACCAACCAAGTTTAGAACTAAAAAACAAAAAAGCCCCCTATTTCCTACCTCTCTTTGCCTCACCATTACCACTCCCCTCTTCCTCCCCCCTTCTTCTCCTCTCGGTCACCACATACAAAAATCAAAGCTATAAAATAAATTAAGGTCATCAAAGTTTGGATAGATGCCCGACTTAGTCGATTAGGCGGCGACTAAAGAAAGTCGGTAGGAGCCTAAAAGCAGCTAGGCAAAGGGAGTTTTAACACTTTACAAATCAATAAAATGTGTTTTTCTTAAATTTTTGAGATGTCGTCTTTGCTTTGTATAGTGTATTGATCTGACTCCTATAAAATCTTAAGTACATATTAATTTCTTCGCATCATACTCACTTCATACACCGATCATTTCCATACTGATACCGTGCCATAGGTACGGGCACAAAATCCAGTATCTATAATACAATATAGCTCACAGTCGCATATATGCAATTGACTAAAGCTATTTTAAATTTGAGGTTGATTCCTTTGAGATCCTACGGTCATTATCACTCCCCAATTCACATTGTGAGTGAATTTGAGAGCAACTACCCCCTCTTTCTCTCCAACTCACCCCACTATTCACGGTTGATGGCCACTAATCCTTCCTCCACCAAACACACGTCTCTTTTCTTTTTGATATTTTAATTAATTAATCAAATTTATTCAAAAAAATTAGTAAGTTTTGTAATTTGAAATATTTGTTTTTTTTTCTTTTTAACTGTTATCGTAATTAACTTAATTAATTTATTTTTTGAAACTGAATTCCAATTTAATTTATGTCTAAGTTTTGAATATTTCTATTTTATTTTTTTATTTTTAATTGTTATCGTAATTAACTTAATCAATTTAATATTTTTCCGACCCGTAATTTCGTATACAAATAAATTTTAAAAAAATCGTAAGTTTTGTAATTTGAAATATTTGTTTTTTTCCTTTTTAACTGTTATCATAATTAACTTAGACAAATTATAAGTAAATATTAATTTATTTCCAAATTATCTGCTTCATTTATTGATAAATTCACAAACTGGCGCTGTGCCATCGGCACGGACAAGAGTACTAGTCTATAATACAATATAGCTCATAGTCGCACATGTGCAATTGACTAAAGCTATTTAGGGGTTTATATTGATTCCTTTACTGAGATCCTACGGTTATTATCACTCCTTGAGTTCACATGTGTGAATGGCGGTTGAGCAACTACCCCCTCTTTCTCTAACTTCCCCCCCACTATTCACGGTTGGTGGCCGCTAATCTTTCCTCCACCAAACTCACGTCCCTTTTCTTTTCGATATTTTAATTAATTAATCAATTTTATGAAAAAAAAAATTCGTAAATTTTGTAATTTGAAATATTTGTTTTTTTTAACTGTTATCATAATTAACTTAGACAAATTATAAGTACATATTAATTAATTCATTTATTGATAAATTCACAAACTGGCGCCGTGCCATCGACACGGGAAAGAGTACTAGTATATTATAAAAGAGATCAGGGGTTAATTAGCGGCTCAGATCGAATTGTGTCAAACACAACTGGCGATCTAGATTGATTCGTAAATATGTGAGTTACATATAAACCTCTTAGTTATGAGTTTTGTTTGAATCACCCCACTCTACAACCAATAAGTATGTACGTCAGTTATGGTTTTTTTTTTTTTTTTTTGAATTATCCTCTCCACAACCAATTACAGTTACATGAATGCTTTCCTCTAACACATTTTTTTAACCACATCCTTCCGTTTGAGTTGATGAGGTAGTTATCTATAATTTATCCCAAGCATCCATTGAGTTGTTTTAATGAGATATTTGTTTGTAAGTTTTGTAATTATTTTTTGCAATTTTAAATATTAGTATTTTAATTTTATTATTAATATTTAGTTTGTAGTTTCTTAATTAATTGTTATCTTAATCAACTGAATTTCAATTTAATATTTGTCTGTCCTAGATTTATTTTTAAAAAAAAAACATTTCTTCGTAAGTTTTGTAATTTTAAATATTTGTATTTTAATTTCTTTTTTTTAATATGTGCTAAGTTTTTCTTAATAGTCTGAAATATTTGTGATTTCAAAATAATCTTTTATTAGTTCACCCTGTCACATTCAATTTATTTTATATTTTTTGTTTGTTGCGGTTTTCATATTTAAGATAATTTCAATTAACATGTGTTGAGTTGGTATGTGCAAGATAAAATGTTTTTGAATGCTTAATTATATTCTTTTTGGATGAGTTACAAAATTTTACAACGAATAAAATGTTTTATTTCTTTAATTTTCGGGGAGTTGTCTTTTTTTGTGTAGTGCACATTGATCCAACCTATACAAAATCTCATGCATATACTAATTTATTTACATCATGCTCGCTTCATACATTGATCACGTCTATACTGACACCGTACTAATTTAACATAATATCTCGGATGCAATTTTCTACTTACAGATTGTTCAGATTGTGATTTTTATTGCTAGTAAAGTTCCATTTTGTATATCTTTTTTACTCCTACTTATTTATTGTTACTCTTGTTATCAATTCTAGCATGATTAATCTTATTATGATAGCATTCTTAAAAAAATTACACAATTTCATGTAGGGGAAAAAAACCCAAAATTCTTTAATTCAAAATGCAAGAAAATGAATATATACTAAGATCTTTAAATTGATGGCTGTTGTAATAGTAAGCCTTGACCATATTTATAATAGTAATAATAATAATAATTATTATTATTATTATTTTATTATTATTATTATTAATCTCATTATTTGATATCATCATGAAAATTCATAATCATATTATCTTCATTATTCGATATCATCATGATAATTTTTATTAATATTAGAAAATTAGCATCATCTTTATTATTATTATTACTATTTTCATTATTACCCATCATTACTAGTATCCACATTTTTTCTTATTATTAATTTATTATTATAAAGTTATCATTATATTTTTGGTATTAATTTTTTTAATATTGTGGTTTTTTTATACATATTAATCATTATCATAATTACAATCATTAGAAGAAGAAAAAGAATACATTCCGAAAATATTTTTAACCTAATGTAATTTTAAGGGAAAAAAATTCTTGATTTTTCTAAATACTGATTATGGAGCTTTTTAGATAAAATACTTATTTTCAAGGTTTTGGGGATAAAAACTTGATATGGCTTTTGGTACTTTTCTCATGATCTTTTCGTGCTCTCCAGTGATGGTGACAGGTGGGGGTGGAGCCAATGTAGGCCCAGTGCAGGCCCATTCCAGCATTACAATGTGGGCTTATATTTATGAGGGTGATAATCGGGTCGGTACACTGAGGTCGAATTATAATCGCAAAAGTTCATCATTATTTTTTTTAACCGCTACAGTGCATTTTTTTTGGGAGAAAACGACGAAATTAACCTCAATGAAGGAAAGGCGCGCACACAAAGCCACTGTCTCAATTAGTGTATCAGAAAAAAAAAATTTGGGCATCGCTCAAAAAATTTGGGGTGTCGGTAAAAAAATTTGGGTGTTGGTCAAAAATTTTGGGAGTCGTTCAAAAATTTTGTGACGTCAATCAAAACGATATTTTTAGTACTGATAATTTTTTTTGGGCATCATTAATCAATTTCAGGCATCGATCAGAAAAAGTTTCAAAAAGGTCTAGGGAGCCACACCCCAAGCCCAGGAGTCGCTCCCCCAGTCACATGCAGCCCTCTTGGAGCCACTTCATCCTCCCATGTGCCCCTCTCCAAGCTTTTGCTCTTCTTAACTTTCAACAAGTTACTTGGCAACTTCACTTTTTCGCAAAAATTGTTGTAACTTAATTTATATGGTTGTTGGCAACTGGGTTTGTTGTTCGACGCCCACATCGCAACCTCCGACGCCCACATCGCAACCACTGACGTCTAAATCGCCGACTCCAACGCTTGAATCGCAATTGGGTTTGTTGGGTCTGTCGTCTTCTTCAACTGCTTTTACGTCTAAGTTGGTTATTTTGTTCGTGTTGCGTAGACATGGAGGCATGAAGGAATTATATTTTGGGTGAGAAGGTGGAATGAAAAAAAGGGGAAGAAGGGGAATAGGAAAAGGGGAAGAAGGAGAGAGAGAGAGAGGATAGGTGAGAGGAGGATGGGTATTATTAAAAAAATTATAAAAGTGAACTTTAGCGCTTGAATAAAAAAAATAGAGGAGTAGAGCGGTTACAATTATACAAAAGTGTACCAGCCCACAATTATTCCTATTTATGAATGAGAATTTAGGGTAAGGGACACAACCGGGCCGATCCCTTTTAGACAATATTTAGGGTAAAATTCTGGTCGGTCCCTTTTTCAAAGTTTGTAATCTCAAAAGTCTACATTTCTTTTTTTTAGCAACAAAAGAACACTTTTCGGAATATTGTTCTGAAAATATCATCGTCACCTTCAATAGCTCCGGCAAACACATTGGATTCAAACATCCCCATTGTTGCACAATGAAATAGGGATCGACCTGCTCAGTCAGGTCGAGGGGACAGCGCCCCTTCGTAGGGGTTCGGGGGTAACCCCCCTGTTGTTTCTCATTTGAATCTTGATTGACATTTGTTCATTCATTACATTAGATTCTATGCTTAGTGGCTAATTGAGCTGCGTACCAGTTAGCGTGGCAACCGTGTATAGAACTTTGCCTTAGAATAGTTTTTCAGACTTCACAGGTTCAGCAGAAGACTTCAGTTGAAGGCTTCACCAGAAGACTTCAATCAGCCTCCAACGGCAGACCTTGTCTGCACTTGTCCAAGCATGACGTGTCCAGTTATCAAGCTTTTAGTAGATTAATTAAATTCAACTTTTATCAGTTTGAATTTGAATTAAACCAATCTTCTATCAACACTTGACTTCTCAGACACGCCTATCCAGCTTTTCCGAAAGGCATGAAGACTTTTGCCTCTTGAAAAGTGACAGAGTATGTGAACAGACTGACACTTATAGACTGTACCAACTATTGCAGGTCTGCAACTCTGATTTCTCACCTACTAGTTGCTGCAATAACTCTCTGCCATCCCCTGCTCAGTATCAGTGAAGACGAAATCCACAAAGACAGCCCCATGCATTAAGTGCATTCAACCTAATAGAGTTGTTACTCTCTTCGTCTTCTCTAGCGGTCTCAAGAATGCCCAGCTATAAATACTGTCATTAAAGACTGAAGAAACAAACTGCTCTGAATTTTCTTAACAACATCAAGCTTTATATACTCAGTGCATTCAAGAGATCAAAATATTGATCAACGAAGTCCTCAACAACAACAAGAAGATCTGCATCAACACTTTATCTTTTGCTTCTTATTGTTGTTCTTTATTCTATTCTTCTACACCGTTGAATATTCTGTCTTGTCCAGATATTCAATTCCCAACCCCCAAACACAAGTCAAATATTTTGTACACGATCCATTGGACCTCTTTGTAATAGAACTAGTGGAAAACATAGTGCACATTTAAATCCAAGGTTGACTGCCTTGGTGGTGGACGTAGCACTCTTCATAGTGCTAACCATCTCAAAATACTTGTGTTCTTTCCTTACTATTGCTTACTGTCTTATATTGTTTCATATCTTTTTACTTATCACTTCAGCTACAAACTTGAGTATTCAGCAAAGTCTACCGGTAGTACATCACCGGCAGACTTGAACTGTCTTCCTTTATAAGACTTCCGCTACTTCAATCTTTTCAATAGATTGCAAGTGCAAGTTTTAGGAATTTATACGAAATGTTTTAAGTGTTAAATAAGCTATTCAACCCCCCCCCCCCCGGTCTAGCTTATTATTGTGCCCTTTGGGACTAACAATTGGTATCAGAGCTTAACTCTTTGAATTTTTTTTTTCCAAGATTAATCTCTTGAGAGATAAGATCCAATGGCACAAACACACTGCATGCTACCTACGTCAAATGTGAACCACGTCCCAATATTGGACGAAGGCCATTTCGATGTATGGAAGGATAAGGTAATGCGTTTTATGAATTCTATTGACAACATGTTATGGAATTGCGTACTAGCAGGACGTCATATACCAATGAAGGCAAATCTTCTGGCATCCATCACTGGAAATCCTGCTGAAGCACCTAAAGAAGAATCTGAATGGATAGAGGACGATAGAAAGCTAGTAGAGCTAGACAGCAAAGCCATCAACATTATAACTAGCTCACTAGACACCAGAACTTATCAACAAGTGATCCGACGTACTTCTGCTAAAGAGACGTGGGAAACTCTTGTCGAATACTTGGAAGGAAACCAAGACACAAGAGACAACAGAAAGTATACCTTCATCCAGAAATTCGACTCCTTCAAAAAGGATCCCAAGGAGACCTTGAGACAAGCTTACGATCGCTTCAGCGAGGTAATTAATAGCTGTTTTTGTCTCGGTAAAACCTATGACAAAAAGGAAATGAACATGAGATTTCTAGGCTCTCTAGGTAATCTGTGGAATGTTAAGACCACTGCCATGAAAGAATTTAAAAACTTAAACAAAATGACTCTCCGTAGTCTTTACGCAAGTTTAAAGGTTTACGAGCTCGAAGTTAATCAAGCTCTAGAGTAGGTGATCGATGTATTTTATACGTCGATTTACTATGCTTATATGACTTAAATTGAGCTATTCCACGAGGCTTTTGGCTACTTTTTTTTTAAAAAATTAAAGCAGGGCGGCACCTGCGCAGATTTTATTAAATAAAACAAACAAATACAAAAGGAGGGGGACAACCAGCCTTACCCAACAACAGGGGGGACAAAGGAGCCTGACCTCAAGGAATGGCAAAAGCCTACAAACATTACTTCCTAAAGGAAAATAACCCAGCATCATCTAAGCGCATGGCCTTCTGCACCGGAGCAGGAAGAGATAATCTAGAATGATAAACAAGTAAACCAGCATGAGACGAACCACAAAACGCCAGTCTATCAGCCACTCGATTTTGTTCCCGAAAAACATGAGATATACCAAAACTGCCAAGTAAACTACGACACTCCCGAATATAATAAACATAATGCCATGGGACTTTCTGCATACTTGTTATACCTTTAACTGCCACCAAAGAATCTGATTCCACTGAAACATGCGAAAGGCCCAAATCCCTACATAACCGGAGGCCATCCCGAAGGGCCAAGATCTCTGCCATCGTATTCGATCCTGCACCATAATTACTAGAGAAAGCAGCCACCATCAAGCCATCATGACTGCGAATAATCCCTCCCCCGGAACAACGTCCCTCCATCGATGATCCATCTGTATTGAGTTTAAAACAATCCTTCGAAGGAGCTTCCCATCGCAACCACTGACCACGTTTGAGCCCAACCTTCTTAATCCCAATGTGAAGAGTTTGCATAGCAATCTTTTGAATATTCGCACTGTCTGATTTTGGAGAAAACAAGGCCATCATATCGCTAAGACCAACCATAACCCAATCTTTAATGGTCGCACTGGACATAGGAATATTATCAAATGTTGCTGAGCATCGAGCCTTCCAGATCTCCCAGCAAATAAGAACACATAAACCAATTTTACTAGCCCCAATTTGATTCTGTGAGGTTCCTGAAATGCTCTCGCCCCGCGCCTTGGATGGGGTGCGCAGACGCGTGCGGATGCGGGACACCACCGCTTCTCGCTCCACCCTCCCTTGTTTAGGGAAGACGAAATCCAAAGGCGAGAGGAGTCGTCTATATTAGCACGTTGGAATGTGCCTCTGCTTGCCTTGAGTGAATTTTGTATCCAATATGGGAACTTATGGTTTTCCATGTCAAGTTATCCCTTATTCCGTGGATAACAGGATATGGGAATGCATTACTCTTCCATTCCCATTCTCCCCTTTTATCTTTCAGGGAAAATAGAGAAGTGCAAGAAAGAATATTGCGACGCCCCCACTATGAATTTTATGAAAATAGCCTTATGGCCTATTTTGGATCACTATGAGTGCCTTGGATTTTCTACGTCAAGTTATCCATTATTTCGGGGATACCAAGACATAGAAATACATCACCTTTCCATTCCCATTCTTCCCCATTTAGGGGAGAACGTGAAAGTGCAAAGAAAGATGTTGCGAGGCCCCACCGATCAAAAATGTTTTAGAGTCGCCACCTTTATTTTAAGGCAAAAATAAAGGAAAACCGTAAAAGAAAACCGTAGATTTTAGAAAGCGGGTTCGGAGGCTAAGTTACGAGTTGGGAAGGTGCTAGGCACCCAACTCGCCCTTTCGTCTCGAAACGCTTTTTGGTCAAGTATGCTTATTGTCACATTTACTTAGCAAATAAATAAGGTCTTATTTTGACAAGGGAAAATTAAATGTATACATTCGTGGCCACATTATTTACGGACTTGCAATGCCTCTCTTTCCAATAATTACAAACACATTTAAAAATATTTGGCCATTATAACGGCTCTTTTTAGTATTATTTCCTAACAAAATCCGGCAAAGATAATCGCTATATTTTGATATTGAACCGGACCGAAATAATACATTTACAAATAAAGACTTTATTGAATAAATATAGTGAATAAATACAAACTTATCTAAAAACATTTTGCCATAATAACGACTACATTTAGTACTATTTCCTAATAAAATCCGGCAAAGACAACTGCTTATATATTTACATTGGGCCGGATCGAAATAATACTATTACATAAAAATAAAAGACTTTAACAATAAAAGCTTACAAACGGCGTAGGGTGTGCTCGCCTGTCCTCGGGAGAGAGAGTCTTTTTTTTCCTGCAGTGCAGTCCGGTTGAAGTTGTGTGTTGTGTGAATTTGGGCGGCGTAATCGCTCTAAAAGTTACTTTCGGCCTCGGGATCGAGGCGGGGTAATGCTGCTTATTTCGGTTGTTTGTTTGGTGGAAAAGGCTAAATTTTGGCGGAGTAACGACTTACTAGCTATTTTGGCCTTTTAAATCGGGCGCAACCCGCGCTCTATCCACGATTTTTGGACCGAGAAAAAGGGTGGATACCTAGGCTGGGGGCTAAGGAACACTTCTACCGGTTGGATTTGTGTTTGGCGGAGGTTTAGCGTGGTTTCGAGGCTTTAGAAATTTATCTATCGGTGTTTATTTCTTCGAGCGTAACAAAGAGAAATTTTACGCAAAGCGTGTGTGTTGAATGAAGGAGCCGAGGCCTCTATTTATAGGAAGGAGCTGGGACATCGAAGGAATTTTGTGATTTCTCTCCGTGCATCGTGGTGTTGTACATCGCGTTGGGCGATTTGCATTTTACGGCAAACTTTGCATTGAGCAAGTGTTTGAAAGTGAGGTTTGGGTGCCACCACTAGGGGTTTGGGCGCCACACCCAAACCTTTGGTAGGTGGTGCCCAAACTTCAAACATGGCTCTTTTTGACGCTTTGCCCCCTGCAATTTGTCCTTTGTGCATCTGCTTTGTCCTTTGCAATTTTGACCACAGAACTTGACATTTGTTAATGTTTTAACAGTTCTTGATATTTTTTGTCATGTCATATATCTGAGGTACGAAATTGGGGTGTCTACAGAGCCCCTCAACGATGGAGTCTACGGGTAACCCGCAGCTTACTGAGTAGACGAACATCGTTGATTAGAATAGACTCTCCAATTTCGTTTCATTTCAAAACGAGGGAGAAATATGCATCTGGTAGCAGTTATAATGCAACAATTTATCAAACCTCCATATCCTAGACATTTTTAGTCAGTTATAGCAGGTTATCGTAATTTTTAAGCAGATCTGCAAATTAAATGCTCTGATGGTCGGACCTACTAATGTAGGCTGCCTACGTATCCTTTAATAAAAGGAATCAGACCAAGCGTAGTTCGGCCTCAAGCCGAAACAAACAACCAAATGCAGACAAGTGTTATGTGGAAAGATAGTTGTAATATCCATTACAACCTAGTGAAAAAAGCACATATCAAAATGCAATATCCATTGCATCGCGACACAAAACGCAATATCCATTGCGTCGACACAAAACTTAATGCAATATCCTTTGCATTAACACGGAAATCGGATGCAATATCCATTGCATCGTGACACAAAACGCAATATACATTGCGTTGACACGGAAAACAGATGCAATATCCATTGCATCGCACACAAAACGCAATATCCATTGCGTCGACACAAAACTTAATGCAATATCCATTGCATTAACACGGAAAACGGATGCAATATCCATTGCATCGTGACACAAAACGCAATATACATTGCGTCGACACGGAAAACAGATGCAATATCCATTGCATCGCAACACAAAACGCAATATCCATTGCGTCGACACGAAACTAAATGCAATATCCATTGCATTAACACGGAAAACGGATGCAATATCCATTGCATCGCGACACAAAACACAATATTCATTGCGTTGAGACAAACTTAATGCAATATCCATTGCATTAACACGGAAATCGGATGCAATATCCATTGCATCGCAACACAAAACGCAATATACATTGCGTCGACACAAAACAAAATGCAATATCCATTGCATCCAAAAAGTAATCTCTTTTTGAAAATGGGCTTTCCCCAGCACAGGGAAAGCTTTTTGAACTTGTTTTTGAAAATTGGGCTTTCCCCAGCATAGGGAAAGCTTTGAAACTTTTGAAAATCTGCTTTCCCCAGCATAGGGAAAGCTCTTGAATTTTTTTTTTGAAAATGGGCTTTCCCCAGCATAGGGAAAGCTTTAGAACCTTTGAAAATGGGCTTTCCCCAGCATAGGGAAAGCTTTTTGAACCTTTTGAAAAATGGGCTTTCCCCAGCATAGGGAAAGCTTTTTGAACCTTTTGAAAAATGGGCTTTCCCCAGCATAGGGAAAGCTTTTGAATTTTTTTATTTTTTAGGAAAGGGGCTTACCTTTGCCGCTGAATTTTCTGACTTTTCTGCTTGTCTGGCGGCTGACTTGCTGGGGATATGAGCTTTCCTTTTTGTCACTTTTGATGATGCTGTGGAGGATAGAAGGTGATCCTTTGGAGATGCTGGCAGATTATTCATAGGCCGATGTGGCAGAAGACCTGATAAGATGCAGTAGAAAGATGCAAGCAAAAGATACAAGCATGCGAATGTAATTTTCTTTTTTTTCTTAGAGAAAGGACTTTTGAATGCGCACGTGTGTCATCTGTTTCTTAAACATTGTTAAGACAGGATAAGGCAATGTGATGGAAATGCAATATGAGAGCTTGAGATGTGACTTTTAGTTGGCTTTGGAGGGTTAGGTGTACGGGAGTTGATGGTGATATTTGAGATGAAGGTGAAGGAAGTTTCGGGTTGCTCTTTTTTTTTTTGGTCTTTTGACTAGTGCATCATTCAAGAAAGGAATTCAATCAGAAAATTAGTAAATCCTACTAATCGATGCCTCGGAGGGCCACTTTTTTTCTTTGCTTTGCTTTTTTTTTTGTGCTCTAACTTTTGCCTAGGCAGCCTTTCGGGTTTTCAACCTAGCGAGCTTTTACCTTATAGGGAGCCAATCTTTCAATGCATGCGAAGATAAGCCGCTTGTTTTCGAAGGATCATGCCTTTGTAGTTTCTTCGTTTCTTCAGGCAGAAATGGAAATGACAGCTGCTTCTGGAGAGGATGAGTCTTTATGTATCCCATGAGTTTGGCGGGAGAAGCCCTAGGATGAATTTGATCAATCAAATTTTGCATGACGGGAATTTTCCAGGAGAAATTAACTAGGGATAGCCCCATACAAACTCGATTTGGAGAGACTTTGTGGGAGATAGAAATGAGTATGCTCGAGAGAAAGAGGATGACTCTAATGGACAAAAAAGAAGAGTCATGATTCAGAGTTTATTGCCAAGTATCATGAGTTTCATGGACCCTGCTTAACATTTATCTTTTGATAATTTCATGTGTCTTTAGCAAGGAGTTCTGTCCTGGATCCAGATCACGTTACAACCAATTGAAACGGAGCTATAGTGTAACGCCCCATAACCTTGCATGTACATTCTATGATTGTTTTTATACTTTCTTGGTTGATTGTGAGCTTGTTTACTTATATATATAAACGTCTTAGAATCATTCATAGATCATTCTAGAAGTCCATAACATGCTTAGAATCATATAAACTTGTTTGTTGAATCGCCGGTTTAATCGCGTTAAAGTTGGCCTTAGCGATTCCTCTCGTTGCTCGTATTTGCTTCTATTTCGACGTACGAAGTGTTCGTCGAGTTCTTGGCTTTATATTCAGGTCTTAATCATGTTGAAACAAACCTTTTTCATGCCCAAGATATCCTAGTTTGATTGATGTTTGATTTGAGTTTAATCCGTTGTTCATTCGTCGCGTGGTTCGCGCCTTGTTCTAGCTTGTTCCGAGGGTTGTTCGGGTGCGTTTCCGACTTGTTTTGAGTAGGGTTGGACCTTAGAATGGTTGCCCAAAAGTTTGGGACCATTTAGATTAAGTTTAGATCAAGTTTTAGAAGTTCTGGAGCCGAGGCGGCCGCATGGGAGCTGGTGAGGCGCCCGCCTCAAATGCAGGGAGCAATTGAAAAGTGGACTGAACTTGGGAGTGGTCTCAGTGGTTGAGGCGGCCGCATGGCCTTGGGTGAGGCGCCCGCCTCACCTGCAGATCTGTTACGGGATTTTTCTTCCCCTGTTTTGAGTTAGGTCGTGAAATGCCTATCCTACCCCCTTTAAACCCCCTCTAAACCCTTCCTAAATACCCATACTTAGTCCTAATCAAGTCCTAACACTAATTAGAGGTTAATCTAGGTTGGATTAGTGCTTGTTAACTTCCTAATCTCTACTAATTGCAAGTGAGAAATACCTCTTGTACCCCTTCTTATTTGGGAGGTATAAATACCCAACCTTGACCAAATTTTCAGTAAATCCTTCATTTGTTCATCCTATTTCTACAAGTTAGAGAGAGAGAGAGTTGGGGGCTTGAGTTTTGAGCCCTAGCTTCATCTTCTTCCTCCGATCCACAAGGATTCCACCGTTCGATCGCCGCCAAACTTCGGATTCTCGACGGGTGAGACGAAAGGAACGACTTCACCGTTTAGATTTGGATTCTCTTGAGTTTTCACTCAAGCTAGGTAAGTTACTCTTCTTCATTTTAGTTCTCATTGACCCTAAGGAAACAAAGTTTATGATGTGTGAGGTCAATGAGGACACATAATTGCTTCCTATGCTTTCCATTTGAATTTTAAATGTATGAATTTGCTAGGAGCATGTCTAGGTGAATTTCTTGCCTTTAGGAGTTTAAATTACTCTTTCATTATGTTAATTGAGGTCTTGAACATGTTAGAAATATGTAGTATGTTTGTTGTTGAAAGTAATATTATTTGGGAATGCCCTAAATTATGCCTATGTGGTATGTGTGAAAATTGTTATGTATTGTATCTTCAATATTGGACTACAAGAAGAACATGAATTACATTGAAATTGTTTTGGGTGAAATTATATCCTTGTTGAACTTAGAAGTGACCTAGGTTGGGTCGTGAAGCATATAGCTTCAATTTCTCCAAATTTGGGAATTTAGAGCAAAGACTCAACGGAGTCGACTCTAGGGAATATTTGAACGTGTTGAACTCTAGTTTCAATCCCTACGAAGTTTGGACACCGTTTGACTTGGTTTACTCAAGTATGAGCTTGGTTGATTGTTTATAACAAGTTGTTGTGAAAGATTGGTTTTGTGCAATTTAATTGCCTTGATATGATTTTATAGTAGAGATTAATACCCTACTTGGTTGGTCGAGTTCGCTCTTGTCGAATTCGGTCTTTGATTGGTTTAGTCAAGTAAATACCTACTTGTGCATCACATTGAGTCCAGCTGGCATTATCTGGTTTGTTTATCTAAGTCAGGGTGGGACGATGCGCCGCTTCACGAATTATGGGATTCGTGCTCGCTTTCATATGGATCGCCTCACGGGACTTCACACACACCTTCACCGTGGGCCGCGGTGGAAGTAGCCCCTTTGTATCGTATCGGTTAAGTGCCGCGTTGCTTGCTATCTAAATCGAGAGGATTCTCGGTATAAGTCGATGAACTCACATAACATCGATGGCACGAACCGATATGAGAATGCATTTTGCGGCGGGGAGCTACTGAGCGGCGCATAGTGACTATCATATCCTACTTGTATGATTTACTTTACGCACTTATGTGAATAAGGTGCTAAGTGTTAAATGATGATAATATGCCATAATTGTGATAATTGTCATGCTATAACATGAACATGCATATTTTGGTAACTTACTAAGTCTTTCGACTTACCCTATTTGTTTAACTCTTTGTTTTCCTTAGATGGCCAGAGGAGGCGTCCCACGCTAGATTCACGTGTTCGCTTGGTCGTTGTGGCGAGGTTGCTCTTTTGGACTTTAATTGGTTAATCTTTTATTTTGGAAAGGCGCTGGGTTAAAAGCAAGTCATGTAGACTTGGCTTGGGAATTGTTGTTGTAGTAACTTAATATTTGATACTTGTAATCTTTTTGGTATGCCGACTTATATGTCGAGCTTGTTCATATGTGTATGGTTCATCCCATTTTTCCGCTTAAAGCTTGTTAAGGTATTATTGTTGTTATTGTCTCAGGCATGTTGTGGCCGTTGAGTTGTTATAAGCATGTGTTAATTGTAGGAGTAGTTGTTGGGTTCGGCTGTAACGTCGCCGATGACTTGTTTAATTTAAGTTGTTTTCGCCAAGTGTAGCCGAGTTGTTATTTGTATGCAATGTTGCGCCACATGAATTTCGTAAACCTACTTTAGCATGCTTGTGTGTTTAACTCGATTATTTGGGCTGACACGATTCGGGATCTCGCATTGGGTTGTGGATTGTCAGATCGGTATCATGATTGGTATCGAGCTATAGAGTTAGGCGTCATCGGCCGGATAGGTTCCATGGCCTAGGTGGGTTGGTTATTTGTGTGATGATTCTAACGTCGAGTGAATTCTTGTAGGGGTTCGATGGATAATCCTAGGAATGGAAATGGCCGCGGTAGAGGTAGGCCGAGGAGAGGTCAGTAGAGAGTCGGCACGAACACGAGTTGAGGTACATGGCCCCAGAGATCGGTGGTCGGATATGGCGAGATACACCGTAGGTTGATGGCTTTTGGCGGGGGCCGGGCCGGGAGGTCAAGGCGGGGGAGTACCACCACCTCGACGGGAGGAGTTGCACCACCACGAGACCGAGGGTGACAACACTCTCCCAGAGATTCCTAAGTTGAAGCCTAGTGCATTTCTTGGGAGCCAAACCCGGGAGGCTGAGTTGTGGATGGAAGAGATGATCAAAATCTTATCTATGTTGGGTGTACAGATAAGGAGAGAATCGACTAGCGACATTTAAGTTTAAAGGGAGCCGCAGAGCATTGGTGGAATGTGTTGAAGAAGTTGGGAGATCTGACAAGTCCCATCACTTGGGCTAATTTTCAGGAATTTAAGGAGGAATACGTCAGGATGTGGTTCGCAACGAGGAGAGAAAGATTTTATAATCTTGAGCAAGGTACCATGGCTGTGGCGGAAGATTCTTGAAGTTCATAAAGCCCCGGGCCACGTATTTGATTCCTCGGAAGCACGGAGGACACATAAGTTTGTTAAAGGATTGAGGACTGAATTTAGGAAGAGATTCTAGCACTTAAGCTCAGCTGATTATCGGATGCCGAGTTGATAGAGCTTATGAGGTTGAACAAGATATTGAGCAAGGTCAAAAGGTTCGGATAATGCACGACAGGCTACTCGTAACACTAATCGAGGAAATAATTCAGGTAGCGGAAGGGATACCAAGGAAACCGGGATAGGAGGGTGGAGGCCAAGGTAGGCGGTCGGGGAAGCAGGGGCAACAACACTTCTTCTACTCGAGGCGACAAGGGTCTCGTAATGAGACCGTGATTTGTTCATTTTGCCAAGTCTAGGCACATACCGATAGTGCCGGGAAAAATGGGAAGTGTTATTATTGCGTGATGGAACTCACATGAAGAAAGATTGTCCAAGCTTAAGGCCAATCACGGTAGCGCCACAACAATCCGGGGCTAAGAGAGACGGGGATGGTAAACCGGTTCTGTGGTTTGCTTTGCGCTGATCGCGAGGTTCAGTGGGTCTACTAAGTGATATAGAGGTACTTTTTCTATATTTGATCATAAGGCTCGAAGTTCTCATAGATCCGTGGTCTTCGTGATTTTATGTTGCTTCTCGCACTTTGTTGAGAATCTGCGTATTGCCTCAATCTTTGCCATACTTGCTTGAAGTGTCTACCCGCCGGGGATATATGCCGCTGCCTCAAGTGTTTAGATCTTGTGATGTTTGTGGGTGACCACACTTTGTGGACTTGGTAGTTCTCCCTATACGTGATTTTGATGTGATTCTGGCATGGACCTGTTATGTGCTTATCATGCTATAGTTGATCGCCATAGAAGCGGGTTACCTTTATATGCCGGTGCGCCCGAATTTACTTCAGGTGATCATGCTTCGAGTGACTTGCATTTTATTTCTCGCACTAAGGGCTAGAAAATTGTTGTCTCAAGGGTGTACGGTATCTTGCCTCGCGCTTGTTGATAAGAAGAAGTCTTCGCCGAATTTAGAGGAGGTTCCTAGTACGTGAGTTTCCCGATGTGTTTTCTACCGATCATGCTTACGCCCGATAGAACTAGAATTTTATTGAGCTTATTCCGTGACCACCGATTTCTAAGGCGCGGGCACCAGAGCTTAGAGTAGGAGTTGAAAACTTGCTGCAAGAACTTCTAGAGATTGGTTTTATTAAACCGAGTGTCGCCGGGCGCACCGGTCCTATTTGTGAGGAAGAAAGATGGAGTTTGCTTATGCATAGATTATCGCGAATTGAATAAGGTGACATTAAGAATAAGTATCCTCTACCCCACATTGATGATCTTTTTGACCAATTGCAAGGGTCTATCGCCTATTCTAAGCTTGATTTGCGACGTGGGGTTACTATCAATTGAAGGTTAGAGAGGAAGACATTCCAAGACAAATTTTTCAGACTAGATACGGGCATTTTGATTGTGGTGATGCCGCTTTGGTGGACGATGCGCCAGGTATTTATGGACTTGATGAACCGTGTCTTTCATAGTTATCTTGATTGTTTCGGTGGTAGTCTTCATTGATGATATCTTAGTGTATTCGAAATCTCTGAGGAGCACGAGAAACACTTCGAGGATTGTCTTGTCTATTCTTCGAGAGAAACAAATTACGAAGTTTAGCAAATGTGCCTTTTGGCTTGAGGAAGTGTCCTTTGGGGCATATCATTTCTAGCGCCGAGTAGCCGTTGATCCTTCTAAGGTTGAAGCTGGATGAATTGGAAGAGACCTAGTTCTGGGTTACCGAGGTTCGGAGTTTCTTCGGTCTAACGGGTTATTACCTGAGATTTATCGAGGGATTTCTCTCTGATGGTGACTCCTATGACGAGGTTAACACAAAAGAATGTGCCTTTTGTTTGGAGCGAGAAATGTGAGTCTAGTTTCCAAGAGCTTAAGAAGCGCTGACATCGGCACCTATTTTGGCGCCTTGAGCGAGGAGATAATTTCGGATATATAA
>CM028381.1:29557067-29658287 GCA_013146195.2 Codonopsis lanceolata | reverse complement strand
CTCACCCAAGCATTGGCCCTATCGACTTTCTCTCCATTCGGTACACTCAACATAGATAAGATTTTGATCATCTCTTCCATCCACAATTGACCTCCTAGGGGTTTTGGCTCAGAAATGCTTATTAGCTTCAAACAAGGAATCTCTGCAGAAGTGTTATCGGTCCTCGGTCTCGGTGGTGGTATAGCATCCTCTGACGAGGTGGTGGTGGTACTCCCCGACTTGACCTCCGGCCCGCGAGGAAAAGCCATCAACCGCAGAACTGAATGAATATATCAGGACCTGCGGATTCTGCTTGGCCAGCGGTACCTGTTCCAGTTCGGCGGTTCTACTTTGAGCTACAGCCATTTCTTCCATTCCTAGGATTATCCATCGAACTCTACAAGAATTCACTTCGGCGTTAGAATCATCACTGAAATAACCACCGCACAGGCCATGGAACTATCTGGTAGGCAGCTAACTCTACGATACCGGCGAGGCGAACCCGATGCGAGATCCGGATGGCGTCCAATAATCAAGTTAAGCACATGGCAGCATGCATAAGTAGGATTTTAAAATTCACGTGGCCAACATTTTGACATTAACAACTTCGGCTACACTTGGCGGGAAAAACAACTTTGAATTAAACAAGTCATCGGCGGACGTTACGGTAGGAACCCAACAACTACTCCTACAATTAACACATGCTTAATAAACCTCAGCAGCCCACAACATGCGGAGACAATACTTGATAATAATACTTTAAGCGGAAGAAATTATGATGAACCATACACATAAAACAGCGCGCTTATAGTCGGCATACCAAAATTACAAGTATTAATAATAAGTTACTACAACACAAAAACCCAAGCTAAGTCTCATGACTTGGCCCATCGTCCCTTTTTCAAAATACAAGATTAACCAATTAATGTCCAAAAGAGCAACCTTGCTCGCGGCGTCCCAACCGGCGTGAATCTAGCGTGGGCGATCACCTCGGCTTTGATCTAAGGAAAACAAAGCAAACAAATAGGAGTAAGTTCGAAAGACTTAGTAAGTTACCAAAATATGCATGTTCATGTTATGGCATGACATTTATCACTAATATGGCATATTATCACAATTATGGCATGTTATCATCATTTAACACTTAGCACCCTTATTCACATAAGTGCGTAAAGTAAAGCATACAAGTAGGATATGATAGTCACGGCGGCCGTAGCTCTGCCAAGAAACATTTACTCTTGGTTCGTGCCATCGATGTTATGTGAATTCATCGACTTATCCGAAATCCTCGTCTAGGCAAGCCAATGCGGCACTAGCGTCGTGAAGTACTTCAACAGCCCACATGGAGGGTGTGTGGGAGTCAGTGCGGCGATCCATAGCGAAACACGAATCCCATAATCGTGAAGGCGATGTATCGTCCCACCACGACTTGAAAAACAAACCATTCAATGCCATGGACTTAATGCAATGCAGGTAGATATTTACTTGACTTAAACCAATTTTAAGGTCGAATCAAACAAGGCGTTAGGACCATCCAAATAGAGGATAATCTCTACCATAATCACATCAAGGCAATAATTTGCAAAATACCAAGCTTTCATAACAACTTGTTACAATCAATTAAACCAACTCATACTTGAGTAAACCAAGTCAAATGACGTTCAAACTTACGTAGGGATTGAAATTAGAGTCTAACATGTTCAATTCTTCCCTAGAGTCGACTCTAGTTAGTCTTTTCACTAAATTCCCAATTTTAGGGAAATTGAAGCTATATGCTTCATAACCCAACTTAGGTCACTTCTAAGTTCAACGAGGCATAAATTCTACACATTTTAATACAATTTATGTTCTTCATGTAGTCCAATAATAAGGATACAACACTTAACCACTTTTACACATACCACATAGGCATAATTTAGGCATTTCCAAATAATTTCACTTTCATCAACAAACATATTACATTACTTCTAACATGTTCAAGTCCTCAATTAATCATAATGAAAGAGTAATTTCAACATTCAAAGGCAAGAATCAACTAGACATGCTCTAGCAAAATTATACATTCAAAATTCGTGAGGAAGCAACTATGTGTCCCCATTGACCTCACACATCATAAACTTTGTTTCCTTAGGTCAATGGGTACTAAATGAAGAAGAAGTAACTTACCTTGTTATACACCAACGGAAGAAATAGAAGAAACTATTCGGATGGAAATGCTCCCCTCTCGAGCTCTACAACTTTAATGAAAGGCTCTTGGGCAAATGATGAATGGTTGATGAAGACCAAGAGATGAGACCTCAAGCCATGGAAGAACCTTGAGAGAGATGAAATTCGTTTTGGAAGAGAGGGTGAGAATGAGGGTCAAAAATCGGATTTGGGGCTTATATGTGGTCAAAAGCTTGAGTGGGACATGTGGCAAACTCTTGTGGTCCCTTTGAGATTCTTAGGATAGGGTTTGGATGATCAACAAGCTTCTTAATCCATCATTAAAATTAAGTTGGGGATGTTAGGACTTAAGTAGGAAGGGTTAGGGAGGTTTAGGATAGGTTTAAGTAGGGGTTTGAAGTGTACAGGTCGTCAAATTCGAGCAGGGAGAAAACTTTCCGTAACAGAGCAAAAGGCGCCGCCTAGGCCCATCTTGGCCGCCTCAACCTCTGGGACCATTCCCAAGTTCAGTCCATTTCTCAATTGCTCCCATGTATTTGAGGCGGGCGCCTACGGCTCGTCCGCCTCGGCTCAGAATGCCTAAAACTTGATCTAAACTTGATCTAAATGGTCCCAAACTTTTGGGCAACCATTCTAAGGTCTAACCCTACTCAAAATGAGTCGGAAACACACAGAACAACTCCCGAACAAGGTAGAACAAGGCGCGAACCAGCTTGAAGAATGAACAACGAATCAAACTACAACCAAACGTCATTCAAACTAGGATGTCTTGGACATGAAAGGGACTTGTTTCAACATGAATAAGAGAATATAAAGTCAAGAACTCAACGAACACTTCGATGCGTCGAAATAGAAGCAAATACTGAGCAACAGGGGGAATCGCTAAGGCTAAATTCAAAGCGATCAAACCGGCGATTCAACAAACTTTCTATTCTAAACATGTTAAGAACTTCAAGAATGATTTAAGAATGATTCTAAGACGTTTATAAACTAGGTAAACATGATCGCAATCAACCAAGAAAGCATAAGTACAAGCATAGAATGCACATGCAAGATATGGGGCGTTACGGAGGTGGATACCTAACAACTAGGCTAGGGATCACTTATAACCTATGGGTTTTGATTGGGCCGAGTTTGGGAGACTCAGGGGCTTCCACTCACCTATCGCACCTCTCGTACTAATAGTATCGGTAGAGCGGCAGGCCGGCTGCGATTGAAAATCGCGAGGAAAAATTTTGTTCTCCAAATGAAAATCCGGAGGCTTCTATTTATAGTGAAGGCCGAGACACGCAATTGTGAGTTTCTTCCTCTGCGTCGATTGGCTTGTACCGCGTCATCAAGACTTGTACATGTCGCATCGAGAGGAGCTACGAGGAGAAGTCTCGGTGCCAGCTTCACAAGGCTTGGTGCGGCACGAGGCAGCAGTGCGGCACCAGCGCCTTCCATCTTCGATTTTTACGCTTTTGTAGTTCCTTTGTTCCGCGCATCCGCTTTTCCTTTCGCATTTTGACTCACAGTAACTTGACATTTGTTAAGTTTTAACGCTTCTTGATATTTTATGTCGGTCACATACCGAGTGCGAAATTGGGGTGTCTCTGAGCCCCTCAGCGATGGAGTCTACTGGGTAACCCAAGGCTTGCCGAGTAGGCGAACATCGTTGATAAACAATAGACTCTCCAATTTCGTTCATTTAAGAACGGAGAATGCAATTGGTAGCAATTATAATGCCGCTTAACATGCTATCCAAACTCTATAACCTAGACATTTTTAGTCGGTTATAAAAAGTTATCGCGTTTTTAAGCGGATATGAATTTAATGTGCTCGATGGTCGGACCTACTAATGTAAGTTTTACGTATTCCCTATTAAAAAAAATCGGACCAAGCGTAGTTCGGGCCAAAACCTAAACTACAACCAAGTGAGGATGTCATGTTCTTGGGTCAAGCCCGATCGAGAAACCTACGAAAAAAGATTTTTGTGTTTTGAAAAGTCAGTATTCTTCGGAAGTTGTCAAATACGGTATGAAGATTTGAATGTTTTTTACGCACCACATTTTAACCGGTCAATACCTTGTCGTTGAAACGTGTTAAGAAGAATTTTCTAAGTTATGTCGGCTGGTCGTGCCTTGTTTCCAAACATAACCTTGAAAACTTTCAAATATCTGAAAACCCACTGGCAGATCGAGCAAGAGCCGTCACAGCACGGCAAATTGATCACTCTTCAAGTATTTTCAAAAATTGTGAGGTGGAAAACATTCTTTTTCCTTCCTTTTTTCTCGCTCTCTCTGTTTTTTTTCTTTTTTCAAATATTCCTCTTTTTTTTTGCTTTTGAAATATTCCTCTTTTTTTTTTTTTTTTTGTTGAAATCAAAACTCATTTTTGAAAAAAAAAAGTTTTTCTTTTATTTCGAAAAACCAAAGCAAAGTTTTTTTTTTTAACAAACTTTCCTAGAAAGGAAATTATTCTAGAGTCAGGGTAGGAATACTGTACCTGACTTACCTTTTGTGCCCGGGTGGCTGCCGCGGATTCGGCTGATTCTGACATTCATGCCACTCTTGTTGGGGAATTTATTTATTTTTTTGTGTTGTGATGGTCGTGCCTACTGAAATAGGCTGCCTACGTATCCTTATTCAAGGAATCAGACCAAACGTAGTTCACCTCTGCTGAGGATTTTATTCTTGTTCATTTCTTTTTCTTTTCTTTCTTTTCTTCTTCTTCTTTTGTTTCTTTCTTTTTCTCTTCTTTTTCTTTTTGTTGCTTTTGTTCTTTTTTTTTTTTTGATCCGCTGGGGATGTTATTTCCTTTGTCCTCTGGTGAATGGTTGCCAATTTTGGTTAACAAGATTGACCTTGTTAACTTTCCGTTAGGCTCAGGGACCGTTTTGAAAACTTTGAAATCTGAGGACTAAAGTGTTGCAGCTTCAAACTTTGGAGGGAGGAAAGGGAAAATTCCCTTTTTCTCCCTTATATGGACGGGAGTGTGAGGGGAGAAGCTACTGCTTCTTCTTTCCTTCTTTTCTTCTTTATTTCCCTTTATGCTCGTCGCCATTGTCGCTGCTTGCTTCTTTTTATTTTATTTTCTTTATTTTCGCTCATTTTCTCGATTTTCTTCCGCCAATTTCAATGTTTTACTTAGCAGATGATATCTTCTTCGCGATCCAGGAAGGGGAAGGCACCGATGCACCCAGAATCTGGCGAGAGGAGGAGAGAACCTCTTCGCTTGGTCCGGAATAAGCTCATTTACCGGTACTCTACAAACGACTGGGGAAACCTTCTGCGGGATCGGAACACTCATGTGTCCAACCTTCCTCTGACTACTGTAAGATTTCTCTTTTTTTTTTCTCGAAATTTTTCTGGCTATGTTTCAGATCTGCTAAATTTCTGCACTGTTTGGAACTTTTGGAGCACTCCTGACTTTATTAGTGATGCACATTGATGACTGTATTTTATACGCAGTTATTGGGTATTATTCCAATTTAAATTATGCTATTTCTCGAGGTTTTTGTTGTCTAATATGTGTTTTAGTGTTGTTTTATAGTTTCAGGGACTTTTGGAATAATTGTGCAAAATATAGGCATTTTATGCTGAATTTAAGAACTTCAGGGACCAAACTGCAAAAGCTGGAAACTTGAAGGCAAAAGCTGAAAATCAGAAATTCCAGCACAAAATCAGCCGCCTATTTTGAGTGTTCTAATTGCCTTGGGAATTGTGCAAGTCCTAGTTTAATTCTTTTTAGTGTTGTAATTATAATGTATCTCCCTTTCCTCCTTGATGTAGGATTAATTAGGTATAAATAGATCCCTTTAGTTAGGAAAAAAGAGAGAGAAATTCTGTATTATTTTTCTTTGTCGATGAAGAAAGATTCTTCAAGAATGGTTCAAGGTTTTGTATTTTCAATTATGGAGAGCTAACTCCATAATCTAGGAATTGGAGGTAACTTGTATCGAATCTATTGTTTTATATTAATTCTTATTCATTTAATTCTTGTTGATTGTGGTGATTATCAATCCCTCTATTATTTCGCTTTGAACAAATTAATGTAATCGCAAATAATAAAGGACTAGAGGTGCGGATAACTGCATGACCAATGTGCATATGTCGTACACTGGCTCACCATCACAATAAATTGGACCTATCGATGCACGAGAGTGATAAGTTAGGACCAGGTTCATACATGATCTAGGTGACAGCTAGATTACATGTTCTTGTGCTTAGGATATAGAATGGATGAATTTTTGCGGGGATGGAGGTTGAACCAATTGTTCAACAGTCTATATCTATCTTTTGTGAACGAACCCAAGAAATTGAATGATAATTATTTTGAATTAAACAATAGAATAGATACAAGTGAATCATAATTCCTAGAAGATTTACAAATCTTTGATTTATCTCATATTTATATGCTTTGTTAGTTATGTTATTTTATTGCTTTCTAGTTAATTTAATATATTAAAACCAAAAAACCCCATTAGTTATTAATTGCTTTATTTTAAATAGATTAACTATATTTACTATAATCAAATCCAAATCTCTGTGGTTCGACCCTTGCTTCCCAAAACTATTCTACAATAGTCTTGTCCACTTGCAAGGAAATAAATTTAAAATAAGACATCGATCACACATGCATGTCCTATTTATGCCTAAATGATGTAATTAAGTGATAATATGTGAAATTTATATGATTTATTTTTGCGATGCATGATTTGAACTAGTGGTCACTATTTGACCCTACTATGCATGATTTATATTCTAAATGCAAATGGGGCTACATGATGCATGTTTTATGCTAGATCACATTTTTGCATGCAATAGAATTGCGAAACGGAATATTCGGAGTATAAATTTAATTTTTCCCACACGCTTTTCGGGCATATTTTCGGATAAAAACATGATAAAACAGATATTTTTCATGCCCTTAGATTCATTTTTCAAGCATGCAACTGCTGCAGGGATATAGTAAATGCCATAAAGATATTTATTTTGATGATTGGTGGTATTTTATCTTCTTTTTGTTGTACCCCTATGGCAGCTTATTGGACAAATGAAATGCACAATATGAATGCATGAATTATTCTACTTGATGCAGATGCAATGTAGAACACTTATAAGATGATGCATGAATTTTTCACACTTTATTATACACATGGCAAATGCAGTCCTAATATGCATTTTTATGACATTTAATATTCAAAATGAATTATGTATATGCAAAATATATTACACAAATTTTGTTTTGTTTTGTTTTGTTTTTTTGTGTTGTTGTAAAATAATGATTTATATTATTATTTTTTTTATGTAAATTTATGTACATGTATGAAAATGGTATGCGTCAATTTAAAGAATTATTTATTTTTTTCTTTGTTATGAACAAAAGTTTTTTTTAATGCTAAAAATAAATATTGTAAAAAAAATCACGAAGTATAAAGTATGCAATATGTTCATTATTTATTTATTTATTTAAAAGATTGTACAGAGAAGGAAATAAGGGTAGAGAACTTACCTTCTTTTTCTTCAGGTTCGCAGGGAGTTTGAAAGGACGTGGGTATCATATACTAATGTGGCTGACATTTTTGATATGCTACCCGAGGCTGCAAAGTCTTTGGTGGAGGGTTCAGGTTTTAGCACCTTCCTGCACTCCTTCACTCAGTACTTCACCAGCTTCCTTCCCATCTTCGATGTGCTCCAGGACTTCTGGTGGGACACCACCCATACTTTTCATTTTAGCTGAGGGGAGGCGACCATGACCCCATGTGACTTCGCTGCAATCACGGGAATCCCTACCAGCATAGGGGAGACCCTGGCCCTTGACTTTACTCTCCGACATCGTAGGGAGGAGATTGTAGACCTCCTGGGCTTCGAGCCCCGTTTCAAATCATCGAACGAGATATATATCAGCAGCGTTCGGAAGTGGCTTCTTAATAACGCCGGGCTGGTGCCGGCTGATGATGAAGCTGCTATAACTCGAGTGGCAAGAGCGTTTCTTTTCTTCTTTCTTGGCACATCGCTCTTTGCCAACTCCTCTGTCACCCTGAGAGCCTCCGTCCTGGCTTGTCTTACAGATTTTGATTGGATCCCCTCAGATGTATGGGACAGCCGGTCCGCCGAACTATATGCTTCCATGGATAGGGCCAGCCGGAATGACTCACCGACCCTGAATGGATTTGCCCCGGCGTGGGAGGTACATGTCTTTTCCTGCTTTTTCATCATTTCACATTTTTTAAATTTATTATTATTATTATTATTTTTTATTTTGACAGCATATTTATTTTTTTTCCTTCTCTTTTTTTTTCTCTACAGGTCTGGGTCTTCTCATTTTTAGGTTCTCGCCGGGTCGCCTCATTCGGCGAGTCTACCAACCTCCATATTTGTCCCAATATGTTGATAGCAATAGAGTGGATCCGACTGATGACGGTGGTTGTAATACTAGGGAAAGAGTGCTGGAACGAATTGTTGGTTCAAGTCCTGGTTCAGTGCACTTTCTTCCCTGTGAGGGCCTGGAGGGACATTATTCTACTACTCTGATGTTCAGCCGCTGCCGGATATTGATGGTTTCCATCATGGTGGATTCTTTGTATATGGGCGAGCGGGTGAACCGTCAGCACCAGTATTTTCTAATGGCTCCAATGGTGCCTCCTTGGCCTCCTGCTTGGGTGATAGAGCCCGATCGACTGCGTGACCGGCAACAGTATCTGGGGAAATACCTCATTCCCGCAACAGATTATCCAGTGATGTCATACGAGGATTTCTTGAGATTAGAGCTGCATCCCCTCCTCCTCGCTCTGTTGTGCCAGGCGGCATTCTCGATGCTGCCAGGTCGTCTACTTCATTTCTCGATGAGAACCTGATGTTTACGGAGCCCGATGACATTTTCTCTACTTTCCAGTATGAGTGGGGTGGTGGCTTAGTAGAGCAGGTTCTTCCTGACGTCGAGATCCCGGAGGAGCGTCGCGTCCCGGAGCAGGCTCGTTCCGTAGACACATCCACCTTTATTTTCTCTTTTCCTTATATTGTTTTTTATTTTTTTATTTTTTTTGCACACTTTTTTTTTAGACTAACACATTTTTTATTCATTTTTTTTCTTCAGGTGAACGTGTCTACTTATAAGAAACTGCTGCGGGGCTTTTTCAAAGATCGGCAAGTCAGATCGAAAATTGGCGATGAATTTTCTCTTGTAGGGAAGCAACTCGGTCTGGCCACGCCGAGATGACGATGATGATGATGGGTCTAGCCGCGGCCGGGGCAGAGATCGGGGATTCAGAGCCGATGGTACAACGCGTCCCAGGGTCAGGGGTGGTGGTTTTCCCAGAAGCCAGTCGTCCCGAGCATATTAGCTTTGGATTCCTGCGAACATTAGTATCTTTCTCTTTTTTTGTATATATATATATATATATATATTGTATTTTGCATTATTTTATTTTATTTTTTCTTTTTGTAAAAAAAACATGTACGAACATTATGATATAATGCAATATAATGTATATGATGCAATATGTTACACATGCAAAAATAAATTCACACAGAAAATAAAACTATACCGGACATCTAAAATGTAATGGCACGCTGTACTTTGAAGAAAGGGATTTTTAATAATACACCTTTGGATAAGAGCAGGCTTTTCGGGTGATATCGGAACGGGAAAACGACTGAATCACTTATAATTTCGGTGCCCTGAATCTGTTGAACCCGTGCTCGTAGCCTCCTTTTATAGGCCTCCTTTTTCTTTTCGCGATCAGACACAGGAGCTGTGGATTATCGGAACTGGTTTCGGAGATGATGGAGCTGGTCCGAGCAATACGGCTGCTCAGGAGAACGGAGATGCCGATGATGAAGAGGGAGACACATCTGGTGGCTCTCATGCTGATGAGTCTAGGGCTTCTTCTGCGCCTCGCAGAAGGAGTATATGAGCCCAGCTCGGTGGACGCCGCAGACACTGATGGACCGCTCGGGGCTAAGGCTGCAAGAAAAGGAATTGTTTCTGGGGAAAAACAAAGGGGGTATAGGCAGTATATAGATATGTACCGTGCAAATAATATATAATATAGACGTCTTAATAAATATTTCTAAGTTGCACCTTAGGACCTGTAAAATTATATTTTAGTGTTTTAATATGAGCTGCTTTGTCGTGGTTTTTCTCTTTCGTCAGTCGAGCTTCTGATGTGCTGAAGACTGGAGGTAGTATGCTGAGGGCTTCAAATAATGCCCTCCCTCTCCTTTTTATTTTTATTATCATTTTTTTATTATTATTTTATTATCATTTTTTTTCGTGCTCTAATTTTTGCCTAGGCCGCCCTTTCGGGTTTTCAGCCTAGCGAGCTCTTATTTTTTTTTAATTATTTTTTTTATGCCCTAATTTTTGCCTAGGCCGCCCTTTTGGGTTTTCAGCCTAGCGGGCTGGAGAGGGAAGCATTGGCTGGATAGGATGGCTCAGGCGTAGTACCTTTTGAGTTTGTCGAGGTTGAATGGCTGGACAAGATCTTCCCCATCTTGGTTCGTGAGAAGCACGACACCTCCTGATCGGATCTCTTTAACGATGTATGGTCCCATCCAGGGAGACTTCCATTTTCCCCTAGTATCAACATAACTAGGGGGTTTTTCTCGAAGCACAAGGTCTCCAACTTGAATATCTCGGCCTTTGACTTTTTTATTGAAGGCTCGGGCGATACGCCTTTGATACGCCCGGGTATGCTCCAAGGCTAACAGGCGTCGTTCATCAATTAGGGCCAGTTCTTCGTACCGCCCTTTGACCCAGTCAACTTCTGCTATATCAGCTTCCATCATTACTCTTAATGATGGAATTTCCATCTCTATTGGTAGTACCGCTTCCATGCCATATGCCAAAGAGTAAGGGGTAGCCCCAGTGGGTGTGCGGACTGACGTACGGTAGCCCCAGAGGGCTAGTGGCAATTTCTCTGGCCAGTCTCTTCCTGTATCAGCCATTTTTCTGATGATGTTCTCGAGAGTTTTGTTGGCTGCTTCAACGGCACCATTGGCTTGTGGCCGGTAGGGGGAGGATTTGTGTCTTTGGATCTTGAACTCGTCCAGCAGACGGTTCACGTCCCCTTCAAAATGAGAGCCGTTGTCGGAGATGATCTCGAAAGGCACCCCATAGCGGTATATGATATTGGCCCGAATAAATTCGGACACCTTTCGGGCGTTTAAGATCTTGTAGGAAGAAGCTTCTACCCACTTTGTGAAGTAATCGACGGCTACCAGGACGTATTCATGGCCATTGGATCCCTTCGGGTGAATTTGGCCTATGACGTCGATACCCCATGTTGAGAAGGGGTCGTGGAGTTGTATAGGGCGTGTGGGGCACATCTTTGTAGATTGGCAAAGCGTTGGCATTTGTCGCAATGTCGCACCCACCGGATACAGTCAGTTTCGAGTGTACTCCAATAGTATCCATGTCGGATGACTTTCTTTGATAGCATATGGCCGTTCATGTGGGGCCCACAGGTACCACCATGTAGTTGATCCATAATTTGTTCAGCTTTGGTCTGATTGACACATAAGAGGTTGAGGCCTTAATAATGCCTCTTATACAGGCTGCCACCGCTGAGTACGAATTGGGAGGACCATCTTCGCAGGGAGACTCTCCCCCTTTTTTCTAAGCCAGGAGGATAAAGATTTTTCTGAAGCAGATTTAAGATATCAGCATACCAAGGCTCGTGATCTGCTTCAGGGGCTGCGTTGATTTTGAAACAGTATGCCGGAGTGACCTTCTTCCCGACTATAAATGGCTGGACTTTAGTTTCGGCGGGAATCTGGACCAGTGATGCCAGAGTGGCCAGGGCATCGGCGAATTGATTCCTATCTCGTGGCAAGTAATGGAACGAGATAAAACCAAATCGGGCGGCGACTGTTATTAACTTGGCATGATAGAGATGCAACCGAGGATCCTGGGTCCTCCATCTTCCTTCGACTTGATTTATAATCAGGGCCGAGTCTCCGTAGACTTCGAGATCTTTAGCTCCCCTTTTGAGAGCTTCTTCTAGGTTAGCAATACAGCCTTCATATTCCGCCATATTATTTGAACATTCGAACTCCAACCTTATAGCCAGCGGAGTATGAGAGTCAGCCGGATCAATTAATAAGATTCCTATGCCAAAGCCTCTTTTGTTTGCGGCTCCGTCAAAGAACATCTGCCAACAGGTGTCCTGGTCAGTGATTTCCAGGATACCTTCATCTGGGAAACCGGGCTCAGTTGCATCTTCGGCCTTCAGAGGTAGATCGGCTAAGTGGTCTGCAATGACGCTTCCTTTGATAGACTTGAGTGTGACATAAGTTATGTCAAACTCATTAAGAAGAAAGGACCACTTGGCCAGTCTGCTGGATAATGATGGTTTACCGAAGATGTATTTGATAGGGTCCATCCTGGATATGAGCTTGATAGACCTTCCTTGGAGATAGGTTTTGAGCCTCTGAGTGGCCCAGACTAGGCCGATGCAGCTTTTTTCTAGCGCCGAATAATTTAGCTCGCTTCCTTGTAGCTTCCTACTTATGAAATATATGGCATTTTCAATGTAGGAATCTTCTTTCTCTTGGGCGAGCATAGCCCCTACTGATGTGTCTGTGACGGTTAAGTATATGAGGAGAGGTTTATGTGTATGGGGTGGAGCTAGCACAGGGGGATTGGTAAGGTAGGCTTTTATTTTCTCGAAGGCTAGCTGGCACTTTGCGTCCGCACTTGATCAAGATTCTTTTTAGGAGTTTAAAGAGAGGGCTCACAGTGGTAGTCACCGTCGATGAAACGGCCGATGTACCCGCCTAGGAAGCCTTTGACTTCTGGGAGTTTTTGGTGGCATTTCTAGGATGGCTTTGATCTTTGCTGGCTCGATCTCGATGCCTTGCTCCGTTACTAAGAATCCCCGGACTTTGCCTATGGTAACCCCGAATGTGCATTTGGTGGGGTTGAGTTTCATCTGGTGCTTTCTGAGTCTTTCGAAGAATTTTCGAAGATCTCTAATATGAGCACCGTAGGCGTCGTTGGAATGCACGATCATATCATCGACATAGACCTCCATCTCTTTATGGATCATTTTGTGGAAGAGGGTGGTGGCAGCCCTCTGGTACGTGGCTCCGACATTCTTTAGTCCGAATGACATGACAAAAAGCAAGTTCCCCAAGGAGTAGTGAATGAGGTCTTCCTGGTCTTCGCCGCCATTTTGATTTGGTTGTTGCCTCAAAGATGCCGCCGATTTAAGGATCGAACTTTGTGAGCCGCGACGACATCTATCACAATATCAATGTTAAGTGGGGGAAGTCATCTTTGGGCGACGCTTTGTTGAGGTCGCGAAAGTCTACACAGATTCTCGACTTTCCCGCTGGGCTTGGGAACTGGCCACTATATTGATGTGTCGGGTATTCAACTACCCGAATAAAGTTGACGCCATCCGCTTCATGATTTCTTCTTTGACTTGTAGTGACCATTCTCGCTTGATGCGGGAGCTTTTGTTTGACTCAGGCGAGCATCCGGTATGTGGGAATCCTCCGGTGCTCGACTATAGCCGGATCTAGGCCGCATATCTTCGTAGGACCAGCAAAGATATCTATGAATTCTTTGAGGAGATCAATAAGTGCCTTTCTTTCTCGACCTTGGAGGTAATCGCCGATTCTCGATCTTTTTGACTTCATTGTCCAACCCCAGTTGATAGTGGACAAGTCTTCGTGTCTGCCGATGAATGGCTCGTTTCTGGTACTCGACTTTGCAAGCTCAAGCGATAATTTTTATCTTTTGGGTCCATTTTATTAAATGACTCATTATCATAATAATTATTATTTAATGCGTCTTTTAAAGTAGGTGCAACTAAGGAATAAGCAAAGACATTTATATTATTATTAAAAGCACATTGTACAGGGGTTATTACATTGTTGAGGACCTGGGGTTTGAGATCCTCAACTATGGGTAGCGGATTGGTAGATGACCAATCTGCAGCTAGGAAAGGATCGGGATAGTGTATCCGGCGGTCTACCAAGTCCGCGGGTGTCGAGCGGACCGGTAGTGGTGTACCAATGCAGAGGCTTATTCAAATAGACTCGAACTCGCCAGAGCTTTTCATAATCGCCTCTCGCCTATCATACCCGTAAAGTCGCCTCCTAGACCGTCATCATCTAGCAGACCAAAGTTTAATCATCTTGGTCTATAGACCAAGTATTTTCAATTGTGGTAGTCTTATAAGCGGTGCTACTGGCCAGTGGCAACTGCTCCATATCATCTCGAGAGAATACTCGACATCATCAAAGACTTCCCAACCAGGGCACCTTTTCCCATTCTGGTCTATCCAAGGTTCAGGAAACATGAGATAGGCTTCAGTTTCCCCCTTACGTACGAAATAACCATTTAAGGTCTTTCTATAGGGTTGGAGAGGCGGGTATTCATAAGGACGCTTTTCTCTTTCCGCCTTTCTTTTCTCACGTTTCTGTTTCATGACTGCGGCTACTTCAGCTGGAGTAGGCGTGTATTGTAAGATCCCGATTCCCGGTTAGCTTGAATTGCGTGCAATGCTCGCATTTCTTCTTTGGATAATTGCTTGTTTGGTTCGTGAGAGAGTCTAGATGTGTATGAGAGACCACATTAAGACTAAAACACTTTTAAGAAATGTCATATAGTTGTTGACTTGCTAAAGTCAAAAGTCGTGACCCGACGATAGTCGAAATGCGACGCGATTGAGAGTTTATTCGGGTTATGTGTTCTTGACCTCGATTTGGTCCTAGATCTTTACATGATGATTAAATAATATGTTTAGATTTGTTAGACTCCTATTTGGATGCATTCCATAAGTCTCGTGAAGTTTTGACGCCTCGAGAATAGTAATTCTCCTTATCGCGTAGTTTGAAATTGAGCCGGGCAATCGTCGCGTCTTTCGGGAACTTATTTCCCCTATCTATTGTTCATCATCTGAGAGGCATTCAGGCCTATTTTGTAGCCCTTTTAGGTGTTTACAATCATGGGTTGTTGCCCATCGGTTTGTGGTTTCATTCGACGTTTCATTAGCGAGATGTCGCGCCTTGCGTCGGTTTTGCTCCGGGTTGTCTCGGGTGTTGTTTATGGGGGTTTAGACCCACTTTGAGGGTGGTTTGAGACTTGTTGTGATTAGTTAAGAGTATGAGAACATTAAGGGTTGAATTATAGGCCGTTTCAAGCTTTACTTGCTTTGGGGGAAGGACCACAAACGAGCGAAGGAAGCAGAAAATTGGAAATAGCTGGAAATTGGGCAAAGCGCTCGTATGGAAGAGGAGCCATGCGACCGCATCCTATGCTGTCCCTGTTACGGGATTTTTTGGTGAATTTGCTAAGTTATCCAACTTAACCCCACCCAAACCCATCCTAACCCACTCCTAAACCCTCCTAACTATCTTAGGGTATATCCTAAACATCTAATTGAGTTTTAGAGGGGGATTATTGGGGTTAATCAAAGGGAAACAACTACATCATTTAAAACCTAACCCACTTGCTTTCTAACCCTTATAAGCCACAAAACACCACTTAAACCTCTCATTTTCTGCCTACACTTCATAAAAACGTGGGAGAGCTTGAGAGAGGAGATTTTTAGTGTTCTTGAGTGCCCAATCTTGGAGGCCATAGCTTGGGACCTTCATTTCTCAAGCTACACCATAGTTTTGAAGAGGGGATTGAAGAGAACAACACCCACCACCAAGGATTTCGGGATTGTGGTTTGAGAGGGCTGAACAAAGGTAAGTTTCTACCCCTCTTTCTCCTTCTTTTGGCTCCATTGACCCTAGGGAAACAATCATTCTTGCTAAGTGAGGTCAATGGATGCAATTTCTAGGGTTTGTAGAGATGCCATGAACCCTAGGTTTTTAAATGTTGATTTAGCTTGGATGGACCTATGTGAGACCTTGTTTTATATGAAATTCATATGTTAAGTGGTCTATTAAACATTGTTATGTGAATTGTTCATGTGTGTTGAGCATGATTGGTGAAGATACTTGGAAGGGGATTTTGCCCTAAATGTGTTTTGGCTTATTAACATGTTGGTAAGCTTGATTATTATGTTATATGTGTCTAGTAGAATATATTAGACCATGTTGTGTGATTAAATCGCATTTTGGAGAATATGATTGGTAAGGTGAGCTAAATGAAGTTGTGCTCAAATTGATGAATTTGTTCTATGTTGTATTAGTGAAGGTTTTGTTGGGTTTATGTGAGTTAAACGAACTTGAGAAGAGAGCTATTGATACTTGCTCGAGCATCTATTCTTTCTAGAGTAATGATTTATACTGAAACTAGCAGTTTCTCTCTCTAGACTTTCTCTCTCTATCTATTCTTTCTAGGGTTTAGGGTTTCGGTGGCTATGCCGCCGGATCTCTCCAAGGCTGGGGGTACTCCGGCCGCTTCCGCCCCTCAAACTGAGCCTCCTTCTAACCCTATCCCTACTTCTCATACGAATCAGCCTGGGGCGTCTATGTCATATGCAGCCGCAGTCACAAAAGATGCAACTGTTCGCTGCCAAAACCCTAAACGGGTATGTGCACTTAAGGATCTACCTCTCCCAAACCGTGCTCCTATTAGTGTGAATAATGAACCGGGATGTTTGTTTACTCCCATTGAACTGGATGCAGCGGCTAAACAATTTCAGAATACGATAATCCTTAAGTTTTCTGTGGGCAGACCGTCGATCCAGGTTATTCAAAGCCATATAGCTAAGAACTGGGGCTTGACTGGAGAGTTTGTGGTAGGTTTACTCGACCCTAGGCACGTAATGGTGCATCTTGCGTCTTCTGAAGATATGATCCGGGCGCTGTCTAAGGAATCACACATGATTCAAAGCAGCATGTATAGATCTTTCCGTTGGTCGCCTCGATTTTGTCTTCAAAAGATAGTCCACTGTAGTTTGGGTGAAGCTCTATCATCTCCCTTTGCCGTTTTTCACTCCATCGTATCTTCAGCGAATCGGGAATTCGTTTGGTAATTATCTTAGGGCCGACGATCGGACATTGTCTTTGTCCCATCCTATGTATGCCCGGATTTGTGTAGAGGTTGATGTCTCTTTAGTCTTGCCTAACAGGGTTTGGTTGGGTACCTCCAAAGAGGATGGTTTTTGGCAAGAGATTGAGTTTGAAGGTAATATTGCATTCTGCGAAGGCTGTGGTCTTCTTGGGCACGTCGAAGACGATTGTCGCAAAAAAAGGTATGTTAATGTTGATAAGCCAAAAGGGAGTAGGAATACCATGTCCGGGGGGACTCACCAACAGGATGTTGATTTGAAGGAGCACAAGCCACCGCAAAGAATCTGGAAACCTATAGATACTCACGGTAAGATGCAAGGATCGGGCTCTAATGCCAAGGATGAAAATGGATGTCCAAGGGACGTGGAGACGGTTGATATAATAGATAGCCCAAAGGCGAATTCTAAAGATGATAAGGCTAATAATGATACCAATCCTCTTGGAGGAAATAGTAATAAAGACCCCGCCACTTCAGTTAATGTGTTGGAGGATCCTATAAGGAAAAATATGGAGAATATTAAAGGTGTTACGGCTGAGAATGGTAAGGCGGCTGCCTCTAGTCCAAATTCAGAAATAAGGAATACAGTAGGCACTACTGAAACTGGAAAGCCAAGCACTGAGAAGAAGTGCGATAATAATGAGCCCAAAGTGGCAGATGAAGGAGTCTCACTTAATCAGCAAGAGGTTTCCAATGAACCGAAGGAGAATGTGGTGACGGAAGATATGGACATTCATAGGGATGGATCTTTTTGTAATTCCTTTGCGGCTCTAGCTGATTTGGATGAAATATATGAGGAGGAGACAACAAGTCAGTCGAATGATGGCTATGTGAAAAAGCCCCGTCCGAAGATCACAAGATCGGCGTCGGTTGATGATTGTCGGGATTTTCCAGCTTCCTCTGAAACTACGAAGGTATTTCAGAAATATTGTCAGAAGTTGAATAAGAAAGTTAAGCATAAGGAGTTTTTGAAAAAGAATAAACGTGCTACTAGAGCTTCGAAACAAGCTCCCAATTCTTCCTCCTAATCGTTTTTATGGCTGTTATTATATGGAATGCTAGAGGTGTGGGTAACAAAGATACTGTGTCTCATTTGAAGTCTCTTGTTCGTCAACATAGGCCGTTGTTATGTTGCATTTTAGAGCCCAAATTACCGGGTTCAAGGTTGTATAATCTGGCTAAACGCCTTCGGTTCAAGAACAGTTTGCATGGGAATCCGGATAATACGCATATATGGCTGTTGTGGAATGAATGTGTTCAGGTTAATGTTCTTTCTATAACCAGCCAGCAGATCACGGTTTGTCTCACTTTTCAAAATGGTAATAAATGTATCTCCTATTTTGTTTATGCCAAGTGCGACCGTATTGATCGACAGGTTTTGTGGCATGATTTAAGGAATATAGCTGATTCTTACTCAGAACCATGGATAGTGTGGGGGGATTTTAATATCATCTCTCATTCACAGGAAAAATTAGGAGGGGCTCAATGTGATTTTCCTAGTATGGGGGATTTTAATTCTTTCATGCAATAGGCGGGATTGGTCGATGTGGGTTTTGAAGGAAGTATTTATACGTGGTGTAACAATCAGGATGGGCTAGCACGTATTTGGCAGCGTCTTGATAGGGTTTTAGTTAATGGGTTCTATAAAGCTTCTTTCCCTGATCTAAAGGTTCAACATCTGAGTCGGGTTTTCTCCGATCATTCTCCTTTATTGGTGGAAGCTTTTGATACTCACAAACACAAAGGTGGCTTTAGATTTCAGCGGTTTTGGTTGGACCATTCGGACTTTCAGGATTTTGTCAGAATGCACTGGAACTACCCTTGTAGTGGATCGGCTCTCAGTATTTTACATCAAAAATTACATCACCTTCGTAGTAAATTGAGGGATTGGAATTGGACGGTGTTTGGTAATGTTTATAGATTGATAGATGGTTTACAGGATGATATCATGCGATATGATATGTGCTTGCAAGGGGCTTGGGATGCTAACGTGAATGATCAGTTGAATAATGCGAAGCAAAGGCTCTGCCAGGCGATTTCTTGGTCGGATGAATTAGTGCAACAGAAAGCTCGCGTTAAATGGTTATCTGAGGGTGATCGTAACACTTCGTATTTTCATGCTACTGTTAAGGATAGGGCTCATAATAATGGAGTTAAAATTAAAAATGGAGATGGCAGTTGGTGTACTGATAATCAAAAGATCGGGGAAGTCGCTGTGCAATATTTTTCGGAGCTTTTCACATCTACTCGGCCTGGGCACATTGATTCTCTCTTTTCTCAGTTTCCTCGTCGTATTGGTGATCAGGAGAACAATGCATTCAAGGCCCTTCCTAATGAAGAGGAAATCTGGTTAGCAGTTAAGGGTCTTAACCCGGATAGCGCTCCGGGTCCGGATGGTTTTACGGGGTGGTTCTTTCAGGGATGTTGGTCAATCATAAAACAAAGTATCATTGAGGCTGTTCAAGACTTCTTTAAGGGTGGGGTGCTGCCTAAAGGTTTGTCTGCCACTACGGTTGTGCTCATTCCTAAAGTTGATAAGCCGGATGGTTTGGGGGATCTTCGACCGATTAGTTTGTGTAACTTCTCATGTAAAATTATTTCTCGAATTTTGGCGAATAGGCTTGCTGAATTTCTTCCCTCTATTATATCGCTGGAGTAGGCGGGATTTGTTAAGGGACGGAACATTCATGATAACATTGTTTTAGCCCATGAATTAGTTCAATGTATTGATAAGAAAGTTCGTGGGAGTAATGTGTTGTTTAAACTGGATATGTCGAAAGCCTATGACCTGTTGGAATGGAGTTTCTTATTGCATGCCATGCAGGCCTTTGGCTTTGATACTATTAGCTGTGATTTGGTTTTTAGAATGATTAGTAATATCTGGTATTCTCTACGTATTAATGGGGAGTCGTTTGGTTTTTTCCAATCATCTAGAGGGGTTCGTCAGGGAGATCCGCTGTCTCCTCTTCTTTTTGTGATGGCTCAGGAGATGCTAAGCTTCAACTTAAATAAGGCTATTGCGGAGGGTTTAATTATTCCTTATAGACATGGTGCGGGCGGAATGATTGTTTCTCACTTACTTTACGCGGATGACATGCTGATATTTTGCAACGGCAGCAAACGATCGATTAGTGGTCTGAGAAGAGTGGTGGCTGATTATGAAAGGGCTTCGGGGCAACTTATTAACTTGGCCAAAAGTGGATTTGTCATTTCTCGTCATTGTCCTCGACGGAGGATCCAGAACATTGAGGTCTGGTCGGGCTGTAAGTATAGGCGGCTTCCTACCAAATACTTGGGGTTGCCTATTTTTAAGGGGCGTGTGAAATCGGTTTATTTGGAAGACATTGAGAACATGTTTCTTTCACGGATCAATGGATGGAAAGCTAAATTATTATCGTTTGGGGCTAAGCTAATCCTAATAAAATCGGTGCTGTGTAGTATGCCCGTTTTTTCTTTAGCTGCCTTAAAACTTCCTAAACAGTTCATTCACCGTCTGGAACGCCATATGGCTATTTTTCTTTGGAATTCTATGGGAGAGTCTCGAGCTCACTGGATATCATGGGAGAAGGTTTGTCGTCCAATTTGTGAAGGCGGTTTAGGCATCAGGCCGCTTGCACAGGTGATGGGCTCTTTACATGCCAAGTTAGCGTGGAATGTTTTGCAAGGGTCGAGCCTGTGGGCGAGATATGCTCGAGCCAGATACGGGACAGAATCTGGGTTTGGTCTGCCTGTTCAGTCGTCCCACATTTGGAAGGCAGTGATGGAACATTTGCCTCGTCTTATAGAGCATAGTCAATGGCTAGTGGGTCGAGGTGATGTTTCTTTTTGGAACTCCAATTGGTGTGGTACTGTTTTGCTTGGTCCAAGACCTGTGGATTGCACTCTGAAAGTTAAGGATGCGGTTTCTATTCTTCCAGACTTGCTTCCTTACATTCCTTCGCGGCTGCATGAGAGCATTTGTAATGTTCAGTTGGATGATGCTGTTCCAGATAGGCAGGTCTTCACAGTTTCTAAAGACGGGTAGTTCTCTTTTGCTTTGTACTGGAGGAAATTTCGTGTTCAAGGGCCAAAGATTCCGTGGGCAGTTAAGGTTTGGCAACCTTGGATCCCGACTCGTATGAGTGGATTTTTATGGAAGGTGGCTTATCGCGCTGTTCCAGTGGATGTAGCTCTTCAAAGATACAAAATTTCTATTGCCTCTAAATGTCGGTGCTGTCTACGGCCGGATCGTGAAACTTTGGAACATCTGTTACTGGATTCTGAGACTGCTCGGTTTCTTTGGAATTATTTTGCTCAACCTCTTAATTTGGTTGCCAGATTTACTTCTATACAACACTTAATTGAATCTTGGATATTGCCGGCGTCGGTTCGGAATCAATTTGGAGCGAGTAAAATTGGCTTATGCGTTCTTATTTGCTGGGAGATCTGGAAGGCAAGGTGTTCGGCAACGTATGATAATATTCCTATGTCAAGTGCGGACATTAAGGATCGGATAATGGTTGGGCTTCATGATATGATGTCCTTATATTCTCCAAAGTCTGACATGGTTCATATCCATAAGATTGCTATTCAGTCTTTGCACATTGGGATTAAGAAGGTTGGGTTCAGACGAGGTCAATGGTTAAGATGGACAGCTCCGATGAAAGATTGTTTGAAACTTAATACGGATGGCTCCTCGATTGATGGTAAGTGCTCTGGGGGAGGAGTTATTCGTAACCATGATGGTGTGATGGTGGCTGCCTTTTCGAGTAACTATGGTATTGGTTCTAATATGATGGCTGAGATTTTGGCTCTTCGGGACGGGCTACGGTTATGTAGGGATTTGGGACTTTCGCAGGTCGCAGTGGAATCAGATTCGTTGGTGGCCGTTAAAGGTATAGCCTGTCTGCAGAAAGTTCCTTGGCGCTATGTTCATAGTATTCGGGAATGTCGTATTTTGCTTGGAAACTTTGATTTATCTCATGTTTTTAGGGAACAAAATAGAGTGGCAGATAGATTGGCTTTTTGCGGCTCATCTCATGTGGGTCTTCATGTTTATCATTCTAGACTTTCTCTCCCCGCTCAGGCTCAGAAGGCCATGCGTTTAGATGATACTGGGTTATTTTCCTTTAGGAAGTAATGTTTGTAGGTTGTTGCCATTTTTGAGGTCAGGCTCCTCTGTCCCCCCTGTTGTTGGGTAAGGCTGGTTGTCCCTCTCATCTTGTATTTGTTTGGTTTTTTTTAATAAATTCTGCGCAGGTGCCGCCCTGCTTTCTTTAAAAAAAAAAGAAAAAAGAAAGAGAGCTATTGATGTTGGTTGCGAATATAGAGGGTATTGAGAACCATGGCTTCTATGCCCTAAAATTTTAGAAAGGGTAGATTGGACTCAACGGAGTCATTATAAGTTCGATTATGTGTTAAATGAACTTGGGTTGAAATCATACGACGATCGGATTTCGTTTGATTAAGGAAGTGAACATATAACTTCCAAACTTTAAATGGGCTATGATTGGGATGTGTTGTGGAGATTTTAGTCTTGGGAATTAAGCCCGAATGACTATTGGGAATTGTTTGTAAACTTTAAGGAATTATTTCGGTGTGGAATTATAAATCACATGAAGAATGAAATGTGTTAGTAAGACTCAACGGAGTCGTTATAAGGCCAATAAAATGATAAAGAGCCTTGGGTTGAAACCCTACAATGTTTGGGTTTGTTTGGGTTATGTTTGTACGCACCGGGTTTTTGGTCTGTGTCCAATGGCGACACTCATTTTATGGAGACTTATTAGAAATATATTTTAAGCATGCTTGTTAGAGCATGGGACAATAGAGACCCACATAAGGTCACGAGAATATTTAAGAGAAGATTAAGAAAGAATTCTCTTCTTAAGGATTTTGGTTGCGTGTATATGAAAACATTTGTGAGAAGGTGACTACGGAGTAGTCATGTTGTTCTTGAGTATGGAATTGGTAATGTCGATCATGTATGACTATTAGGACTATGATTGAGTCCGGTGTACTTAAAATAAAGACTAAATAATAAGTCTTGAATTGTGAATATTTTGAGACTAACGTAGTAGTCTCTGGTTTGATTGAGTTGAGGATTAGGGAAGACCTCCCATTATGTTTTATTAAGCTTGTATGCTATACTTGACTGAGTTGATGACTTGAGGAATAATAAGTACCTCAATATGTAGTTTTTAAACTAAACTTATAAGTTAGTTAAATACATTGGTTATATGCAAATATATGCATTGTTCTTGACACTTGGTAGAGCATTATGTCCTACTTGATTATATGCAAATATGTGTATGGATTATGGAATTTCATGGAGCATTATGCCCTATTTGTTTATATGCAAATATATGCATGGTTTATGAGATTTCGTAGAACATTATGTCCTACGTGGTTATATGCAATTATGTGCATGGTTTATGAGTTGTTGTAGAGCATTATGTCCTACATGATTTAATGAGCCCGATAATAATGAATTTGGTCTCATTGGTTTATGCAAGTAAATATCTACTTGATCATTTTGGTTTAAGTCCAGCTGGCGGGTTTGGTTGTTGTGTTGGCAATGGGACGATTCATGGTCTTTGGAAACAATCGCTATGAATCGTTGCATTGGGTCCATTTCTCCTCACTATTTGGCCAATAGTGGGATGTGGTCTCGAGAGAGAGCCATCTAGCCTACTTCGAAGCTCCCATTTCTCATCCTGAGATCGGATGAATGAAACGAGTACTCATTAAGGGAAACTGATGAGTTGTGATTATTTGGGGACGAAACCCCAGGGTATGATTGATTGGGTATTGAGCCCGGATCTTGGTTGAGATTGGATCTCATGGTAAGTTGGTTGGGTTTTGAACCCGGATTTGATTGTAACGGTTCGATTTACGTTTACTGTTACACATGGTTATTTATGAGCATTTATATGAAAAAATAATATGCTACTTGATTTATGTGAGTTTATGTGCTTTAAAAATTAAGTACATGTTTCATGATGGTATACTAGCATGATACCATGATTTTATATGATTGCACATTATGCCATGCCATGTCATAATATGCCATATAGTTGCATTTAGAAACTTACTGGGTCATTATGACTCACTCCGTGTGATTGTTTTCCCTAGTGTGTGCAGTAATCCCGTTAGTACGCGCGGCGACTTCGGATAGCGATTTCTAGCAGGTGGTCTTCCAAGTCATAAGCTTGGAGTTATTTATTATTAATGTTGTTATTTATTTGTGAGGCTCGAATGTAGAGTTATGTAGACTTTACTTGGGTAGATTGTAGTATTATGTTATTGTTGTGTATTTGGGAGTCGGTTGTATAGCCGAGCTTTTGTATCCTTAGATTTATTCCCGTTGTCATTTCGAGCATGTGTGGCTCGCTTATTTTAGTTTTGGTATTATTGTTGTTCCTTCCTCCGACAGTTTTAGTCGTGAGATTTGGTTGGTGGTTTAGTATTGATTATACTGTTATGGTTGAATTGTTCCTCCGGCATGTTGTAGCCGTTGAGTGGTGTTTATTAGGTTGGGATTTTGATAGTTGCCGGCCTTGGTTGCCGATGGTTTGTTGCGCGTGTCTAATGTTGCGTCACGTGCGTCGAATTTTTGGGCCGAGAGATTTACTATCTCTTTGGTCATTTATTTTTAGGAGCTTGTTAGCTCGGGTCCCATTGTGGTTTTGCTTCCGCAAGTTTTAGTTTTTGTTATCCTGTATCGCCGATATGGCTATGACTTCTTGTCTTGAGCTTGTTGGCTCGTCTTTTGACTCGCACCATTATGCTTAGCAGGTGTTTGTTTGTCCCTTAGCTTGTCCTGATGGCACGACCTTGGGATCTCGTCTTGGGATTCGGGTCGGGTCGTCACATGTATCCTAGACCGAAAGGAGGGATACATTCCTTAAGTTCATCTTGGACTAAATTAACTAGCCCTTGCTGATTTCTGCCGAGACCTAGACCATGCATATAATTCATTTTTCGGAACATGTTTAAGGGGATCATGTTTCCTAGGGAAGTAACTTTCTTTCCAATGATGTCGGTTCTCCATATTCAATGGCGTTGATCACAACTTGGGGATAACCTCAAAGCCACTGAGAAAAATACCAGTGTCCTCATGTTCTATCTCGAGGATTGGGATATCCTCGCTTTCCTTATTCTCCATGATCTTATCGGCCAGAATAATTACTATGTGATCATCGTGGATGAATTTGACACGCTGGTGTAATGAAGAGGCTACCCCTTTACCCCATGAATCCAAGGGCGTCCCAACAACAAAGCAAAGGTGGTGCCGTATATACGTGACTTGGAACTCAACGGCATGTTTAAGGGCCCAACAGCCTAACATTAAAGTGACCACCCCCAAGACACATCGATCGGTGTTCTCGTATGCCTTAAGCGTCATGCGAGGAAGGAGCGAAGTTCGATATCTTTATCCCCTTGGCTAGTGTATTGTCGGGACATACATTCGGTGAAGACCCATTATCTATCAAAACTCTGGGAACTCGCTTTCTCCAAAATTCCCACAGTGATGTGAAGAGCATCAATGTGGTTAGTTCCTTCCCTTGGCAGGTCTAGATCGGTAAACATTATTATGTTCCCGAAATGGATGTTCCCGATCATCTGAGTAAGCTCATTGGGGGAGGTTTCAATAGGAACGATTGCGCCTCGCTTAGTGACTTAGCTGTATCACAAATGGTGGTCTTAGAAGCACACAAGAAGCCCTAGATGGAAATGTTGGCCTTTGAGTTTTCTTCATCGAGCTAATAAAGAATCTTCCACCGCTTTTAGCCCCAAAGATCCGTTACTTGATTTTTTCTAGAGTGGTCACCTCTTTCGTGGTTTGGTAGGCTCGGCCGGATCGGGTAAGGTGGCTAACATCTCCACCAACCCAAGTGGCTTTTTCAATGTTACAGTGTGTTTTGGCTACCAAGGATGGTGTCCCAAGAGAGCATATTACGCCTAGGCTCTTTTATGGATAAGGGTGGAGGAATAGGAATGAGGATATATGGAAGTGGGTGTTTATTTATTTCAAACTTGGGCACAAAAGAGTTTTCATCTACCTCAATCATATTGATTTGAGGTAGAGGGTTATTGACTACATTTGGTCTGGGTGGAGGTTTTTCAATAACCTTATCATCTATTAGGTCTGGATAGCATTTTTGAGGGTGTAACATTTGTCGGTGAGGTGACCACTTTGGAGCGATGATATTCACGATCTTGGGCATGGTTCCAAGTCTTGGGGTCGTGGCTTCTAATTTTCCAACGGCTTCAACACTCCTTGTGCCATTAGCCCCTGCAATATCACAGACTGGGGAGCTTGCAGTTCATCAAAATGCTCGCTTACCTTGTTCTGATTTCTGAAGTTTCTGACCGGGCCATTATTTGCTCCCATCGTATTGATGCACTGTCCGACCCATAATACCATGGAACGGAGCTATAATTTTGGGTAGAAAATGGGGTTGTGGCATTCCCTACCATATTGACTTTGGAGCTAGTGCGGTTGTCCGTGTTTCCTTTGGAGTAACGGAAAGAACTAGGAGACGTATTGGTTTTCAATTGGCCAGTCGGTATATCATCATCAATACGGGCTCGTATCTCCACTATTTCTTTGAAATTGGTATAGGGGAGGTACCTCATATATTCCAGGTAAATGGGGTTTGGAGGTTTTTGATGAACATTCGGCATGACTCGGCGGATCGATCTGCCAAAAGTCGCTGCCTTTCTCTTCCACCGACCGCAAACTCGTTTCCTTTTCCGTTGGGTGCACGATTCAAGGTCCCTTCTATTTTCGTGACTAGTGTTGTCTTTATATCTTTCAAGGAACGCTTGACGGCTATCTCGTCCTGTATTCATGGTACCGCTGTCGACAAAGATTAACCATTGTTTGGCGGCTCCTACCGTGGTGAGGTGAAAATTGGAAGCCATAGCCTCAAAGCTAGCTCCCCTCGATCGCATGCCTGGAATAAGACTTCAAATGGGATATAGGGCATCCAAATTCCGTCGAACTTTTCTATGTCGGGCATTTTGAACTTTGAGGGAAGTATTGTTGATGGTTGCAATGTTAGGGCCCGCGTAGAAAATTCCCTTTATTGAGGAGTTTAAGCATCATGGCTTTCATATTTTCCATGTCGGCCTCCATTTTGGTGGTCGGGGAGTTGGTTTTGGTATATATACTTGGCCGGATTTGGGAAGGCTGGGTTATTTTATGGTTGAAGGTAGGGATTTTGGGCTGGTGGGTTTTGGACAGTGTATGGATTCTGGGTTGGATATGGGTATTGGGTTGGATAAAAGTCTTGGGTTGGTGGATTTTGGATAGTATAAGGATTTTGGCTGGGTTGGTTCTGGGTAGCATATGGATTCTGAGTTGATGAGTTATTGATAGTTTCAGCCGAGCGACCAGGATCATTAGGAGGTAAATATGTGGTAACTTGGCCTGGTGGGTTAAAGCTTTTCGGGTCCATTTGTGGGCTATTTAGGAGTGGGTTAGTTATAGGAAAAGGGAGGTCATTTGGGTTCTGGATGTTTAGGGGAAGATATGGTGGATAAGGCGGGTAAGGATAGATATTTGGGTAATAGGGACTTGGTGGAGGATTGGGATTTGGGATAGTGGTAGTATTTGGTGGGTTAGTGTTTGGTTGAGGAGTTGGGTTTTGAGGCACAAGAGATGTGGATGCTTCTTGGGGGATAGTAGGGGAAGAGTTCACCTCACCACTGGATTTTAGACTTTGTACCAGATTAGCCATTTGACTCATCGCTGCACCCAACCTTTTGTCAAACCATTCTTGCATTGCCGGAGGCGAACATACCCCGCAGCCTCGAACTGCACTCCATAGCCGATGCTCACTTTCGACGCCATACCGCTTGGATCGTGCCCTCTCGAATGCCTGCCTCGATCTCGAAACCGATACCTCTCGATTCGATTTCGCACTACTTTCCCATATCAACCGGCCAATATTATCTCTGCCTTTCCAAATTCGGGCCAGTCTCGAGGAAAATGGGGTTTGGTAGGTATCGGAAGGCCGGCCGGAGGTGCGGGCTTGGAGTACAGGCCTTTTTATTAGTATTTTATTATTATTATTTTCATGTTCTCTACAATTGGCCTGGATAAGCACTCGCTTTATTTTGACAGCCTCGGGACTTTTCCTCGAACAAGGATTCTTTCTCCGCAGTATAGGACCAACGTATTCCACCTCGCCTTCGACTCCCAGATCGGATCGTCCCAGCGAAGGGCCTATACTCTTTCCAGATCCACCATCCGAAATGGTCTAGGTCGAGCATCCGAGAATTATAAGTCGCCGTTTGTTATTTATATTTTTTGTGCGCACTTATTATATTATTTTTATTTTTATTTTTATTTTTGAACTTGCGCATTTTTTTTGATATATATATATATATATATATACATATATATATATATATATATATATATATATATATATATATATATATATATATATATATATATTTTTTTGACAGGGCCGGCTCATAACCCGTAGATGCAAAAACCCGTGAAGTGTCCCGAAAAACTATATACATTCTAACGTTGGCTTATGCAGGGGGGTAGGCTGGCCATGGTGTAGGGTAGCAGTTCGGAATATATTTACATGCGTGCACGTGTGTGCGGTATCTAGAAAGCAGTAAATGTCTTTATTTATTTTACAGATATATGAACAGAAAAATAAAGCAAATATGGACTGTCTTGCTGTTATGTGTGGATTTTCTCGGCTTTTTATTTTTTTAGCGCAAGCAAGCAAGCACACCATTTTAAGAAATAGAAAGAAAAGTGGGGAAACTATCTATCCCTATTAATTACAAATTTTGGTCCTATGTCCCCAAAATAAAATGACAGAATGAATGCAGATATGTACAAATATACAGAATAAAATGAAAAAGAAAATGAACTGAAAGAAATAAAAATATAGAGCCGGAAAAAAGTAAAGCCCCAGCTCTCTTGTTGTGCTGCCCGGAATTTATTTGTAAAATATATAATATGTATATATATATTTTTTTTTATTTTCGAATTATTTTTATGTATATTTTTTTGATTTTTTTATACTCTTAAACACACATGTAACAGTTATCGGAACGAAACTGCTGCAAGATGGAGGATCATATCCACAAATATAGCCACGGCCGTATGGGAACACTTTATTCAAATGCGTAAATTAATATAACAAGCATACTGCAGCCAGAAACAAATAAAAACAAAAAAAGTTTTATTTTATGAGTCTAGCCCTCCATTTTATTTAAAATAAAACAACTCCCCAGCGGAGTCGCCACTGTGAGGTTCCTGGTGTGCTCCGCCGCCCTGGATAGGGTGCTGCGTGCGTGCGGATGCGGGACACCACCGCTCTCGCTCCACCCTCCCTTGTTTAGGGAAGACGAAATCAAAAGTGCGAGAGGAGTCCGTCTATGTTAGCACGTTGAATGTGCCTCTGGTTGCCTTGAGTGGATTTTGTATCCAATATGGGAACCGATGGTTTCCGCATCAAGTTATCCCTTGTTTAGGGGATACCAGATATGGGAATGCATTACCCTTTCATTCCCATTTTCCTTTTTAGGGAAAACAAAAAGTGCAAAAAGGATATTGCGACGCCCCACTATGGATTTATTGAAAATAGCCTTATGGCCCATTCGATCACTATGGGAGCTTTGGGTTTCCGCATCAAGTTATCCCTTGTTTAGGGGATACCACGATATGGGAATACATCACCCCTCCATTCCCATATCTCCCTTTTTTAGGGAAGAACGGGAAAGTGCAAAGAGGGAATGTTGCGAGGCCCCACTGGATCTGAAAGTTTTAGAGTCGCCATCTTTATTTTAAGGCAAATAAAGCAAAACCAAAGAAAAGAAAAATAAACCAGAGAAAAGAAAACGGGTTCGGAGGCTAAGTTACGAGTTGGGAAGGTGCTAGGCACCCAACTCGCCCTTTCGGTCTCAAAAACGTTTTTGGCTGAAGTATGCTTATTGTTATATTTATCTCGCAAATAAATAAGGTATTAAAAAGACAGAGAAATTTAAACAAATACATTCGTGGCTACATTATTTACGGACTCGCAGCCGTCTCCTTCCAATAATTACAGACATATTTAAGAATATTTGGCTATTATAACGGCTCTTTTACATAATATGTTCTATTCTAATCCGTGCAGCACAACGACTTATATTGACTACATTGCGCCGGATTTAAATAATAAATTTTAAAAATAAATAAAAGACAGAAAATATAAATAAACAAAAATAAACGGCGCTCTTAAAGGTTTTACCTTTTAGAGCGGCGGTGTGCTCGCTCTGTCCTTCAGGGAGAGGAGTCTTTTGTTGTTGTGTAGTTGTTGTTTTGATTTGGGCAGAATGACTGCTTTATTTATGAGAGTTTGAGCTTGTCAACTCGGGCAGAGTGACAGCTTATTTGGGTAGGTTTTGGCCTTTTTGGTTGGGCGGAACCTAGACTTAGTTTTTTGACTTTTCAGCTCGTTACTTGGGCAGAGTAACGGCTTACTTTGGGATTTTTGGATCGGGGAAGTGAGGTGGATACCTAACAACTAGGCTAGGGATCACTTATAACCTATGGGTTTTGATTTGGTAGAGTTTGGACAGGGTTTGGAGACTCTAGGGGCTTCCACTCACCTATCTCGCACCTCTCGTACTAATAGTATGGGTAGAGCGACAGAGCTTCGCTGCGATTGAAAATCGCGGAGGAAAAATTTTGTTCTCCAAATGAAAATCCGGAGGCTTCTATTTATAGTGAAGGCCGAGGACACGTTGGGAATTTGTGAGTTTCTTCCTCTGCATCAGCCGCTTGTACCGCGTGCATGAAGACTTGTACATGTCGCATCTGAGAGAGAGCTACAGGAGAAGTCTCGGTGCCAACTTCACAAGGCTTGGTGCGGCACCAAGCTGCCTTCCATCTTTCAGTTTTTCGCACTTTTACCCCCTACAGTTCACTGTTTCTCGCATCCTGCTTTTCCTTTCGCATTTTTGACTCCTGTAACTTGACATTTGTTAAGTTTTAACAGTTCTTGATATTTTATGTCAGTCACATACTAGGGGTACGAAATTGGGGTGTCTACATCTGCCTCGGCCTACACTAGCTCTTCTAGGAACCACCATCAAACACCTATTAGAATTCACTCGGCGTTAGAACATCACACAAGAAACTAACCCACCTAGGCCATGGAACCTATCCTGGTTGATAACTAACCTATAAGCAAGCTCTGATACCAACTGTGGCGACTCGACCCGGACCCGAGGTGGAACCGCGGGTCGGACCGCCCAAATAAGAGGGAAACAAGTAAACACATAAACATGCAAAGACTCAATTTAAGAAAACGACGTGATGCAACATTGGAGACGTAACACGCCTCGGCACCAAAAGGCCGGTATTTTAAAAACTTTTCAAACCTGATATAACAGTTAAGCAATTAAACCAAGTCATCGGCGATACTACATGCCGGAACCCAAGCTAACAGTTTATGGACAAGAATTAAATAAGAGCTAATAGGATGCTCAGCGGAAGACTTATACGTAGTGAACTACTAAACATGATAACCAAAGCTCGGCTTACACATTGCCGGCATTAAAGGGATTACAAGTACTACAAGTGAAAATACTACAAGTAGTTAACTAAAATAAACAAGTACAAGTTCTAGCACATTCCTAAGCATAGTCTAAATGACTTGCTTTAAAACCCATCGTCCTTGCAAATTACAAAAGAAAGGAAGAGGACATCTAAACCACCTCTTCAATCTACAACGGCGAACCAAAAGAGGAACAAAGGAACACGAACACAACAAGCCTCAACGAGAAGGACCTGCTTTGCTAAGATCTAAAGCAGTAAAGGGGAATGGGTAAGTCATAAAGACTTGTAAGCTATCAATCATGCATGTCATGGCAATATGCAACATACAAGGCAAGATATCGCCACATAAGCATATAGAACATATATCCAAGATGCACATTGTTTCACATAGGTGCTCATAATTAAATCACATAGGATAAGGATATATGGAGAGCCGGGCCGCTACGTAGTTCCTGCATACAAGCGTTATCTGGAATGTGAGGTGTCGGATGATTGTGAGTACATCGACCTTCCTAGGAGATGCCCGGGATAGACACACCAATGATGCTCTAATGGTTACAGCAAAGGGGCTACTTCCCCACTGTGGCCGCAGTGGAGGCGTGTGTGTACAAGGACAGGTATGCCAGCTAGACTCATGCAAATGCCAAGTAGTGTTTACCTTACAAAATCTCAAGTAGTGAACGAGGTCGACAAAAGCGATCTCGTTCATGACAAGTAATTATTCTCATCAATAATCAAGTAGGATTGAGTTCGACAAGAGCGAAATCAACATGTCAAATAAGCATTCTATTATATGACATCTAAAATCAAGCATGGTAATCAATCCAAATTCAAGAGTCTAGAATTATTATTTTTAATGAAACGTGTTTAGAACATCGTAGGGATTAATCATTGAGCCGGTATTGTTCAATGGCTCACTAAAATAGACTTCGTTGAGTCGTCTCTAAAAATTCATCCAATAGAGTTTAAATGCTAATTGCATTCTAAACCCTTCTCTAAGTTCTTGTATAGGATAGACTAGGCCATTAATCCACTTAACAACCATAGTCAAGAATTATTATCAATTCATAATTCATGGAACCTTAGAATCATTATTTCTTAAAGTTATTAAAAGTCAATGGTCCAAGAACAATAGTTATTCCTAAGGAGGCATAGAACACTTTTAATTCTAGGCTTAGGACCAAATCAATAGGATGAACAATTCATAGTTTATGAAATCCTAAAATCACAATCTCTAAGAGTTGTCAAAAGTCATTAGTCCAAGAACAATAGTTATTCCTAAGGAGGCATAGAACACTTTTAATTCTAGGCTTAGGACTAAATCAAAAAGATAAACATATGATTCAAAAATCTCATAAACTCAAATCATCATCAAACATGGCATGGACATGGTAGGAGCATGGGAATCATAAGAAGAGGGGGACATGGCATTTCTAGCATACATCCTAAGGGGAATCAATAGCTTACCTTACACCAAAGAAAAAGATGGAATTGACACAAACTAATTGGATGGAATCGTGCTCCTCGTCGATAGCTTCACTTTGGTGGTCTCGGTTTGGCAATCGGAGTTCGGGAGCTCAAGTTATGGAAGAAACACACACTAATCTCCCCTCACCATTCACACACAAAAGCTTGGGAAGAGAGAGAGAGAGAGAGAGAATATTCAGATATGGTGGGTTTAATGGCTGATCACAAATTGGGAGGTTTATATGTGGCATGCAATTTGTGAGTGGAACTCCACATGTCACAAGGAGAAGGCATGGAAATCCACTTGTCAAGTGGAGGATGATTGAGGTTAATTAGTCTTAATCCACTCACTTAAGGTCTAATAGGATGGTTTATGGTCAATTAGGATGGGGGTTAAGGGGGCAAATGGGTCACCAAATCTGATTGCAAGGAAAAAATCCCGTAGGTGTAATCTGCCATTATGCGGGCGCATCCTCCATGGACCATGCGTTGACAGCCTTGGTTCATTTTTGCAATGCTCTCAGCACTGTTCCGCGAGCCAACGACCAAAAACCAATGCGAGCGTGTGGTTCAGCCTTCAAACATGGTCTAAACATGCCCTAAATGGTCCCAAACTCATGGGAAACCATTCTAAGGTCTAACCCAACTCAAAACAAGTCGGAAACACACTCGAACATCATCCGAAACAAGTTAAAACAAGGCTCGAATCATACGACGAATGGCTAACGAATCAAACACAAATCAAACTAGAACAACTTGGGCATGGAAAAGGCTTGTTTAAAAATTGTTATGGCCTGAATACATGGCCTAGAACTCAACGAACATCTCGCAAGACGAAATACAAGCAATACGAGCAACGAGGGAAATCGCTAAGACCCAAACGAAGCAACAAAGCTTCTAAACTTCCAACCAAGCTTACTATGATCAAGATGAATGTTCTAAGACATATATGAAAGGTAATAAAACCCCATCAAGTCTTGGTTAAGTGCTAACATGCTAAGGCAAACACTCAAAGCACAAACAGCAAGGTATGCAACGCATAGAAGACATTCAAGCGACTATGAACGTAACAACTCTAATGCAAGCATGACATGAACCAAATGAAGTCTCTAACATGTTAAAACATACATTAAACATGCTATAATGATATAATACAAGTAATGAGTTTGGGTTCTCACAAATATAACTCTCTTTCATGAATACTTTCTTTTGCATCTCATCTCCAATCCCGATTTCCTTTCTCATGTCTTCCATTTCCTACATCAATTTCTAAATCTATCAATGTGGAGTTGGATGCAGTAGATAGTGTGTGTTGGGTGTACTGGGTTTGGGTTTGATTGTGCTTTCTTCTCCTCCCATCTCTCTTCGATCTCTCTCCCCTCACCATTCCTCTAAAAAGCGAGATCTACACTACCGCCACCTGTAGACACCGCAATTTCGTACCCCTGATATGTAACTCTGGCATGTGATATCAAGAACTGTTTAAACTTAACAAAATATCAAGTTACAAGGTTGAAAATGCAAAAGGGAAAGTAGGATGCATGAATAGTGAAATGTAGGGGGGTAAAATGTCAAAAATTGGAGGAAAAGGAACAGTTGGCGCCACGCCAACCATGCCTGGTGCCACGCCCAGAATGCTGTTAGGCCGAGCCAGACTCCCAAACAGTGCTTCCCGAGTTAACGCATTGTGCAAATTATCAAGCGCGCGGTACAAGCCGATGAAGCACAAATCCAACTATAAATACAGGTGCCCGGCTACGCTTTTGGGACACATTTTCACGAAGGCTTGAAGTCCGAAGAAACTCTGCGTATTTTTTACGCAGCGAGCGATCAGTGAGCGAGAGTGATCCCCCCCCTCTTATAAAGCCTCGAAACTCTGCCAAACCTCCGCCAAACCTAAAACCAACCGGTTAAAGTGATCCTTAGCCCTCTAGTTAGGTATCCACCCTATTTCCCCGATCCAAAAACCTCGGAAAGAGCCGTTGCTCTGCCCGAGTAAAAAGGCCAAAACCGCCAGAAATAAGCCCTTGTTCTGCCCAAATTCCACCAGCAGCAAGCAAGCAAGTGTCAAAAGGCAAGCAGTTGCTCCGCCCGTTTCACGGGTCTCAAAGGCAACTCTTGCAAGCCGTTACTCTGCCCGCACCGCAACAAAAAGACTCCTTCTCCCTGAAGGACAGAGCGAGCACACCAACGCTCTTAAAGGTAAGACTTTAAGAGTTTATTTACTAAAACGCTATTTTCCATCCGGTCCAATGTAAAAAATATAAGTCGTTGTGCTGCCCGAATTATTTTAGAAAATAGCATTTAAAAGAGCCGTTATTAAGACCAAATATTTTTAAATATATTTGTAAGTATTGGAAGGAGACGGCTACGAGTCCGTAAATAATGTAAATATGTATGTATTTGTAGGTAGTTAATGCTTTATTTATTTGCTAGATAAATATAACAAAAAGCATACTTTAGCCAAAAACCGCTTTTGAGACCAAAAGGGCGAGTTGGGTGCCTAGCACTTTCCCAACTCGTAACTTAGCCTCCAAACCCGTTTTTACAATCTTTGGTTTTCTTTTTTTGGTTTTGCTTTATTTCTTCCTCAAAATAAAGATGACGACTCTATAAAACATTTTGGATTTAGTGGGGCATCGCAACATCTTTTCTTGCACTTTTCCATTTTCCCCTAAAAATGGAGAATGAGAATGAAAAGGTGATGTATTCCTATATACTGGTATCCCCTAAACAAGGGATAACTTGATGCAGGAAACCCAAAGCACCCATAGTGATCCGAAATAGGCCATAAGACTATTTTCATAAAATCCATAGTGGGGCCTCGCAACACTCCTTTCTTGCACTTTTCCGTTTTCCCCTAAAAAAGGGAGAATGAGAATGAAAGGGTGATGTATTCCTATATCCTGGTATCCCCTAAACAAGGGATAACTTGATGTAGAAACCCAAAGGTCCCATATTGGACCAAAAATCCACTGAAAGGTACCGAGGCGTATTCAAACGCGCTATCTTAGATAGCACTCCTCTCGCACTCTTAATTTCATCTTCCCCTAAACAAGGGAGGGTGGAATGAGAGCAGTGGTGTCCCACATTCGCACGTACGCGCACCCATATCCAAGGGCGCGCGGGCGCAAGTCCCGGGAATCCACAGTGGCGACTCTGCTGGGGAGATCGTTTTTATTTTAAATAAAAATGGAGGGCTAGATTCATGAAATTTTTTTTGTTTTTCTTTGTTTCTGGCTAAAGTATGATTGTTATATTAATTTATGCATTTGACTATTGCATATTTGTGGATATGATCCTCTGTAAGTCCAGATGGCAATAGTTAAGGCTAGAGGGGGGTTGAATAGCCTTTAAAAACTTTGAGGGTTGATTTATAAAACTTGTAAAATTGGCAGGAGAAAACTAGTTTTATCAGTCAGCCAAAAATTGGTCAGCTGGCTGACACTTTGAAAATGCTTAAGTTGATGAAAGTTGATCAGCTAGCTGACACAACTGTTTTCAAAGGAAGTTGGCTTTTAAAGTTGATCACTGAATATAGAGAGGAAACTGAAATACAAATAAACTGAACAACTAAGCAAACAATTGTTGTTAACTGCTTGACACTTAATTAGTTGAAAACCTTCTTAAGTGTTGGGTCAGTTTGCAAGAATATGAGTTGTGGCTGATAGATCAGTTGAAGTGGTTCACAGATAAACTGCTATGTCCACTACCAAGTTGGCCAGACTTGAATTTTTGAAGTGAACTAATTTTATTAAAAATCTATTTGATCTCTAATGGATCAGTGTACAACAAAAGACCGGTGTTTGTGGAGAATGATTGAGAAACAATCAAACTCGTGAGACAAACTGACCGAATTCAAAAGATATGAAGTAGAATCACTCAGTGTTTGCCTAAACAATACCTAGAAAGAATTAATCAAAGAAGAGTATCTAGCTAATGTTTTTCTAAGAAGATTAAGTCACATAGAATTTTTTAAAAAGTATAATGGATTTAGACTTCTGTAAAAATTGTATTTCTTCAAGAATGCTTCCAATGGGTATTTATAGATGGACTTCAAGAGTAACCCGTTGGGAACACATTTTGAATTTGAAAATGTGTTTGGCAGATGCAAGATCTCAAAAGATCTTGGGAAGAAATATCTAGCAGAATATCTACCAAAAACATACAAGTAAGAAAGTGTCAGTACAAGTATTTGATCAATCAAATAAGGAAAGCAAACTGACACTAAGAATGATATGGTCAGCTGAAGTAAATAACTGACAAAATAATTTCGGGCTGACCAAAGATAATTTTAAGTTCTTGGTTGACAATTAAGTGGAATGTTTTTAAGCAAATCTAATTTCATGCAAGATTCAACATTCTCCTCCTATTTGCTTAAAACCATTCACTTGAAAGCAGAAAGCCAAAAATGCTTAAGTTCCTGCAAAAGTGATGTTAGTACAACAAGAAAATATCATATGAGGTCAAGTAGCTTAAAAGTTTTAAAGGTAGCAAATATAAACTACAAGTAAAACAAAAGTTTTAAAGTTGATTAGAGTTTAGAGAAAATGAGATATCCAGTTGGCTGATGTAGATCCTTCAGTTATTCTTGTCTGCTTCAGCTGATGGACCAACTTCAGCTTCTTTGTCAGTTACAGCAGCTTCACTTCCATTTACTTGTTCAGCTTGGTTTCTTTCTCCAGTTTCTGGTTCTGCTTGTGCTTCTGGATCTTTATTAGTGTCAGCTTCAGCTTCTATGTCTTTATCAACTTCAATCACTGGCTGATCAGGCATAAGTTTCAGACGCTGCCTGAGAATTTTGTTTTCGGCCAGGTAAGTATCAGCTCATGCTTTCTGCTTCTTTTCCTCCTGAATGGTTTGAAGCAGGGTGGCTTCAGCATTGAAGGCTCTGTTGGCCCATTCTTGCTGGTAGAGCAAGATGGTCCTCCAATCATCCATATTGGCTTCACGAGGGGCACCAGCAGCAATGACAGCTTGCACCTCGGTGGTAATGATCTGGGTAAAGTTTGGAAGCAGAGAGGCTACTTGCTATTGAAGGGTAGCAAGCTGGTTTGTGTGGTGTGTAAAAGCTGACTTCATTTGGAGATGGTGGACATATAGAAGATACAACTTAGCTGACAAAGAAAGGGAACCAGGGGGTGTAGGTTCTGGGGCAGGTGGCTGAGAAGGTCCAGGCTCACTAGAGAATAGCTGAAAGGTATGGATATCAGCATCCTCAGGGTCAGGAGGGAAAAACACATCCATGGGGTAGGCTGGGATTTGGGCTTCTGGCTCAGGTATGGGTTCAGGTAGAGGCATGTCTTCGGGAAAGACATTTTTTGTGCCTGTAGGATGAAGCAAAGCTTTGGAGACAATCTCCCTTTGTTTTCTAGCTATCCTATAGGCCAGCTGAGAAGGGCTAAGAAGGGACTCATCCTCAGAGGTGGACTTGGAGGAATCAAATGAAGAGTCCAAGGAGGATTGGTCAACAGATTTGTCAGAAGAATCAGAAGCAGCTTCAGGAGAAAGCTCAGGTTGAGTAGGCTTAAGGGTAGACAAAGGGCTGACTGATAGAGTGAGAGATGTGTGAAGGGATAGGTCAGGTAGAACAAATAGAGTGGAGGCCTGGTTTGGATGAGAGGGTATCTCAGCTGCGAGAAGAGGGGGGGATCACCGTAATGTCACCGAAGAAATAGTGATAGCAGCTGAAGGATCAGCTAGAGGGGTAGGTGCAGCTGACACAGTGGGGATAGGAGTAGGAATAGTATCAGTCAAGAGAGGAATGGGAATAGATGTAGTGACTGACACAAGCGTTGTTGGTAGGGGTATGGCTGACATATCTTGAGCAGAAGAGGGGGTGATTGACACAGGTAGGACTGATGATAGAGTGACTATCATGGGGATAGATGGTTGAGGAATTGGCACTGATATAGGTAGTGTAGGGAGAGGAACAGTAGCAGGAAGTATGGAAGTGGAGGCATCAATAGTAGGGCTGAAGGAAGGCAGAGAGATGGGTTGCAAAGTGCAGGTTGGAAGGGCTGTGGGCTCAACTGAGGCTGAAATTGGTAAGGTTGTGGCTGACACAACAAAGGGAATAGGAGAAGATATGAGGAACAGTTGGAATGGACTCTGTAATCAATGGGGCTGGCTGACTAGTCATTGCATCTGGAAAGGCAGTGTTCATAGAAGCTCCTCCTAGCATGGAGGCCATCTGTCTGTGGAGTTCGATATAGGCTTGGTTTGCAGTATTAACTGCATCCTGGACATATTTGTTTGCAGCTCTTTGGATCCTGGCTAATTTGGCTGGCTCGACTGAAGGTTGTTCCCAGTCCTGGTTAATGTCATCATCCTCAGGCAGAGCAAGTCTGCCGACCAGGAAGGGATCATTTGAGGGAAGAGCTGGTAGGTCATGTACTTTATTGTAAATTGTCCAGGCTAAATAGACAAGCTCATCCTAAACAAATCTATCATTGGAGAGATAGAATCTGTTCCAGAGCAAAGGAAGAGGATCAAAGTACTTGCCATAATTGGCCACTAAGTCTTCCTGACTGAGATTGGGGTTGACAGGATATAACACATAAGGGCGCCTTTTCAGGTTGTGGTCAATGTACTTAATTGGGTTGACAGGGGGTTTTTTCAGCTTTCTTCTCCTCATGGAAAGAAAGAAGAAACTGAACAAAATAAGGAAGATGGTCGATAGGGAAGACCCAATTAGGAGGAATAGGAACTGGATTAGCCTGGTAGTAGGAATGCCTAGGATGGAAAGTGGGATTCCTAATTGGTGGGAAAAACTTGATTGGAGCAGTGTTTGGAGACCTAGGATTGGAGGGGGGAGAGTTGGGAGCAGGATCAGAGATAGGAGTAGGGGAGAAAGGAACAAAGGTACCTGGATTAAGTTCATGATTTCTTCTCTGTCTTTTTGCAGCAATGTAAGCTGCCAAAGTCAGTCTCCTCCTTCTAGGATGTCTCTTTTCAGGAACTTCAGCTTCTTGCATATCACCGGCCGATCGACCAGCCTTCGCTGAGGTGCATCTTCACTGGCCGACCTCCGCCGACCGACCACCTAATCGACCCTTGATGGCTGAACTCTTATTGGCTGAACACTTGTTGGCTGAATTCTTGGCTGATCAATTTCAGCTTGCTGACCATCATCAGCTGGCTGACTGGAGGAAACAGCCGTAAGAGCTTGGGTCCTTGTTCTTCTTGATCTTCGGCTTGTCTGGACTGGGGGAACTTCTTGACCAAATCTGCTTGACACACTTGCTCTCCTGATGTCAGCTGCAACATATTTCTTGACCTTGACGGCTTCAAGGTCACCAACTTTAATGAGTAGATGTTGAAGGGTAGGGATTGATCGAAGAAACTGATTTATAATCAGATGATGAGTGAGTCTTGGGTTTCCAGTAGCCATGTTTTCCTTGTACTTGGCAATGTTGACTTTTATACACTCTACCAAAACAGCTCCCCAGTTCATCTCGCAGTTTTCCACAATGCCTTCCATGAGAAATAGCTGGGCTTCAGTAATCTTGTCATGCCCCCCAGATTTAATTATGAGGCACTTGTCCAGGATAGTAGCCAAGGCATAATGAAGTGGAGCAAACCGGTGCTTGTGCCTGTCGAAGGCAAGTTCTACTGGTACTTCACCTCTCATAGTAATCCAGCCTGCTCGTTGTGTTTCATCAGGAATGGTGTAGGTGGTTGAGTCAGTTTGCAAGAATATGAGTTGTGGCTGATAGATCAGTTGAAGTGGTTCACAGATAAACTGCTACGTCCACTACCAAGTTGGTCAGACTTGAATTTTTAAAGTGCACTAATTTTATTAAAAATCTACAAAAGACCGGTGTTTGTGGAGAATGATTGAGAAACAATCAAACTCGTGAGACAAACTGACTGAATTCAAAAGATATGAAGTAGAATCACTCAGTGTTTGCCTAAACAATAACTAGAAAGAATTAATCAAAGAAGAGTATCTAGCTAATGTTTTTCTAAGAAGACTAAGTCACAGAGAATTTTTAAAAAAAAGTATAATGGCTTTAGACTTCTGTAAAAATTGTATTTCTTCAAGAATGCTTCCAGTGGGTATTTATAGATGGTCTTCAAGAGTAACCCGTTGGGAACACATTTTGAATTTGAAAATGTATTTGGCAGATGCAAGATCTCCAAAGATCCTGGGAAGAAATATCTAGCAGAATATCTACAAAAAACATACAAGTAAGAAAGTGTCAGTACAAGTATTTGATCAATCAAATAAGGAAAACAAACTGACACTAAGAATGCTATGGTCAGCTGAAGTAAATAACTGACAAAATAATTTCGGGCTGACCAAAGATAATTTTAAGATCTTGGCTGACAATTAAGTGGAATGTTTTTAAGCAAATCTAATTTCATGCAAGGTTCAACATCCTCCATCTTGCAACAGTTTCGTTCCAGTAACTGTTACAAATATATTTAAAAATATTATTTTCGAAAAATTAAAAAAATCAAAAAGAAAAAAATAATATATGATATGATATATATATATATATATATATATATATATATATATATATATATATATATATATATATATATATATCATATATATATTTGCAATAAAATTTCGAGCATCACAATAAAAGGGCCGGGGCTTTATTTTAATTTTGCTTCATTTTCGGCTATGTATTATTATTCTATTCTATTTATTATTTTTATTATTCCGCAAAATATGTATATATTCGCATTCATTCTGCTATTTTATTTTGGAGATATAGGACAAATTTTTGTAATTAATAGAAATAGATAGATTCCCCGCTTTTCTTTCTATTTCTTAATGTGATGTGCTTACTTGCTTGCGCTCAAACTAAAAAAGCCGAGAAAATCCGCAAATAACAGCAAGACATGCCATATTTGTGTTTATTTTATGTTTTTATATCTAAAAAAAAGATTTTACTGCTTTTTAAATATCGCACACACGCGCACGCATGTAAATATATTCCGAACTGTTACCCTACACCATGGCCAGCCTACCCCTTGTATAAACCATCGTTAGAATGCATATAGATTCTCAAGACACTTCAATGACCGACCGGTTTTTGCATCTTTGAATCGTGGGTCAGCCCCTGCCAAAAAGAAAAATATGAAAGAGCAAGAAAAAATAAATGAATAAATAAAATAAAAGTGCGCAAATAAAAAAATATAATAATAAAAATAAATTGCGCAAGAAAAAAACAAAAAAAAAAATACACAGGGGCTGATTTATTATTCTCTGATGCTCGGCCTAGACCATTTCGAATGGTGGATCCTGGAAAGAGTATATGCCCTTCGCCTGGGATCAGTCCGATCTTGGGGAGTCGAAAGGCAGGTGGAATACGTTGGTCCTATACTCTGTAGAAAGAATCCACTGTTTCAGGAAAAGTCCTAAGACTGTCAAAACTAAGCGGGTGCTTGTCTGGTCAATTGTAAGAAAAATGTATAATAAAAAAATATAATACTAATAAAGGCACGCAGTACTCCTAGCCCAAAAGCCTTCATTCAACCTTTCTGATACCTCCCAAAACCCATTTTCCTCAGAAACCTGAACCGAATTTGAAAAGGCAGAGATAATACTGGTCGATTGATACAGGAAACAGGCACAGAGATCAGATCAGAAAGTATCAGGGGCAGATCAGAAAAAGGGCAGTATCAATTCAGAAGGTACAGATTTTAGCAGAATGGCAGCTGAAAGTGAGTTGTCCGCCATGGGCACAGATACATGGGCTCTAGGGGACGCTCCGACTCCAGCTACGCAACAAGGGTTAAATCAAAATTTGGGTGCACATGCTGATCGTATAGTGGGCCAAATTGCTAATCTGGTGCAAAATTTAAAATCCAGTGGTAAGATAATCTCTTCCCCTGCAGTCCCTCAAAAAGTATCAACCTCCCATGTTCCTCCAAACCTAATTTCCCAGCCAAATACTAACCCGCCAAATACCACCATTACTCCAAATCCAAATCCTCCACCAAATTCCTACTACCCAAATATCAACCCTTACCCATCCTATCCTCCATATCCTTTCCCAAGCACCAATATCCACCAAAGCCCAAATGACTTCCCTTTTCCCATAACCAATCCACTCCAGAACAGCTCGCATATGAACCCAAGAAGCTATAACTCGCCAGGCCAAGCTACCACCTATTTACATCCTAATGATCCTGGCCGCCAAACCAAAACTGCCAATAACCCACCAACACAAAATCCTTATCTTGCCCAAAATCCATATCCAACCCAAAGTCCCTATCCAGCCCAAAATCCATATCTAACCCAAAATTCCTATCCAGCCCAAAATCCATATCCAGCCCAAAATTCCTATCCAACCCAAAATCCTTATCCTGTCCAAAACCCAAATCCTACCCAAAATCAAAATCCTTACCAGAACCCTTACCAAACGCCTCCTCAAAATCCTTACCAAATACCACAGCCAGAAATTAATCCAGCCTTTCCTAATCCTACCAGCATATACCAAAATCCAACTCCCCCTCCCACCAAAATGGAGACAGACATGGAGAACTTGAAGAATATGATGCTCGAAGCTCTGAATAAAGAAAAATTTTCTACGAAGGCATTAACTCTAAAACCCTCAGCCATACTACCCCCAAGTTTCAAAATGCCCGACATAGAAAAATTCGACGGGACTGGATGCCCTATCTCTCACCTAAAGTCTTATGCTACTGGCATGCAATCACAAGGGGCTAGTTTCAAAGCCATGGCCTCCAATTTTCACCTTACCTTGATAGGGGCTGCTAAGCAATGGTTAATGCTAGCAGATGATAGCACCATGGGCACTTGGGACCAAATAGCTGAAGGGTTCCTAGAAAGTTTCAAAGACAATACCACCACTGAAAATATAAGGGAACTTGAGGCATGCACCCAAAAAGAAAATGAAACATTCGCAGAATTTGCAGCTAGATGGAAGAATAAAGTCGCCCAAACTCTGGACAGACCTGATCCTTCTGAATCAGCCCGGTTGTTTATAAACAACCTCCAACCCATTTACCTAGAACGCATGCGGTATCTCCCTTATAGCAATTTTAAAGAAATAGTGGAGATAGGAGTCCGTATTGATGAATAAATACGTACGGGATCCCTAGAGATTGATACACATGTACCCCCAATTTCACTCTGTAACTCTGAGTCAGATGAAGAATCTTCGGAAGAAGTCAACGTGGTTGAAAGAATTCCACCTGGTAAGTACAGTAATGTGCCATGGTCATATGAGAAAAATGAACCTGCCCATTCTGTTAAAGAAAACAGTAATGCTAACAAGAACCTCATAGGATCTTACCGAGCAAAAAGAAGGCATTACGATGAACTGAATGCCCCAATGTCCCTGATTTTCCAAGGCTTAATGGCACAAGGGGTTTTGAAACCAATGGAAAACTACCGACCTCCACCAAAGCTATCAGACACATGGGACCACTCTCAGTATTGCGAGTATCATCGTAGCAATGGCCATCCCACTGATAAGTGTTATAAGCTCAGAAGTGCCATCCAAGATCTTATTGATGGCCAAATCATCAAGAAGCCGCACCCATGATTGTTTCTAATAAAAAGTGAAAAATACCCTAGAATACCCTTGTATATACGCCTCCAAAGACTCTTTGTACCTTTGAATGTCCTTTTTCAAATAAAATCTCCAGGAAACAACTCTTTTCAACTCTGCGTCAATTTTCATAAATTTTGGGATCCCTGTTGTTTCCTGGTACCACTAACAATTTTGCAAGGGCTAAGAAAATAAAAGGTTTGACTATTATCATTTACTCTCCTGAAAGGATTGTCCAGAGGTACGTAATCATCACATCTCATTTCAAAGATCGCGAAAAAAAAATTCATTATTTTCCTAAATAAAAAAAAGAGTCTTAAAAAAAAGGAAAAAAAAGGAGAGGTTTTTCTATGTGTTGTGTTTTGCTTCCCAAAACATGTAAAGATAGGAAATCCCCTCACCATTATTCTCAATTGCCATCTCCAAATTCACCTCTTAACCTCTCATAAATGCATCACTACTTGATAAGTGCATCATTCGTTCTCAATTTCAAAAAAAAAGTCGACAAGTCCTACTTCGAGATATCAGGGGCTACCACTTCAAAAAAAACCAAAAAAATAAACAAACAAACAAACAAACAAACAAACAAACAAACAAAAAAAGAAGCAAAACAAAAAAAAAACAAGAAAAAAAACCGATAGGGAGCCAGAGAAGAAAAGGAAGCCGGGACAGCCAAGAAAGCAGAAAAGTCTGGAAAGCTGGAAAATCCAGAAAAACCAAGCAACTCAAGGATCATACGCAACAACTCGGGACTAGGGGTTTTCAAACCCAGAGTTCTTTTCAAAGGTCCAACCAAGTTCTCAAATCGAGTTTTCCGAAGGTATTTATCTATATTCGAGTCTGGTAAATTCTTGCTTCTCCTATTTTAGGTTGTCAAGTTTTCTTCTTGATCTCTGAGCACATATCGCCAAAGTATTTGTTATATGGAAGAAAAAAAAAGATGAATCAACTCATGTAAAAATATGATAAAACCGCACGAGTTGGTGATGAGTCATTTCAAGAATATGGACCCACAAACCATTAAAAATATAAGTTCGATGAAGCAACTTTCTGTCTTGGTGAAAGGTCATCTTCGACCCATTGCTACCGGGCTATTAAATGGCACACTAGGGGCTACCACTATACACCAAAGCCTAACCATCTCTAAAATCCAGCTTCTCAAAACTGGGCTGCTCCACCCTTATATATATATCCACCAAGAGTGGCAATCTTCTTTTATCCCAAAAGAGAGAAGACGGGTATCCCTTCAAACACTCTCCCAAATTGCTCCGAGAGGTAAAAAAAAAAAGGAAAGAAGAAGAAAAAAAGAAATTTCCCTCTCGCAAAAAAAGAAGGCCTCTCTTGAGAGATTTCCTCAAAATCTCTCTCTCGCAAAAAAAAATGAAAATGATGAAAAAAAGAGGGAGAAAAGAAGCCTCTCCTGAGCAATTTCCTCAAAATATTTCTCTCGCAACAAAAGAAAAATATCAATCACTCTTGGGCAACCCCATGACCCACAACCAAAGCCAAAAGCCGATCTCCCCAGATCCAGGAACAAAATTCTCATCCCAAGCCCACAACTTAAAAGGCCAGCCAATGATCGCTTTACGATTGCCTTTCCTAAAAATAACCAAATCCATGTCCTCAACCCTAAAGCTAAACCATCCCAAATACTTAAACATTATACCCGAACCCAGTTGCCACATGTAGCTCCGTTTCAATCGGTTATAACATGATCTGGGTCCAGGACAGAACTCCTTGCTAAAGACACATAAAATTATCAAAAGATAAATGTTAAGTAGGGTCCATGAAACTCATGATACTCGACGAAAAACTCTGGATCATGACTCTTCTTTTTGTCCATTAGAGTCGTCCCACTTTCTCCGAGCATACTCATTTCTATCTCCCACGAAAAGTCTCTCCAAATCGAGTCTTTCTGGGGCTGTCTCCCATTAATCTCTTCAGAAACCTGCCCGTTTCATCTTACAAAATATGACTCATTGAGTCATTATGGGGCTTTTCCCGCTGAACTCATTGGATACATAAATGCTCATCATCTCCAGAAGCAACTATCATTTCCATCTCTGCCTGAAGGAATGAAGAAGCTACAAAACCGTGATCCCTCAAGAATAAGCGGCTCATCTTCGCATGCATTGAAAGATCGGCTCCCTATGAGGTAAAAGCTCGCTAGGTTGAAAACCCGAAAGGGCAGCCTAGGCAAAAGTTAGAGCACAAAAAAAAAAACAACAACAAAAAAAAAAGAAAAAAAAAGCAAATCAAAGAAACAAAAAAAAAAAAAAAAAAAGAAAAAGAAAAAAAGAGGTGATCCCTCCGAGGCATCAATTAGTAGAAGCTCACTAATCCTTATTGATTTCCTTTTTTGAATGATGCACTAGTCAAAAGACTGAAAACAACCCTGAACCCCAACCACCTTCATCTCGAATATCACCATCAGCTCTTATACTCATAACCCTTCAAAGCCAACTAGAAGCCACATCTCAAGCTTTTATATTACATTTCCATCACCTTGGCTTATCTTGTCCTAACATGTTTAAGAAACAAATGACGTGCATGCACATTCAAAAGTTTTTTTTAAAGTGTCATTCGCATGCTTGCATCTTTTGTTTGCATCTTTCTACTACATCTTCTCAGGTCTTCTACCGCATCGGCCCTTGAAAAATGTTCTACCGACATCTCGCCAAGAACCACCTCCAAAGATCCTCAGCAGCATCATCAAAAGCTACGTAAGTAAATCATTGACAGCATTCTGCTACAACACTTCATAAATCTACATTGCTTCTCCTATGCTCTGATAAGCACATTTTTTAAAAAAGATTGCATCGTTTTCCCTATGCTAGGAGAAACGCATTTTGAAAGTAGAGTAAAGTCCATATCCCCAGCAGGTCAGCCAGCAAATGGGCAGAAAAGCCAGAAAAATCAGTAGCAAAGGTAAGCATGCAATAAATAAATAAATAATGCAAAGCATGCAATAAAAGAAAATAATGCAAAGCATGCAAAAAGAAAAATGAAGGAAGCAAAGGAAAAAGCAAAGAAATGCAACAGAAATAAATACAAAAATATAGATAATACGTGCATGCAGCAAAAAAAGAAATTTCCAGCCAAGGCTGGAAATAGTAGCAAAATAAAATTTTCCTGCCGAAGCCGGAAAATGTAGCGGTAAAGAAATTTTTTCCAATTGAAGCCGAAAATCTAGCGAAAATTTCCGACCATGCGGGAAATAGCGACGAAAGAGAATTTTCAGCCGCGGGAAAATGCAAAGAAAAAATTTTTTCCAAGCGGAAGCCCGAAAATGCAAATGAAAGAAAAATTTCGAAAGTAGGAAATAGGTAGACAAAGTAAATTTTCAAATTTGAAGCCAGGAGAAAATGCAAGAAGCTGAAAGAAAGAAAATTTCCAGCTAAGGTCGGAAATTGCAGCAGCAAAAGGGGAAAAGATTTTCGGCAAAACCCATCCAAAGGAGCTGCGATAAAAAATCCCGCAAGTGCAAGGCAAAGCGCGACAAAAAATAGCGTGCAGATAAAAAAGTAGCAAGTGCGCAAAAGTAGCAGCCGCGTAAAGTCGCGCAAAGCGAAATGCGGCGCGAAGTCGCAGAAAGCGGCAGGCGGCGAAATGCGAAGTTGCATTGCGGCAAGGCGGCGGCGAAGTCGCGCATGGCGGCGGCGGCAATCGCAAAGCGGCAACAGACGATGGTCATCGCAAAAGCAAAGCAAAGGTAAGAAAAGGTAAGTATTTTACCCCTTTTACGTGCATTTGTGTTGGTGAAACTTTTCCTGCGGCACGCAACTTTCCCGCATTAAGGGGACGCAATGTTTTGTTCCCCGAAGACGCTCGAGGAAATGTTTTGTTCTCCAAGCGAGCAGCGTTCACGAGGAGACATTTCATGCGCATTGCGGGCGAACTACGATTGGTCTGATTCCTTGGCTAAGGATACATAGGTAGTCTATTTCGGTAGACACGATCATCGCAGCACTTGATAATTACCTTTGGAGAATTTGTTTGTTTAGCATCGCAGCACATGCATCGCAACATCTGTCTTTTGGTAATGCGATGGATATCGCATTTAGCGTTACGATGCAATGGATATTACATCCGTCTTTCCATGTTGATGCGATGGATATCGCATCTAGCGTTGCAATGCAATGGATATTGCATCCGTCTTTTCCGTAATGCAATGGATATTACATTTAGCGTTGCGATGCAATGGATATTGCATCCGTCTTTCTGTGTTGATGCGATGGATATTGCATCTAGCATTGCGATGCAATGGATATTACATTCGTCTTTTCGGTAATGCGATGGATATCGCATTTAGCGTTGCGATGCAATGGATATTGCATCTATCTTTTGGTAATGCGATGAATATCGCATCTAGCGTTGCAATGCAATGGATATTGCATACGTCTTTTCGGTAATGCGATGGATATCGCATTTAGCGTTGTGATGCAATGAATATTGCATCCGTCTTTTCGGTAATGCGATGGATATCGCATTTAGCGTTGCGATGCAATGAATATTGCATCCGTCCTTTTGGTAATGCGATGGATATCGCATTTAGCGTTGCAATGCAATGGATATTGCATTTGTTTTCTGCGTTAATGCAATGGATATTGCATTAAGTTTTGTGTCAACGCAATGGATATTGCGTTTAGCGTTGTTATGAAATGGATATTGCATTAAGTTTTGTGGCAATGCAATGGATATTGCGTTTGGTGTTGCGATGCAATGGATATTGCATCTGTTTTCTGCGTTAACGCAATGGATATTGCATTAAGTTTTGTGGCGACGCAATGGATATTGCGTTTAGCGTTGCGATGCAATGGATATTTCATCTGTTTTCTGCGTTAACGCAATGGATATTAGGATTTTGTCTGCAATGGATATTGCGTTTGGTGTTGCGATACAATGGATATTGCATCTGTTTTCCGCGATAATGCAATGGATATTGCATTAAGTTTTGTGTCAACGCAATGGATATTGCGTTTAGTTTTGTGATGCAATGGATGTTGCATCTGTTTTCTGCGTTAATGCAATGGATATTGCATTAAGTCTGTGTCAACGCAATGGATATTGCGTTTAGTGTTGCGATGCAATGGATATTGCATCTGTTTTCCGTGTTAATGCAATGGATATTGTATTAAGTTTGCGTCAACGTAGTGGATATTGTGTTTGGTTTGCGATGCAATGGATATTGCATCTGTTTTCTCGCGCTAATGCAATATATATTGCATTAAGTTTTGTGGCGACGCAATGGATATTGCATTTAGTGTTGCGATGCAATGAGTATTGCATTTTGATGTGCGTTATTTTCACTAGGTTGTAATGGATATTACAACTATCTTTCCGCATAGCACTTGTTTGTTAGCACCGCAGCACTTGATCCCCAGCAAGGTGAACTACGTTTGGTCTGATTCCTTAGATAAGGATACGTAGGCAGCCTATTTCGATAGGCACGACCATCGCATCACTTGTTTGTTAGCATTGCAGCATGCTTGTTCTGGCTAGGCCTGAACTACATTTTGGTCTGATTTCCTTTATTAAGGGATACGTAGGCAGCCTACTTTAGTAGGTCCGACCATTAGAGCATTTAATTTGCATATCTGCTTAAAAACTACGATAACCTGCTATAACCGACTAAATATGTCTAGGATATGTGAGGTTTGGCTTGTATTATAAACTATTGCATTATAACTACTATATGTTGCATTTCTTCCCCGTTTTATAATTGAACGAAATTGGAGAGTCTATTTCTTATCAACGATGTTCGTCTACTCAGTAAGCCTCGGGTTACTCGTAGACTCTATCGTTCAGGGGCTCTGTAGACACCGCAATTTCGTACCCCTGATATGTAACTCTGGCATGTGATATCAAGAACTATTTAAACTTAACAAAATGTCAAGTTACAGGGTTGAAAATGCAAAAGGGAAAGTAGGATGCATGAATAGTGAACTGCAGGGGGTAAAATGTCAAAAATTGGAGGAAAAGGAACAGTTGGCGTCGCGCCAACCATGCTTGACGCCGCGCCCAGAATGCTGTTAGGCCACGCCAGAGTCCCAAACAGTGCTTCCCGAGTTAGCACATTGTGCAAATTATCAAGCGCGCGGTACAAGTCGATGAAGCACAAATCCAACTATAAATACAAGTGCCCGACTACGCTTTTGGGACACATTTTCACGAAGGCTTGAAGCCTGAAGAAACTCTACGTAATTTTTACGCAGCGAGCGATCAGTGAGCGAGAGTAATCCCCTCCTCTTATAAAGTCTCAAAACTCTGCCAAACCTCCGCCAAACCTAAAACCAACCGGTCAAAATGATCCTTAGCCCTCTAGTTAGGTATCCACCCTATTTCCTCGATCCAAAAACCTTGGAAAAAGCCGTTGCTCTGCTCGAGTAAAAAGGCCAAAACCGCCAGAAATAAGCCATTGTTCTGCCCAAATTCCACCAGCAGCAAGCAAGCAAGTGTCAAAAGGCAAGCAGTTGCTCCGGACGTTTTACGGGTCTCAAAGGCAACTTTTGCAAGCCGTTACTCTGCCCGCACCAAAGCAGCAGCAAAAAGACTCCCTCTCCCTGAAGGACAGAGCGAGCACACCAACGCTCTTAAAGGTAAGTCTTTAAGAGTTTATTTACTAAAAAGCTATTTTCCATCCAGTCCAATGTAAAAAATATAAGTCGTTGTGCTGCCCGGATTATTTTAGAAAATAGCATTTAAAAGAGCCGTTATTATGGCCAAATATTTTTAAATATATTTGTAAGTATTGGAAGGAGACGGTTGCGAGTCCGTAAATAATGTTTTTTTAAAGGAAGCAGGGACGACACCCTGCGGCAATTTATTAAAATAAAAGGAGTACAAACTTGAGTGGGACAACAATTTATTAGGTAGTTAATGCTTTATTTATTTGCTAGATAAATATAACAAAAAGCATACTTTAGCCAAAAATCGCTTTTAAGACCGAAAGGGCGAGTTGGGTACCTAACATTTTCCCAACTAGTAACTTAGCCTCCAAACCCGTTTTTACAATCTCTGTTTTTCGTTTTTTGGTTTTGCTTTATATCTTCCTCAAAATAAAGATGACGACTTTATAAAACATTTTGTATCCAGTGGGGCATCACAACATCTTTTCTTGCACTTTTTCATTTTCCCCTAAAAAAGGGAGAATGAGAATAAAAAGGTGATGTATTCTTATATCCTGGTATCCCCTAAACAAGGGATAACTTGATGCAGGAAACCCAAAGCACCCATAGTGATCTGAAATAGGCCATAAGGTTATTTTCATAAAATCCATAGTGGGGCCTCGCAACACTCTTTTCTTGCACTTTTCCGTTTTCCCCTAAAAAAGGGAGAATGAGAATGAAAGGGTGATGTATTCCTATATCCTGGTATCCCCTAAACAAGGGATAACTTGATGTAGAAAACCCAAAGCTCCCATATTGGACCAAAAATACACTGAAAGTTACCGATGTGTATTCAAACGCGCTATCTTAAACAGCACTCCTCTCGCACTTTTAATTTCGTCTTCCCCTAAACAAGGGAGGGTGGAATGAGAGCAAGTGGTGTCTCACATCGAACGTACACGCACCCCTATCCAAGGGCGCGCGGGGCACGGGCGCAAGTCCCGGGAACCCACACCACCACCTCCTCCTCACCTCACCGGCCGACGTTAATTCTGGCAACTTTTTGTCCAATGAATTCCAATACTTCCGATTGATTGGCGCTGTGGTTGGTTTTTGGTGTTTTCCATTCGATTGCTCTTCATAAAAATTTCATCTTCACTTTCTAGGATTTTTTAAAGGTTTAATGGGTACAATAAATGGGTTAAAATTCCAAGCTTCCGATGAAAGGTTGAACAAATCGAGTGCATGAAACTGTTGGTGGGTGGTGAGTTAGAAAATAAATTATGAGGTTTCTAGCAATGGGAGACAACCCACGTTGTTTGGATTGTTTTTGTGAAGAAGATGACTACAACAGAGAAATCTCTTTCAGTTCATTTTTCTTTTCTTTTTTTTTAAATTTAAAGAGGGCCATCAGTTTTGTTTTTGATCATTATTCTTTTTATTATTTTTTTTAAATTAAAGAGTGTTGTGTAAAGGGATATTGTTGGAGTAAATTTATTTTTAGATTGTTGAAAAAGTTTAGCTGGAACAAAAAAAAGGTTTTTTTTAAAGGTGTTTTAGAGTTCCATCCATTGTGGGTGCTAAAGGGAATTAATGGGAAGGGGTGGTGTCAGGAGGATGGGTTAGACTAGTGGCAAAAACTTGGGTAAGCTGGCCTTACAAGTAATTTTTGTAAAACAGATCCTCTTGATCTGATCCATCGTGTGTTGGTGGGTTAGTTGTGAGAGAATGTAGCTTCGTCTTACAAATTAAAATTCATAAGACGGTCTTACAGGAGACCTACTCTAGACTAGTTGGGTTTGGCTATAAAATAGAAACTTAAAAAAGAACTAATTTAAATAGAAAAAGTTTAAAGAGGAAAAGAAAATAAATGTAAACCAAATAAAAACTTAATAATTAATGACCAATATGATTCAAAAAAATTTTTTGTATTAACTTCAAAATTTTTTGTATCACCATGAAAAAGTTTTTTAAATGAAATTTACTAGAAAATGATAACAAAGAAATTGATTGAAATTTGAAATGAACTAGAGAATAAATTAAAATAAAAAATCTAAACAAAAAACGGAAAAGAAAAAAAAATGGGGCAGAAGATAGAGAAGAGAAAAAAAATTAGCCTCACTCTAAAAAAAATCAATTGAGATTTCTAATCTAACATAGAATCCCACTCACCCAAAGAAAAAAATATATCATATTTTAATTTTTCAAAATTAATTAATTTATCTAACCCAAAGAAAAAATATGATATTTTAATTTTTTTTAAAATTCATTATTTTATTGAATTGATAAATATCTCATGTTTAGCAATTTAAACAAGAAGAAGTAAATATCCATCATAACTTTTTTTAAACAAAAATCAAGTTGACTTTATAAATAATAATTTTTAATGGAGAAAGTAAAAAGTAAAAGATTATAATATCTTTTAAATTTTTTTTTTCATCTTAACATAGTATGCCACTTGGCAATCCTAATCAACATCCACAAAGGGCAATTTTGTCATTAATTTAAAATTTTGACGTGAAAGTTAACTGCCGTCAGATAAGGGACTAATTGAAGGCCAAAATTTGAGTTTAATGACCAAATTAGGGAGTGTCAAAAAAGTTGAACCAAATCAATTTAAAGTGTTAAGTTCAGGGACCAAATTATATATTAAACCTCTAGAAAACCTCAACAAGTCTTGAGAGTTAAATAATTCTTAGAAGTTAACTTTTTGCTAAAAACCACTTTTCGTTATGTTTTGACGTTTTTCTTTAAAATGGGCATATTTAAGGAATATTCCGTCCAATGCTTAAAATGCTAAGCCATGGCTTTGACCCTATCCAATATGGTTCGAGCTTTATATCGACAAAGCTATGCCATGGCAAATAATTTTTGAGCCATGACTTGAAACGATCTAATTTGAGTTTTAGGATCTAAAGGGGTAGGATGGTCAAATTTGAGAACTAGAATCTTCTCGAAGTTTCCCTAACCCTATTTACCTACTATATAATCCCATGTTTACCTCTTGGAGTTTCAAGTAGAACAATTTACAAGAGGCGCACCCTAATACTAGAAAATCTTTTTTTGTTCATTCAAGGCTTGTTTAAGCTAATCGAAGGAGAGATCATCCTTTTTCCTCAACAATTCAATAGAAAGCAAATTACAAAAGGAGGATCTAAGCTTGATGGAGACTTAAGAAGGTTTATAGTGCTTCCCTAATCTCTTTAAGACTATATATACATCTTTTCTTTATCAAAAAATTCTGAGGAGAGGGTATATTTTTACTCTCTACTCTCCTATTTCTCTCTTTTATGATAGTTGATCATGGTGAATTCTTAGTCTCTTGAAGGAAAAGGCTTAATATTTGATATACTTGCTTTTTAATGTTATTTTCTTAGATCTATGTTATTAATTTCTTTAGTTGGGATATCTTAGGAGATTCTTTTTTTAAAAAAGTAATGTAGAGATTAATTTAGATCTTTCATCTTCATATCGTATTTCCTATTTGTATTTTTGATGAATTTTTTAGTGTATGATATTTCTTTTAATTTCTCTTTCCTCTATTGAGTAGATCTATAGGTTAATGCTGAGATCTGAGTGTTGATCGATAGATCGATTGATTTTTGAGATCTATTGAATAGATCTATAGGTTAATGATAAGATCTGAGTGTTGATCGATTTCAATTGATTTTTGTGATCTATTGAGTAGATCTATAAGTTAATGATAAGATTTGAGTGTTGATCGATAAATCGAATGATTTTTGTGATCTATAATCTCTAGCATTTTTTGTGCAAATTTTTTTCATCTTGATCATGCTTAGTTGTGATAGATCTTGATTTTCCTCTTGATGATCTTAATGTCATCTTCTCTATGGTATTTGAGACATGTGGGTTTTTGTTGGGTCCGTTCTCCTTGTATAAATTGGGAACTTTGATTTTTTATTTTTGACTTTATCTCTCTTTGGCCCACCAGCGTCTCTATATCAATCTCTTACCTTTTCTTCGATTATTACAAAACAAGAATCCAAAACATCTAAATCACCATGTCAAAGACGCCCATTATGAGCTTGGAAGAATTTAGATTTTGAATTTTCTGCTTAAAACCACTCAAATCCCAATGTTTCCTTCTCTTTCATTAAATTCTCTTGTTCTTCCATTCTTTCAAAGGAGAAATCAAGTACTCAACAAAATCCTTGAGCTGTTTAGATTCATTACGAAAGACATGTTTTTATTTTCCCATTTTTTTGATAAGTAAGTATATAGAAAAAACAAAAAACAAATCCTAAAAATACCTTCTAAACACTGGGTTCCAAATGATGAGGCCTTCTTCATGTAAAATAGAAGCACTGATGTTGACTTCTTTATCAATTGCAATGTTAAAAACAGTAGGAAAAGCCCTCCACAACTCCAAATCTCCACACCACCTATCCTACCAAATTGGTTAGGAAAGGATTTTCCATGAAATCGTCGACCTTAATATTCCCAAAATGCAAATTGCATCCACTACCTGACGATATAATACAGTCCTTTGTATGTTTTACTTATGATTGCTTTCGAAGACCAACTATATTGGTTTGTTTCCGCTTGGGGGTTGAAATTGGAGATAATTCATTTGTTTTTTAATAACTCACAATGGGAGGTCAAATTATTATACCATTGTGGTGGTGATGGGTGGTGGCTTGGGGACAATGGTGGGTGGAAGAGGGATTAGAGTTTTGTTTGATTTCAATAGTAGAATACAAAGGAAAAAGGGTAGAAATGTCAGTTCAAGTTTGTTTATCATAATTAACATGTTTTTTTGGCGATTGTGCAACACATTTAGATTTTAACACTAAGTGGGTCCCAGGTGGGGGCAATCAAAAAGTAAATGACCATAAGCATATGTATGAGAACAAAATTACATCTTAGAATGTGTTGTTAGTCTTTCATATCTGGTTGGTCAAACTTTTTGTATGGATCTAGTTAACTAATCCCGTTTATTTGATTTGTCCTTGAGTTGATACCAAAAGTATGCGCATAGTCGTACAAATAGTTTTCCATGAAAAAAATTCTTTGTGGATTGTGGGATGAATTTCGAGTACACTCAAAAGAGAATGGTAGCATTATATTCTGCCATTGGTAGGTATAAGAGTTCGTGAGCTACCTCTTAGGTATGATAATGGGGCAGTTCGGTGTATGGTATACCTGATACCATCCCCATTCCACAATTCCATTTCATTTCCATACCCATCACACCATTCCCTGCCGGAAAATTAGTTTTTATCCCCATATCCATTCCTTACATGTAACGGTTAATATGGGAATGCTTGTAGGAAATTATTTAAGTTTTATCCAACTATTAAACCTTCAGAGGTAAATATATAGTGTTTTTATTTAGATAGGTGTCATTTAATGATTAATGTTGATAAAATAACCAAGAAAGAAACTTTTAGAGAAGTACAACATTTAATGAAGTTCAAAAGACTTGATAAATAGACGACTTAATTACTACATAGAACCTATCATATTCAAGTTCATGAAAATTAATAGGTCTAGATAATTAACTACCTAGGTAGTTGAGTTTGTTGCAAATATACCACAAGTTACCAGAACTTCATGAAATCACAAGCATAAGAACATCATCAACAATCCATCTTAAAAGTCTAAAATAAAAACACTCCAAATTTTCAAGACAAATTCAAGCCTTCAATTCAATCATTATTCTTCCAAACTCAAATCTTTAAGAATGAAATGTTAAGATTTACATACTAGTAAATATAGTTAGGTAATTTGGTAAATATAAGTATGTATAGAGGGAATGAAAAAGACCTGATTAACTGAGAAAGAGCGACATTATAGTAGTAACTAATGTAGAGTTTGAGGAACGGGGCGGGTATATATGAGTAATATCATATTCGAACCATTTCCTTGTTTTTCAATTCGACCGATTAGCGTCCACTAACCGCCGCATATCCAACCAAACAAGTTATCAAACTTCAATCTTGGTTCAATTAAGTGTGGAGATTTGTGGTTTGGTTCAAAATTTGCTTTCCTTAACCAAGATCCTACCCTAAGACAAGTAGCTTTTTTTCTGCTTTTTTCTAAGATGTCTTATATATTGATTTTATGCTTGACATAGGTATGCTGGCTTCAAGTGACGAAACGAAACGAAATTATTATTGTGACTCAGATCACCGACCAACATGCATAAAGACTACATAGGATCTCTGTTAGTAAGTCATTTTTATAGTAGCACAAACATTTTATTACCCTTTTTGTATAAATAGTATCCTTCACCAAGTCATATGGTGAACACAATTTATTTCTTGTAGTACAACTTCTACCCTCAATTTATTTATTTTATGCATTTCTTATAACATCTTATTACCATTTTATATTTATTCATCATTGATCTTTTGCTGCTCTTTCTATATATATGATCTAGGATGAATCCTATTTAAACTTTAAGGAAAGAAGAAGCAGAACCACTTGCCTCCATCCACAGTAGCAAAATCATTGGAGGTTCTGGTTCTATTATTATGTTCATTTTCTCAATTTATTTTTCTATTCACATTCAAGAACTCTCATCTGAAAAAGAAGATAATATATTGGAAATACTTGGTTTTTCTTACTCATAATTCTAGTTTTATAGGATGAATGTTTTCTAATATGTTTGTTTGCTCATCCATGTTCAACCATTTTTTTGTGTGTGTAGATAGTAAGGAGTGTGTTGCTGGATGAAAAGGCAGATATATTGATTCAAATGTATCGTGGCTTTTAGGGGTACTCGTAATTTCTATACAGATTGTTGTGAACGGCATGACTCAATTACCTAGGCATTGGTACAAACTTTGAGGTTTATTGCACGATGGAAGGCAGGCGCGTCGAGAAGAAGAAGGCAACCGCATCAAGACAAGGTGGTCGCATTACATGGAGTGACATGACCGCATCCATGTGGCAAAACAGTTTTTATGTTTCCTTATTTAAGTCGGTTTAGTGTTTAGTATTGTATCCATATATTTAATTGTAATCCTAGAACGTGTACAAGATTGACTATAATAAAATTTCTAAAAGTCGGTTGAGCTCAATCTCTCTCTACCATCTTTAATTGATCTAATTATTTTTTGTGATTATTTACTATTTGCTTCCGTTGTGCACAACATAGATAATTTTATCACTCATATTAGTTAACACGATGATGGTGCGCGTTGTGGCTCTTTTATTTGTAACAGAGAGATGATACATTGTCGAAAATAATCGTTTTAAATTTTAATTATCAACTAATTAAAATTATTCTTTTTCTAGTCTACCTAGTGCCACTTTATTTCAATTAACCAACCTTTCCTGAGAGATTTCTATGGAGACCTCATGTGATGTTGGATCCCATCCATGTTACCTCCTTTTTCTCTCTCCCTCCTCCTCTCAGATCGTTTCTTTTTTCCCCACCCTCCCGGCTCCCTCCCATATATATAAAGCTATCAAAATGGGTTGGACTCGTTGGGTTAGTCCGCCCAGCCACCTAAAAGAGGTGGGTTGGTTTGATATATCATGAACTCGCTAGGAAGTGAGTCTAATGGGTTGAAGCCAAATTGGTGCAAGGCGGGTTAGTCGACCATTTTTGAATTAATGCAATTGATATGAACTATTGATAGGTGCACTCGATCTGAGCCTAGGCGTACCGGGTACAGACTTCATTTCTCGTGAAGACAAGGGAAGCACAAGAAGACATCCTAAGCCTAGGCATGCCGGGTACAGACTATCACACCCCAAAGGTATTATATCCCTAATATTTTGTCCCATTAAGTATTTCATTTAGTCTGCAAATAAATGTAAGTAGATACATTTTGTGGATCTGTATATATTTCCACTATCTATATATGTATGTAATTAAAATTTGTGTTCTTTCTCTGTTTATATTTTTAGCATGCGTAAAGTAAGTCATTCTATTTAGTTAGATTTTTTTATACAACCAAAATAAGTGTTTTCCCTTTTGTCCGGTTCGCATGATTTTGTGCAAAATATTTATTTTTCCTTTTTATTTGGTTCGTTTGTTTCTTCTATTATTATTATTTCATCTTTTTTTTTTACTTAATCAAAAAGCAACCCTTATGTTTTCCTTTTTGTATATACACACATATGTTCCCTCGACTAGATTAAATATATAAAAATAAACCGAGCATGTTAGCACCTTTTTGAGACCGAAAGGCGAGTTGGGTGCCTAACCCCTTCCCAACTCGTAGCATAGCCCTCGAACCCAGTATTTTGGTTTTTCTCCGTTTACCATTTAAATGGAGGTGGCAACTCTATTGTATTTATGAATAATTGCGGGCCGATACCATTTGTTGGAATTGTAACCACTCTAGTGCCCTTTTTTTCAATCGCAAAAGTCCTTTTCTATTTTTTTCTTCCTAAAATGCTCACTCTACATCTCCCCTCTGCCTTCTTCTTCCTCTTTCCGTATTGTAAGAAGCGTATCCTTTCAATTCCTAGGAAGAAGAAGAGGGAGCAGCTTCGGTTTTGTCGTCATCTTCATCTTCATCATCCAAGGAAAAATCCAAAAGGTCATCGCCCATCAACAAACATGCAGTTGGGTCCATGGCCAAGAGATTGATTAAGCATTTGTTTACTTTGACATAGCTGTCCCATGAGACTTTTCCTTCAAAGGAAATATGAAAATATCTTTTCCGACTCAAAAATCATATCTAAGAAGTCTTCTCTATAGTCAGTAGTCCAAGATGCGCTATTCGGAACCTATAATAGTCTTCCTCCAAATTGAACTGATACATGCATGGCCTTCTATCCTTCTTTGGACCTTCCTTCGCCATAGTCTAACTCTATCTACTAAGGGAAAGGTCTACTATATGATAGTCAAATTCTTAACCCAACTCACGTACCAAATTTTTCGATGCTCTCGGTTTAGCCTGTAAGAAGAAAATGAGATCATCGATCCCTTTCTACGAGTGGGTGGGTTCTCTCTCTCTCTCTCTCTCTCTCTCTCTTGCTTCTTATTCTTCTGTTGTGTGTCTGTGTGTTTTGAGGGATAAGCAATTATCATCGATTCCCAATATTTGCATTGTGATGCCCAAATTAATGCAAGAACTTTTGCATTGCGATGCCCAAAATATTGACAGATTTCAATTATGCATTGACCCAATGTTTTCATTGCGATGCCCAAATTTGGGCATTGGAGTTTTTCATTGTGATGCCCAAAATTTTGACATATATCAATTGTGAATAGTGATGCCCAATGTTTTCATTGTGATGCTCAAATTTGGGAAGTGGCTTTGTCCGCCCGTCTTTCCTTCATTAAGTGTATCTTCATCATTTTCCCTCCAAAAGTGTACTTTAATAATTTAAAACAAATATAGGGGACCTAGGCGGTTATAATTTCATCAAAAGGGACCGGCATGTATTTCTCCCTTGTATTTATTTTTAGAGTCTACGACGAGACTAAGCGTATTCCACGCGTTTAAGTTTTGGAACTACTCATTTTCACGTAACGAGGGTAGGGTCAAAACGGGGTTCTCATAGCCTCTCATCCCCACCAACTTGGAGATAACGTTGTTATTTGGGAAGGCAATTTCGAACCAAACTAAACCGAAGTTTACGTTTATTAATTAGTTTGACTGGATATGGTGACGGGTCATGTGGAATAACCAAAATGAAAAATTGGGGAACGGTTTGACTTTTGTATTAGCAATACCCGCCCCATTCCCTGAACTACTTATTTTACTAATATACTTTTACCTTTATTCATATAAGAATTTACCATATTTTTTTTATTTTTATTTTTCGGAGAAACGGGGACGACACCCTGCAAGAATTTATTAATAAAGAAAATAATTTACCATATAATAGATATGTTAGATGTATAACACTAAAACCTTAACATCATTCTCAATCACACAAAATTGTCACTTAGTCCACTTAGTTGCTTGCTTCTCTTCATCACTTCATGACTTGCATCTCTGACAGTCGGTAGAAAATTTCCGATCAATCGAACATATTTACAATCACCTACAACAATTGATCAACCAAGAACTATTGACATCTCAACAAGGTTTGTTTCTCTCTCCTATGTTTAACTGTCTCTCTCCCACTGTCTGACTTTCTTTATATTTCGACAAACAAGTTTTGAGGTAAAATTCGATAGATTTGGAAAGTGACGATTTAGTAGATACTTACTCCATGAATTGGATTAGTTTATCATTTATCATGAAATCTTGTATTATTTAGAAAAATAAACATAGTCTACCCTGAGAAAGTGTGAGAGGCATGTTAGCTCAAGGCCCCCAAGTTTGGAGGCCACTGTAACTTATACACACACACATGTATGTATAGACATATTTGTATATACTAATATGATTTTTAGGCTTCTTTTTTATTTTATGAGAGGAAAAATTGGGTCTCATTTTAAAAAACACAATGGGCTTTCATATTTGTAATATTAATATAATTTTGGGAGAAATTCGGGCCGGTACCATGGGATGAAATATTAACCGCAAAAGTCCACCATAATTTTTTCAAACCGCTACAATACACTTTTTGAGGGAAAATGATGAAAATATCCTTAATGAAGGAAAGACGCACACACAAACCCTTGCTCAAATTTGGACATCTCAATGCACAATTGAAATCTATCAAAAATTGGGTATCAAAATTCAAAAAATGGGTATCGCAATGGGCATTGTAATGCAAAATTTGGGCTTCGCATTACTTCCGAAGCAAAAATTGAGCGTCACATAAATTTAACGAAAGCTTTTTTTCTTCTTTAATTATATCCCTTTCCCACCACCAACCCCACTTCACAAAAGCTTTTTTTTTTTTCTCTCTATCAATTCATCGCTAATCACAACCTTGATTCAAATCGCTAAACATTTAATGACTGCCGCAATCTCATCTTCTATGATCAAATGTAATGGGTTTGGAGCAATTCGTTGTAAGCCAGCTCTTTTTTCTTCAATTTTCAAACTTTATTTGACTCTATTTATTTTATTTTCTTCTTCTAATTTGATTCATCATACAATCAGATTCACCTCCACATCTTTCATCATCCCTTTCCCCATTTTCTGCTTTCTCTCTTCATCTTCAGTCTTTCCTCTCCTTTTCCTCCACAAAGCTTCTCTGTATACCCACAAACCACACACTAACGATGCTCACATCCTGCTCTCTAACTTTTTCTCCAAGACACTATGTCTGTTACAAGTGAGCCATATATGCAACTAGCATCATATGAAAATACCCCCATTTGCACCATCCGACGCAAGAATCGCAACAACCGATGCTAACATCGCAACAATTGACTCCCACATCGGAGGCAACGATGCATAAATTAGATTTTCCGAATTTTGGGTATCATAGAAATTAGATTTTTTGTTGCTTAATCATAAATATTATCAACTAGTTGTCTGATTTTGAGTTTCTCATTAATCGGAACTCTGAAGTTGCAGCGATTCCCTTGGTTTAGAATTAGCTCTTAGTTCTCGTTCTGAGTCTCGCTTGAATTGTGCGAAGATGAAGATAGATTTGATTTTATGCAATTCTTATAATATCATAAGAGATGGAGCATCATTTTTATTGCTCGATGAAGGATAGGAGGAACTGAGCCCGTTAATCAAGGGATAGGAAGCACTTTTTGATTCGATCTAAGAAAAATAAAGAAGAAAGGAAGGAAAGGTATATTTGTGTGTGTGTGTGTGTGTTTATTTCTCTGACATGCGGAAGGAAATTTAAGGAAGAAAAACAAAAAAATGGACCTTTTTGGTTAAATAAAAAATAGGGGAGTGGAGTGGTTACAATTTTACAAAAGTGTACCGGCCCGCAATTATTCCTATAATTTAGGCCCCTGTTTTATCATTAAAAAAAGAAGGGCTCAAAGATTAGAGTTGACTTTGTTTAGGTCATGCTTTAGTGAAAAAGGAAAAAAAATGAAAAGAAATATGAAGAGTTCCATAACATTAAAATTCCACAGTTTCTTTTCGTAACATTAAATTATTCTATATATGTTTGGAACTCAAAAATTTAATAGAACTTAATTTAGGCTAAGTAATTTATTATTGTATAGATTTGATATAAATTTTGTGTAAATTATATGGTTAAATAATTATATTCTAGGTTTATAATTACACTGTCACGCCCCAAATCTGCCCCTATGTGGGACCCAATTCAGTCCTGACTTACCAGTTGTTGACAAAACTAACAACTTGTAATTAAAACTCAAAATTGTACCCAACTAACAAAAGTTGTACAACAGATGTATATATCAAGTCTCGAGGTGAGACTACCAAAAGATTACAAGACTTCCAAGAGTTCAAACTATAACATCTCTACAAACAAAAGATGACAACATGTTCTTAAGTATAACTATTACAAACTTACTAAACAAAACTCTACACAACCGACTAACTAAACTACCCAAACAAGACAACCTTCTAGCTCTCCGAGCCTTTCCTGCTTCACACGTGAGATTCTTCTGCATGGCTGAAATCTAAGGAAAACAAATTGGAAGGGTGAGTCTAACACTCAGTAACATTAACCACTTATGTATGATATGCATGTATACAACAATTAAGTATGAATAGCACACCCAATTTAAAACATGCTAACAACATGATATTCAGTCAAGTCCCACCACTACGTAGTCGGCTTAAAGAATTCACTGTCCCATACCAGTCAATACAGAGACCCATCACGAGTAGGAGATCTCATGCTCACATAAAGTTCAAATAAGTAAATAAAGTATACCGGGTCGAGAAACATCTCCGACCAACCGCTACCCTTACACCACTTTACTTGTTGTTGAAGCTTGAACTGTCACGGTCACTTTTTCTTGAAGTCACACTGATACCAAACCATGCCAACCTATACTATGCTCAATTGCTCGGGCAACGTCAACACGGACTAGGTCCCTACAACCCTAGCAACCCGTGGAGAAAACACAACCCTACCAAAGAGTAGTGTGAAACCTTCGTTATGGCCGTAACGAAGGGGTAGGGCAAGAATAGGACTCCACTGCTAACTAACCCTACATCTCTGCCCTGAGAAATCAGAGGGTAGTCCTAAACACCCCAAGTCATGTTGTTATGCATATGCTTTCACACAGTTACCAAGTATTACCACTTGGTGTTCTAGCCATGTCACTATTATTACTCATGCTTGCTATTACACAATTTTGGAACTACACAGATAAGGATTCAATGAGTTGTAGAGTAAACTGATTGATATCTCAAGTTACACATGATTCAACTTCTTAAAATACTCAGGGCATATACACACTTGATGAGTTGTGAAGTAAACTCATCACTACCACATTACATTCACAGTTCCACAAACATGTTATTAGCATATACACAAAGTTTACATAGGTTACATCTTTATAACACAATACTATACATATAGTTCTTATAACACAAGCTAATGTTTTGTACTTCCAAGTATATATTATTTTTAAGCAACTTAAGAGGTATTCAATCATATAGTTCATATATCCAAGGTATTCCTAAGATTCACAATACGATATAATTGATTATAAGCTACACAGATAGCAATCATAGGATTCACATTCGTACTTCCATTACAACTATTCTTAAGTGTAAAGTAACTCATCATATTCTCTCAACTTGTTATTAAAATGCCAAAGACACCAATTCAACCTTTTGTATCACAAAACTTATCCAAGACCACTTACAAGGTCTTTTCAACACAATTCAACATGAGGTTGAAGCCTAATTGCCAACTAACCATTAACCACTTAACAAAGTTCAACAATTATCACTTATTAACTTATGTGAGACAATCTTGTAAAATTCACCAAATATTCATCACAGCTCCAAATAATACCAATCCTGAATATTCTGAAACTAGACACATTGAAATACAATTTACCATTTTAAATCACTCAATTCGGACCTGTAATCACCAAGTTTTGATCACATCAAGTTAAAAATAAAAATTTGATTTTCTCTAGCAGAACACTATGCGCAACATTAATTCTCAAGTCATTTGAGGTACTTCCCGACCTCAAAATTCAATGAAACTTTACAGAAGATTACCCAAGCCAAACATATCCTAGTTACAACTCATTCTAGTGGATGGATTTGTTGCAGTAAATTCAATAAAATACCCTAAAATAGAGATTGTATTGGGCTAATTCTTACCTTTCATGCTTACCATCTTGTTCAACCACTTCAAAATCACCAACCTACCCATTCTTACATCTTATAATACCAAAGACTACAAAATTCCAGCCTCTTAGTCTAACAAGGCATGCACACACGTATTTAAACTCAAGGTTAAACATACTTACACATAACACATATTTAAATACACACTTTTCATCTTCATACAACACCTTCACATATAATTCATGAACATACATAAGAGAGCATCCCCTTACCTTGTAGAGAGGATTTAGTAAGACCCCGAATCTTTAAGTAATTGACTTGATAGAATGGTTTCGTACTTCTTTCTTACTCGGGACCTTTGAGGGATCTTAGGTCTTCGTGTACTCACATGGAAACATTTAATATCCTTATTATCATGTTTATAAGTAGCATGAGGTCACGGCGTTCAAAGTATAGTCGTCGTCGTAAGTTTGATTTCACGATTCGCGTTTCGTAAACGTTTAGTCTTTCGTATTTTTGAGGGACTTAATTCTAAATTAAGTTTGAGTATGAGTTTGAGACTCTTTATTAGTCTTTTAACATACTTTAAAATAAGTATGTATACTTACTCGATCATTGTTTGGATCGTTAGTTTGTTCCACATGATTTCGTTGTCATTTATTAGTTACAGATCGAAGTTGGTACGTGATTGAATTGTTTTATTTGAGATATCATATAAGATGGTTTTGAGTTTGATTTAAGACTTTTAAGGCTATTAATTTAAGTCCTTAGGGTCAGCCTGACGAAGAAATCACGTCATTTCGTCGAACGGTGTGCAAACGGAAGCCGTCGGAAGATAGCCTCGCGTTGCTGCCCACCAACAGACTTTGAGCTGCCTACCTGTAGACTTTGGGCTGCTATACCGACAGACTTTGGGCTGCTATACTAGCAGACTTTGGGCTGCACCACCAGCAGACTTTGGGCTGCACCACTAGCAGACTTTGGGTTGCAGCACCAGCAGACTTTGGGCTGCTATACCAGCAGACTTTAGGCTCCACTACTGGTAGACTTTGGGCTGCTCTACCAGTAGACTTCGAGTTGCTTGACCAGCAGACTTCGATCTTCAGTAGCAGCCTTTAGCCCTCAAACAACAACCTCTTTCCTCTTGAACAACAACCATTTAATGAGCAGTCTTTTATGACATGTCTTGATGAAATTTCTTATTCTACCCTTAATATACATCCCTCCTTTATACCTTGTAAGGGTATGTTGGACCTTTGACCTCTCCTTAGAAGTATATAAGCCTCAAGGCATCTCTCCATTCATTTTTTATCTTATTTTTATATACATCGTTCTCTCCAACCGGACAAACCTAGAGAGATAGAGGGAGTGAGAGAAGTGGGTTCTTGGAGTGTTTCGACGATTACTGGAGCTTCGGCCAACCAATCAACGAGCCGAGACAACCATTGGAAAGATCTCGTCGAGGATATCGTTTCCCCTCTATCTATTTCAGGTTTCATATAGGTCTGAAATTCAGATCTGAGGTACATTACTAAACCCCCTTGCTTTCTTCTTCACTAATCTTGCTTAGATCATGCTAAGGAAGAGTTTTATCAAGTCTATAAAACGTTTTGATGCTTCTATGAAATCTGGAAACTTTTCCATGGATCTTGACTTGATGATTTTTTTATTGGGTTTAGTTTGAAATATGTTCAAGCTTTGATTTGGGATCATTATTGTTCATGAACTTGTTGGAAAACACACCATACAAATTCGGTCTCTGTTTTGGGTAAATTTAGGGAAAATTCTGGTACTAATCTACTAAAGGGTATTTTCTAAAAATTTAGTATGTTGTACCTATACATGTTAGGTAACTCTTGGTAAAGTTTCATTAATTTTGGAGTTTGGGAAGTATTTTTCATTAGTCACAAATCGTGGCTGTTCCAGTAAGCTGTTAGCAGAAAGATAGTCTGTTAACACGATATTGAGGTGGTCATATTTCGATGAATACAAGTCCTAATGGAGTGTTTTAAAATGGTAAACTCTAGATCAAAGAGTATAGTTTCTGGAAATGTAAAGTTTATTTCATTTGGAGCAATGAGAAATTTTTTGTGAAGTTTGTATGATAGACATGAAGAATCAGTGATGACAGAAAATCAGGTTTTTAACATGAAATTTGAGGGGCTATATTTTGATGAATTCAAGTCATAATGGAATAATTTAAAAGGCTAAAATATAGTCTTAACAGTCTAGTTTCAGACTAAGAAAGATTCACCTCCTTTTGAATTGTGAGTAATTAATGGTGGAATTTACAAGATGGCTGTGCAGAATGAGTTATAACAGAAAATCTGGAAAATAAATTGTCTTTGTGATAATCATAAATTGATGATTATAGGTTGAATTGAATGACTCAAAATGGTAAATAATACCTTAAAATTTCTAGTTTCTAAATATGTGTGAATCACAATATTTGGATTTGTCAAGCGGGGTTTATAAATAATACATGAACCATAATGGATTTGGGAACATAGGATGAATGATCATTCTAGAATGAGTTTTAGTGAATATAGTCTAAGTTATTAATTGATCCTTGACCATCAATGAAGTCTTGGGGATTTTATGAGTAATACTTGTTAAGTTACGGATTTAGCCTAGATTCATAAGAGAAATGGATTTCTATGCTTGCGTGGTTTATTATTTGTTAAGTGATGCACTTAACTTAGATTTATGCTAGAAATAAATATCTATGCTTATTAAATATTATGACTTATGAAAGCATGATGGCGATACCTGTCAAGGATTGTTTCTCCATATTTAATTTTATGACTAATAAGACATATTGTGTATTTTGAAATGAATCATAATCTGCTTTTGATTACTATGTGGTTTCATTGATAATTGATTCACCAACTTGTGTTGAACTTATATTTCGCTAATAGGTGAAATTGTAAACTGTTGATCTAGGGTTTTTTAATGAGACAAGAACCTAACTATGTTTGAACCGAGAACTTAGAAAAGGGTTAGAAATGCAAATAGCATTTATAACATATTTGAGATGAATTGTAGTAAAGACTCAATGGAGTCGAGCTTAAGGAACAATTGCAGCGACCCGACCCAGGCCCGAGATGGAACCATGGGTCGGACATACCCAAATAGGAGGGAAACAAGTAAACACATAAACATGCAAGGACTCAATTTAAGAAAACGACGTGACGCAACATTGGAGACGTAACACGCCTCGGCACAACAAGGCCGGAATTTTAAAAACATTTCCTGATGTAACAGTTAAGCAATTAAACCAAGTCATCGGCGACACTACATGCCGGAACCCAAGCTAGCAGTTACTGGACAAGAATTAAATAAGAGCTAATAGGATGCTCAGCAGAAGACTTATACGTAGTGAACTAATCAACATGATAACCAAAGCTCGACGTACACATTACCGGCATCAAAAGGATTACAAGTACTACAAGTGATAACACTGCAAGTAGCTAAATAAAGGAAGCAAGTACAAGTTCTAAACACATTCCCAAGCATAGTCTAAATGACTTGCTTTAAAACCCGTCGTCCTTGCAAATTACAAAAGAAAGGAAGAGGACATCTAAACCACCTCTTCAACTGCAACGTCGGACCAAAAGAGGAATAAAAGAATCGTGAACACTGCAAACCTCAGCGAGAAGGACCTACTTTGCTAGGATCTAAAGCAGTAAAGGGGAATGGGTAAGTCATAAAGACTTGTATGCTATCAATCATGCATGTCATGGAAATATGCAACATACAAGGCAAGATATCGTCACATAAACATAGAGATCATATATCCAAGATGCACATTGTTTCACATAGGTGCTCGTAATTAAATCACATAGGATAAGGATATATAGAGAGCCGGTGCCGCTACGCAGTTCCTGCTTACAAGCGTTATCTGGAATGTGAGGTGTCAGATGGTTGTGAGTACATCGACCTTCCGAGGAGATGCACGTGATAGACACACCAATGTGCTCTAATGGTTACAACAAAGGGGCTACTTCCCCACTGTGGCAATAGTGGAGGCGTGTGTGTACAAGGACATGTATGCCAGCTGGACTCATGCAAATGCCAAGTAGTGCTTACTTAACACATTCTCAAGTAGAGAACGAGGCCGACAAGAGCGATCTCGTTCATGACAAGTAATTATTCTCATCAATTAGCAAGTAGGATTGAGTTCGACAAGAGCGAACACAACATGTCAAATAGGCATTCTATTATATGACATCGAAATCAAGCATGGTAATCAATCCAATTTAAGAGTCTAGAATTCATATTCTTAGTGAAACACATTTAGAACGTCGTAGGGATTGATCATTGAGCCGGTATTGTTCAATGGCTCACTAAATTAAACTCCGTTGAGTCATCTCTATATATTCATCCAATATACTTTTAAACACTAAATGTATTTAAATCCTTTTCTAAGTTCTCATATAGGATAGACTAGGCCATTAATCCAAATAATAACCATAGCCAAGAATTATCATCAATTCATAATTTATGGAATCCTAGAATTATAATTTCCAAAAGTTGTTAAAAGTCAATGGCCCAAGAACAATAGTTATTCCAAATAGGGTATAGAACACATGTAATTCTAGTCTTTGGACCAAAACAACACAATTCATAATGAATGGAACCCTAGAATCAAAATCTCTAAAAGTTGTCAAAAGTCGATTGTGATGACCCGACCCGGATTCCAACACGAAATCCCAAGTTCGTGCCACTAGAACTAACTTAAGAAGAGGACAAGCACTTGTTAAACAGTCGAACAGTCGAGCTAACACGCTCTAAACATGAACATAAAACCGCACTAAAATACGGTATTTCAAAAAAAAAAAAAACGAATCAGCGGAAGCAATATAAGAAAAGAAGTCCCAAGCTATGAAGCTCGAAACCAACGACCATGAAACCAAGAGAGACATTATATCCCAAAGGAGAAAAAACAAAACTTGCGTGCCGCAACATTGCAGACGCTGAACAAACCATCGGCACTCCAGCCGGTTTCAACAAAGAACTGATATATCAATTACCCAACGCTAAAAGCGCACGGTCAACCAACAACTATAACAAGTAGGATAAAGAAATGCCCCAAAGCTACTTTGCGTTAGGAGACAAGCGAAATAAATATGAAACCATAAACAAGGCACGACACAACACGTCGGCCCAAGAAAGAACTAACACAAATACCCAAGTATCTACCCGACTGTAAAGTCTAAATAACTTTACAAAATGTCGATCTCACAAGAATAGCAAAGTACATGATATCAATGACAATGTTAAAAGGGAATAGGACTCCACAAGCTGCTACTCGGGAGAGTCGGCTGCTACAAACACGAACCACATGATCTAATCTCGATCTATCGATCAGCTGCGCTCTGCTACAGTCACGATCTACTCGGCCTCAACGCGGCTACCAATTTACTGCAACTAGAAAACAAAGTACGGAATGAGTCATAATGACCTAGTACGCTACCACAAGAGATATGTAACATATAATTATGTAACATAAAAATAATCATCATGCCATTTTACAAATGACAGAAAAACCCGTAAAGAGGTGTCGTATCATTTAGACACTCCACAAGATAACCATTTCTTCTCACTTACTAAACCGTCCAAATGAACCAGGGTGTAATTCCCTGTTCAAACACAAATCAAATGAATTAGAAGGTAGTTCCCACAAAACATCATATGCAAGTATATATATCATCATATATACTAATCAAGCTATTCATATAATCATCACGTGTAAGGGTGCATATTTATATATATACACCTATACCAGTATGTATATCTCTATATATACATATCAAATCTCCCATATAATCATCATGTATAAGAGTGCATATCTATATATATACACATCAAATCTTTCATATATATCTCATATATAAGTATGTATATCTCTGTATATACATATCAAATCTCTCATACAATCATCATGTATAAGTTTGCATATCTATATATATACACATCAAATCTTTAATATATATTCATATATAAGTATGTATATCTCTATATATACATATCAAATCTCTCATACAATCATCATGTATAAGTGTGCATATCTATATATATACACATCAAATCTTTCATATAACCTCAGCCCATACAAACATGGTCAATAAGATCTCATGTTCAACTAACACTTTGTTATCACATAAGTGCCCATAGTAAGCCACATAAAGGATAGAGAAGGTACCAAATCCACGTCGTTGTGTCGCTCCTGCAATCACAACTGTTAATCATATCGTGCCAGTGATACCCGTGATCGGGTATCAAAGTACCGAGCTCACTTCTAGGGTCCGAGCTCTCTACTCGGCAAAAATAGCACTAGACAATGCGCTCTTTTGGTTACGAAAAAGGGGGCTACTTCCCCACTGTAGCTAGCAGTGGAGATGTGTGTGAAACCCGAATCCGGTACGACGATACATTGCAACCATGAATCCCATAATTCGTGAAGATAATGCATCGTCCCACCATCAACGTAAAAACCCAAGTAATGCCAACTGGACTTATATGCAATGCACACGTAGATGTTTACTTGCAAATTCTCAGGTAGATATACAGATCTACTAAACTCATACGATTATGCAAATTGTCACAATAATCATAAAACCACAATAGGAGCTCATTTGAGTCTCTAAATCAGAAGTGTCAAGTTCTCCACTCAATTCAATCCAAGTTCCAAAAGCTAGTAATCTAGTCAAATGGATTCTACAAGTTGTAGGATCTCACTACGATTCACATAAGGTTCAATTATTTCTTAAGCTCGACTCTGTTGAGTCTTCACTACAATTCATCCCAAATAGGTTATAAAAGCTATTTGCATTTCTAACCCTTTTCTAAGTTCTCGGTTCAAGCATAGTTAGGTTCTTGTCTCATTAAGAAACCCTAGATCAACAGTTCACAATTTCACCTATTAGTGAAATATAAATTCAACACAAGTTGGTGAATCAATTATCAATGAAACCCCAGAGTAATCAAAAGCAGATTATGCTTCGAGTCAATTACACAATATGCCTTATAAGTCATATCATTAAGTATGAAAACCCAATCCCTAACAAGTATCACAATTATTCTTTCATAAGTCATAATTTCTAATAAGCATAGATGTTTATTTCTAGCATAAATCCAAGTTAAGTGGATAACTTAACAAATAATAAACCACACAAGCATAGAAATTCATTTCTTTTATGAATCTAGGTTAAACCCATAACTTAACAAGTAGCAACTCATATCATCCCCAAGACTTCATTGATGGTCTAGGATCAGATAAAAACTCAGATTATATTCACTAAAACTCATTCTAGAATGATCATTCATTCTATATTCCCAAATCCATTATGGTTCATGTATTATTTATAAACCACACTTGGCATGTTCAAATATTGTGATCCACACACATATTAGATACTAGACATTTTAAGGTGTTATTCACCATTTTGAATCATTCAATTCGGACCTATAATCATCAATTTATGATTATCACAAAGACAAGTTATTTTCCAGATTTTCTGTTATAACTCATTCTGCACAGTCAACTTGTAAATTCTACCATTAATTCCTCACAACTCCAAAGGAGGTTATTATTTCTTAGTATGAAACTAGACTATTAATACTATATTTTAGCCTTTTAAATTACTCCATTATGACTTGTATTCATCAAGATACAGCACCTCGAAGTTCATGTTAAAAACCTGAGTATCTGTTGTGATTCATTCTGCATGTCTATCATACAAAATTCACCAAAATTGTTTGTTACTCCAAATGTTATAAACTTTACATTTCCAGAAACTAGACTCATTTAGCTAGAGTTTACCATTTTAAAACACTGAATTAGGATATGTATTCATCAAAATATGAACGCTTCAATCTCACGTTAACAGATTAACTTTCTGGTAACAGCTTACTGGAACAGTCATGATTTGTGACAAAGGAAAAATACTTCCCGAGCTCCAAAGCTTATGAAACTTTACAGAGAGTTACCTAACATGTATAGGTATAACATACTCAATTTTTAGAAAAATCCCTTTAGTAGATTAGTACCAGACGTTTCCCGAAATTTACCCGAAACAGAGACTGAATTTGTATGGTTTGTTTTCCAACAAGTTCATGAACAACAATGATTCCAAATCAAAGCTTGAACATATTTCAAACTAAACCCAAGACCAAAATCATCAAGTCAAGATCCATGGAAAATTTTCCAAGTTTCATAGAAACATCAAAACGTTTTATAGACTTGATAATACTCTTCCTTAGCATGATCTAAGCAAGATTTGTGAAGAAACAAGCAAGGTGGTTTAGTAGCGTACCTCAGATCTGAATTTCAAACTTATGTATGAAACTTGAAATAGATAGAGGGGAAACGATCTCCTTGACGAGATCTTTCCAACAGTGGTCTCGGCTCGTCGATTGGTTGGCCGAAGCTCCGGTAATCGCCGGAACACTCCAAGAAGCCATCTCTCTCTCTCTAGGTTTGACCGGTTGGAGAGATAACGATGTGAATAAAATTAGATTAGAAATGAATGAAGAGATGTCTTGAGGCTTATATACTCCCAAGGGGAGGTCAAAGGTTCAAAATACCCTTAAAAGAGATAAAGGAGGGATTTATATTAAGGGTACAATAGGAAATTTCATCAAGACATGTCATAAAAGACTGCCGGTAGTGCAGTCCCAAGTCTGCTGGTAGGCAGCCCCAAGTTTGCTGGTGAACAGCCCCGAAGTCTGCTGGTGGCAGCCCCGAAGTCTGCTGGTGGGTAGCAGCTTACGGCTAACTTTCAACGGCTCCCATTTGCACACCGTTCGACGAAATGACGTGATTTCTTCGCCAGGCTACACTAAAGACTTAAACTAAAAGCCTTAAAAGTCTCAAATCAAACTAAAACCATCCTGTATGATACCTCGAACAAAACGATTCATTCGCGTACCATATTTGATCCGTAACTAATAATGACAACAAAATCACATGGAACAAACTAACGATCGAAACAATGATCGAGCAAGTATACATACTTATTTTAAAGTATGTTAAAAACCTAATAAAGAGTCTCAAACTCATACTCAAACTTAATTTAGAATTAAATCCCTTAAAAATACGAAAGGCGAAACGTTTACGAAACGCGAATCGTGAAACCACACTTATGACGACGACTATACTTGAACGTCGTGACCTCATGCAACATTATAGACATGAGAATAAGGATATTAAATGTATCCAAGTGAGTACACGAAGACCTAGGATCCCTTAAAGGTCTCGATAAGAAAGAAGTATGAAACCATTTTATCAAGTCAATACTTAAAGATTCGAGGTCTTACATCGATGGTCCAAGAACAATAGTTATTCCAAATGAGACATAGAACACTTTTAATTCTAGGCTTAGGACCAAAACAACACAATTCCTAATTCATGGGACCCTAGAATCATAATCTCTAAAAGTTGTCAAAAGTCAATTGTCCAAGAACAATAGTTATTCCAAATGAGGCATAGAACACTTTTAATTCTAGGCTTAGGACCAAAACAACACAATTCATAATTCATGGAACCCTAGAATCATAATCTCTAAAAGTTGTCAAAAGTCAATGGTCCAAGAACAATAGTTATTCCAAATGAGGTATAGAACACTTTTAATTCTAGGATTAGGACCAAAACAACATGATGAACATGTCATTCAAAAATCTCATAAACTCAAATCATCATCAAACATGGTATGGACATGGTAGGAGCATGAGAATCATAAGAAAAAGGGGATATCATGGCATTTCTAGCATACATCCTAAGGGGAATCAATAGCTTACATTATACCAAGGAAAAATATGAGATGAACAAAATCTAATCGGATAGAATCGTGATCCTCGTCGATAGCTTCACTTTGGTGGTCTCGGATTGGCAATCGGAGTTCGGGAGCTCAAGTTATGAAGGAAACACACACTAATCTCCCCTCACCATGCACACACAAGAGCTTGGGAAGAGGGAGAAGAAATTTATTGCAATGGTGGGTTTAATGGCTGATCACAAAGGTGGAAGGTTTATATATGACATGCAAATGTCGGTGGAACTCCACATGTCACAAGGAGGATGAGTGGAAATCCACATGTCTAATGGAGGATGAATGAGATTAGGCTTAAGAAAACTTAATTAGGGTCTAATACAATGGATTAGGGTCATTAAGGATGGGGGTTTAATGGCTAAATGGGTCACCAAATCAGATTTGAAGAAAAATCCCAAAATCTGAAAAACAGAATTTTCATTTGCGAAGTTTCTGGATAGTCAATCTTGTAAAATCGACCATAAATAGCTCACAACTGCAAATGAGGTGATTATTGATTTTTCTGAAACTAGACGCATTAGAATATATTTTAGCTTTTTAAATTACTCCATTTGGACTTATATTCATCAAAATAAGGTTACTACAAGTTCAAGTACAGAAGCTGATTTCCTGAAAACAGAATTCTGGCACAGCCGTAAGTCAAGACCTAATTGAGGTACTTAGAGACCTTTGAGATGCCTACCAGCAGACTTTGGGCTGCTATACCAGCAGACTTTGGGCTGCACCACCAGCAGACTTTGGGCTGCACCACCGACAAACTTTGGGCTGCTCTACCAGTAGACTTCGAGCTGCTTGACCAGCAGACTTTGAGCTTTAGTAGCAGCCTTCGAACAACAGCCTTTAGCCCTCGAACAATAGCCTTTTTGCACTTGAACATCAACCATTTATGAGCAGTCTTTTATGACATGTCTTGATGAAATTTCTATTCTACCCTTAATATAAATCCCTCCTTTATACCTTGTAAGGTTATGTTGGACCTTTGACCTCTCCTTAGGAGTATATAAGCCTCAAGGAATCTCTCCATTCATTTCTAATATTAATTTTATATACATCGTTCTCTCCAACCGGTCAAACCTAGAGAGAGAGAGAGTGAGAGAAGTGGGTTCTTGGAGTGTTCCGACGATTACCGGAGCTTCAGCCAACACCAATCGACGAGCCGAGACCACCGTAGGAAAGATCTCGTCGAGGAGATCATTTCCCCTCTATCTATTTCAGGTTTCATATAGGTTTGAAATTCAGATCTGAGGTACGTTACTAAACCCCCTTGCTTTCTTCTTCACTAATCTTTCATAGATCATGCTAAGGAAGAGTTTTATCAAGTCTATAAAACGTTTTGATGCTTCTATGAAATCCGGAAACTTTTCCATGGATCTTGACTTGATGATTTTGGTCTTGGGTTTAGTTTGAAATATGTTCAAGCTTTGATTTGGGATCATTGCTGTTCATGAACTTGTTGGAAAACACACCATACAAATGCAGTCTATGTTTTGGGTAAATTTTGGGAAAATTCTGGTACTAATCTACTGAAGGGAATTTTCTAAAATTGAGTATGCTATACCTATACATGTTAGGTAACTCTCGGTAAAGTTTCTTTAATTTTGGAGTTTGGGAAGTATTTTTCATTAGTCACAAATCGTGGCTGTTCCAGTAAGCTGTTAGCAGAAAGGTAGTCTGTTAACACGATATTGAGGTGGTCATATTTCGATGAATACAAGTCCTAATGGAGTGTTTTAAAATGGTAAACTCTATCTCAAAGAATCTAGTTTCTGGAAATGTAAATTTTATTTCATTTGGAGCAATTAGGAAGATTTGGTGAATTTTGTATGATAGACATGCAGAATGAGTGACGACAGAAAATCAGGTTTTTAACATGAACTTTGAGGTGCTGTATTTTTATGAATACAAGTCATAATAGAGTAATTTAAAAGGCTAAAATATATTCTTACAAGTCTAGTTTCATACTAATAAAGAGTCACCTACTTTTGAGTTGTAAGTAATTAATGGTGGAATTTACAAGATGGCTGTGCAGAATGAGTTATAACAGAAAATCTGGAAAATAAATTGTCTTTGTGATAATCATAAATTGATGATTATAGGTTGAATTGAATGACTCAAAATGGTAAATAATACCTTAAAATGTCTAGTTTCTAAATATGTGGGGATCACAATATTTGGATTTGTCAAGCGGGGTTTATAAATAATACATGAACCATAATGGATTTGGGAACATAGGATGAATGATCATTCTAGAATGAGTTTTAGTGAATATAGTCTAAGTTATTAATTGATCCTGGACCATCAATGATGTCTTGGGGATTTTATGAGTGCTTCTTGTTAAGTGATGGGTTTAGCCTAAATTCATAAGAGAAATGGATTTCTATGCTTGCGTGATTTATTATTTGTTAAGTGATGCACTTAACTTGGATTTATGCTAGAAATAAATATCTATGCTTATTAGATATTATGACTTATGAAAGCATGATTGTGATACTTGTCAAGGATTGTTTCTCCATATTTAATTTTATGACTTATAAGACATATTGTGTATTTTGAAATGAATCATAATCTGCTTTTGATTACTATGTGGTTTCATTGATAATTGATTCACCAACTTGTATTGAACTTATATTTCACTAATAGGTGAAATTGTGAACTGTTGATCTAGGGTTTCTTAATAAGACAATAATCTAGCTATGCTTGAACCGAGAACTTAGAAAAGGGTTAGAAATGCAAATAGCATTTATAACCTATTTGGGATGAATTATAGTAAAGACTCAACGGAGTCGAGCTTAAGGAACAATGAACCTTACGAGGATCATGGTGAGATCCTACAACCTGTAGAATCCATTTGACTAGATTACTAGCCTTTGGAACTTGAATAACATTCGATGGACAATTTGACACTTGTATTTTCGAGACTCAATTGGGCTCTTAAGTTAATGTATATGATTAATCGTGAACATGTTGTGGATAACATGCTTGCTTGTCTTGAACGAGCTCGCTCTTATCGAGCTCGCTTCCTACTTGATTTAATATGAGTAAACATCTACTTGACATGGATGATTTCTCTCTTGTCGAGCTCGATCCCTCCTTGATTTTAAAGCCAAGTAAATATCTGCTTGTCATTCCATTAGTCCAGCTGGTATACTTGTCTTGTCTCGATGGTAACGATGCACCGCTGTCACGAATTGTGAGATTCGTGGTAGTGATGGGTCGCTAGCCCATCATCATGCACCCATCTTCCACTATTTGATCACGGTGGAGAAGAGTACCTTGTTGTAACCATTAGGGCGCTTGGAATAATACTATCGTTCTGGTCGATGTATCAGTCAAGTGCTTCCGACAACCCACAATCGTGATAATCGTTTTCATTTCAGGATCTACGTTGCGGCAGCGGCTCTATAACATATCCTCCTGTTATGTGATTTATTTCAAGCACATATGTGACAACAAAGTGTTAATTGAGACATGGGATCGAAAGTGACCATGTTTATCTTGATTGCGCATTATTGAATTTCATGGTGTGTATATCTGTAGGTATACATACTTATACTTGATAGTTCTATGACTTGATATGCATATATGTGAATATACATGCTTATATTTGCTAGTTTCATGAATGACTTGACATGTATATATAAAGTTATACATACTTACATGTAATGCTTTCATGAGAATTACTTTCTAATTCATTTGAGTTGTGTTGAACAGGGAATTCCACCCTAGTTCGTTTGGACATTTCAGTAAGTGATAAGGAGAGATTTCTTGTAAAGTATACGACACGTCTTCACGGGTTTCGTCATTGTAACGCGATGTTACTATTGTTATAACAATGTTTCATATTATGTTATATATATATTGTTCAGTAGTAGCGTACTGAGTCATTATGACTCATCCCGTACTTTGTTTTCTAGTTGCAGTAACTTGTCCGTTACATTGAGGCCGAGTAGATCGTGATTGTAGCAGATCGCAGATGATCGATAGCCTGATCTTAGTTCGTGTGTTCGTGATTGTAGCAGATCACAACTGATCGATAGCCCGAGCTTAGTTCGTGTGTTCGTGATTGTAGCAGCCGATTTCCCCGAGTAGTAGCTTGCGAAGTTCCCTCTAGCATCGTGTTGCTTCTATTATTTTGGAAGTAAGATGAATACTTTATATGATATGGATTACTTCATGATAAATCATGTAGAATTGTGTTCCATATGACTATGGATGAAAAGTGGGATTATGTTGAGAATCATACCATGACATGACATATTATAAGTATGACATGAGATGTACATGTTTTATTTGTGCATTATTCCATGCCATGACATTGCATGTTTAGTAGATTACTAAGTCTTTATGACTTACTCGTTTGCTTTGTTTTCCTTAGATTCGAGCCGAGCTAGTAATTCGAAGTGATTGCCGAGTTGCGTTGGTGAAGTCTTCTTTTGGCAAGGTTGCTACCTTAGTTTAGTTCATTTTCTTTTGGTAAGGACGTTGGGAAAAGTGAAGTTATGTATACTTCACGATGGGTAGCAAACCTATTTGTGGATGTAATATTTATACTTATGTTGGTTAATGCTTATTCTTTTGGTAGCCGACTTGTGTTAGTCGCGCTTGGTGAATGTTGGTGATTATGTTTTAAGTTATGTATATTGATGGATAAATTATCATGTTTATTCTCCAGCATGTTTTTAGTCGTTGAGCATGTTAGACTAGAGTCTTAGACTTAGTGTAATGTTGGGTTCCGGCTGTAACGTCGCTGATGACTTGGTTTATTAGTTGCTATATAATTATATTGCATGATAGAGAGTTTTGCTCTACGTGCCCAATGTTGCGGCACGTGCGTCGAATTTTTTGGACCAAGAGATTAATTATCTCTTAGGTTGTGTTTAGTTGAGCTTGTTAGCTAGGGCGCCACTGTGTTATTATGTTTCGCTTCTGCATGTGTTTTAAGTTGTTGGCGTATTGTCGTTATGGCCTTACCCATTATTTGATATTTGCTTGTTGTTTTGTGTGTTTTGGCGGCACGACCTTTGGGTCTCGTATTGGGATCCGGGTCAGGTCGTCATAGTGGGAGGGGTGAAGGAGGGGTAGATGGGTTGGGTGAGTAGTTGAAGGGGGAAGAAGGTGTTGGAGTTGGTGATTTGAAATGCTCCTCCTGAGGGATAAACTCCTCCGTAGGGTTAGGCTCCTCTTGAGTAGATGACTCAGTAGGATTGGTTGTAGAAGGGGTAGGTTGTTGGTTGCCAACAGACTTCCTTTTTCTCAGTGGCTGGATAGAAGATCTAGAGGCTTCATCGGTAGAGATGATAGGGTCTGCTGGTGGCTTAGTTGGAAGGCCTTTACGCAAACGCCTGCGTTTAGGCTTGGGAGAAGGTGAAGATTGATTAGAAGAGGGTTTGCATTTAGGTGTTTGGGATGGTTGGGGAGTGGAGGTTGTTGGTTCAGGCTGGGATGGCTGGGGAGAAGAGGTTTGACCAGCAGCAGCAGAGGAGCTGCCAGTAGACTTTTTATGTCTATTGGCCTTCAGTTCCTTTCGTATCCAGGTTGCTTGAAGCTCTTCTATTTCAACTTCTACCCTGGCCTTGGCATCTTCCTTGGTTTTGGCACGAATGTCAACCAGGACTTCAACCTCATCTGGCAAGAAACCAGTCTCCTTTCTGGTCTTCGTAACCTTGACCCGTTTCTAGATGTGCTCAAACTCATCTGTTAGCACTCTGGCTTCTTGCAGGATGTCACGGGCAACAGTAGAGGTTGACTTCTTAGCTACTGCCTTGGCTGCGCGAACAACTTCCCTGGCAGCGTCATATGCTTCCATATCGAATCACGTGACCATCATAGGAGCAGGTTCGGTCACCATTTTAGCAGCGATGGTGGGGAGCCCTCTTTGCTGTCTCCTCTTATTCTCATACTCAAAGTACTTGGAGAAGAAAGTGGATGTAAGCTGCTTTTCCTTCTTCACCTTCTTGAGCTCTTCCGGCTCAATAGCAGAGTTGATCTCTGGTGTATCCCTTAGCAGGTGTTGATCAGCCAGACGAAAGGTCTCTTGTTGGAAAGGATGTCCTCCACTATCGTGATGTAGTTGCGGAGCTCGTTGAAGATGATAGTGCCATAGTTAAGATGCGTCTTCTGGTGGATGGCGCATGAGAGATTGAGCTTTTGGGAGGTGAAGATGTCATGGGAGCCGTTCTTGAACAGCAACGACTTGTCCAGTAGATGACTGGAACAGTAGACATCCAAGGGAAAGACGTTCCTCAGCATTTTTCTTTGAGATTCCCTTAGGGTATTCGATCCCCTCATTGCTTCCCAGGCATTTTTAGCCTTACCAATGAATATCTCACAGTCCCCGCCATAGTGAACTCCAATCACTTTGGATATCACCTTGGCAGACAAAGAGAAGGGACGTCCACAAATCCACCCTCGAATAACAGAAGGTGTATTGGCGTTGATCTCCATTCACTAGGTAGAATTCTTCAGCGAAGAGGTTGATGTATTCTTGGTCATGAAGAGTGAAGTGGGGGAGGATCCCAGACTCGTTCATATCGTCACACATTTTTGCTCCAGCAGCAAAAGTGCGGACAGACGCCAAATCAATGCACATACCCGGGAGGTATGTGTTCACCGGTAACTCTTGGATAATGTCGTGAGCGGTGGGAAAGAAGGGAAATCTAGGAAGTTTGATGGAGGGGCTAGGGTGAATGACTTGCTCTGGGTCAAGCACCTTCCTTTTGCCCAAACTAGATTTTGCAGATGATTTTACCTACAAAATCAGTTTTAAAATTAGGGCTTTTCCCATACAGAACAAACAATCAAGGTTTTCATTTTAAGGAAAAATAAAATAAATTTTTCAGATAGAAACTTGAAACCCTTGAATGGTTTTAGAGTTAAACACAAAGAAACATCAACAGTTAATTCTTGAAGAAATAAGTATTTGAAGCAAGGAGAAAACCATTGGTTTTATGGTTTTGAAATAGACAACAATGGCAGAAACTGTCAGCGTACGCAAAGTGTCCTTTCAGATTCCTCAAAGAAACAACTCAAAATAAGAAATTTAAACAGTAATAACTCATGAGAGAAGTATCTAACGAGCCTAGAAATGCTTACCATTGTCGAAGTAAGGAAGAAGAAGCAAGAACAAGGTAGAAATGAAGTAGTTGTAGAGAAGAACAGAGGAATTGAGTAGAGAGAGCATTTTCGAAAGAGAGGGTTTGTGAAAGTTTTGAAAGAGGCGGTTCAAAGTCTATTTAAAGAAGGAGAAAAGTCATTTTAGCAAAAATAGCTTGGATGATTGGCAAGTGTCTTTCATAAAGCTTTTAACTTAAGATATTTTCAAATTAACAGCGAAAAGTGACTTTTAACCCGTTACCTTTTTTTTTTTGAAAAACTTTTACCCTCAACTAAACAGTTAACTAAAATCCTAACCTGGTCTTAATGATGAAACCAAAAGGGCGAGTTGGGTGCACAACTCCTTCCCAACTCATAACTTAGCCTCCGAACCCAATATTTTTGTTTTTCTCCATTTACCATTTAAATGGAAGTGGCAACTCTACTGTATTTAGGAATAATTGTGGGTCGGTACCATTTGCTGGAATTGTAATTGTGACGACCCGACCTGGATTCCGGCACGGAATCCCAAGGTCGTGCCGCTAGGACAAGGCAAGAAGGAGACAAGCACTTGTCAAACAGTAGTGCAAGTCAAACGGTTGAGCTAACAAGCTCAAATAACGATAGTGAAGCCGTACTAAAATACGGGTTTACAAAAATCGAGTATGCGGAAGCGAAAAGGAAAAGAAGTCCCGAGCTATGAAGCTCGAAAACAAAGTCAAATAAACCAAGAGATACATTAATCTCACAAAGGAGAAAACAAAACTCGCGTGCCGCAATATTGCAGACACTGAACAAACCATCGGCACTCCAGGCCGACGTTTCACCAAAGAACCAACCTTATATAACAATTACCCTCGGCTAAAGCAAACCAGGGTTAACCAACAACTAAAACAATTGATAGGATAAAGAAAAGCCCCAAAGCTACTGCATGCCCGAGAGACAATTGAAATAAAAACTAGAACCACGAACAACAACACGACACAACACGTCGGCCCAAGGAGGAAACAATACAAATACCCAAGTGATCTACCCGATTGTAAAGTCTAAATAACTTTACAATACAACGATCTAACAAGAATAGTAAAGTACGGTACACAAATCAATGATGCTAAAAGAGATAGAACTCCACAAGCTACTACTCGGGGAATTCGGCTGCTACAAGCACGAACCCACGATCAAATCTCGATCTATCGATCAATTGCGCATGGCTACAGTCACGATCTACTCGGCCTCAAGGCGACTACCGAAACTTCAACTAGAAAACAAGTACGGGATGAGTCATAATGACCCAGTACGCTACTACTAAATAATATAACATGAGTGAAATATTGCCATAAGTGGAAATGATATCATGTTACAACGATGAAAAACCAGTAAGTCGAGTTGTACTGTATAGAAACCATTCCTTTGCCAAACTATCAAAATGAACCAGGGGTGAATTCCCTGTTCACAAACAATCAAGCAAGTCAGGAGGTAAGCCACAAGTATCATCGTATAAATATGGACGTATGATTAAATATAAACATCCCAAGTCTTTCAAAGACTAATTAGGTATAAGTATGTGTATTTATATATATACACATATCAAGACAATCATGGAATAATCAAGTAGAAGTATGTATATTTGCATATATACATATCAAGTAGTTCACAGAATCACCACTAATATCAAGCAATTTAAGAACAAGTACATATAAGCATTTAGCTCACATATTCAAGGTTGCACTTTGATTTCACATAAGTACTAGAAAGTAAACCACATATAATAGGATATATATTTGTCTGTATGTCTGTCCCGTTGCTGCTAAACACATGATGAACAACAACTGAACCGAAACTCGTCCTCAGCCCAATAATCAAGCAAGAATCAATACTTTTCACTGGTCTTCTTCAGTGAACAATCAAGAACTCATCAGATTTATTTAATGAGCATTTATTACCTTTCATCCAACCTAGAATGAAGAAATGGGAGCTTGATATCAGGTTTGATGGCGCTAATACAAGACCACATCCCACTATTGGCCAATAGGGAGGAGAAGGCGAACCAATGCGGCAACTCATAGCGATTGCTTACCCAAAGACCATTAGTCATCCCATTGTCATCACGATAACAAGAACGCCAGCTGGACTCAATAAAAGGATTACAAATAGGTGTTTACTTGTCAACCATGAACATGTAGAGGATCGAGTTCGACAAGAGCGAACTGATCCAAGTCAAGTAGATGTTTACTCACTTAAGAAATCAAGTAAGGACGAGCTCGACAAGAGCGATCTCAACCAAGTCAAGTAGGCATGTTATACTCTACGACTAACAATCAATCAGGAACATGAATCAAATCAAGAACATCAAAACTAGTATTTTAGTTACGCTACAAGCATGAACATCAATCCAAATCAAGAATATTGAAACTGGTATTCTAGTTAAACAAATCTCAAACGTTGTAGGGATCGATCGTTGAGTCGGTATTGTTCAATGGCTCACTAGTATTATCGACTCCGTCGAGTCATTTCTATAATTCCAATCAAATAGAGTTTGAACACTATATGTATTCCAAGACTCTTTTCTATGTTCTCGTTTGAGGCATAGCTAGATTCTCGTTCCATTTAGGAACCCTAGATCACAAATCACTATGTCATGCACGAGTGGGAAGCTTAAGTTGATAAATGTCAATTCAAGCCTTAGATCAATTCTAGTTCGTAATTCCACATGTTAATGGAATCCATAAATCAATGCACGTTGATAATTCAATAGGAGTATATTCATGAAAGCAAGAACCACAATATGCTTCTTAAGTCATCAAATCACATTGAAGAACCAATTCTTGACAAGGTAAAAATCATGCTTTTAGTCACAATATCAAATATACACAGTATTCCATATTCAATTATGAAATCCAGCTAAGTCATAACTTAACCATCAGTCCATAATATACTATCCAAGACTACTATGATAGTCTAGGATCATGAAGCCATTTACTAAACTCTTCCTAGAATAATAATTTATTTTATAACCCAAAAGTATGTAGTAATCACAGACTTAAGCAACACAAGAGTGAAGATAATTCGTAAGGTCAAACCATACTGGTAAGTCCTAGATAACAACTTAGTTATCCTTGTAACATAAACAAGTAGACTCTATGTATAGAGTACTAAAGTAAACTCCGATCCAATACATCTCTTAGAATAGTTCTCAAATTCATTATCTTGGGTTCCCCAAAACATTTACAAGGCGACTCTAGTGAGTCGGTATTCCAACAACAACAATACCATTTCCCTAGATTTCATACATGCATAGATACATTCATAAAAGTCTTGGGACTTCATTTGAAGTCTGACAAACATTAATAGTTCTAATTCATAATTGAACCAATCCAAATGCCTTTCATTCGAGTCACACATTTACGACCTATACATATCGAATCCAAAGACTAGAGATAATCTCATACATAACATCACTCAAAGACCTCCATTAGAGTTCTAAGCCACAACTCAACCTTAACACCAATTCGGTCTCACCCGATCAAATCTCAAGATTTCGTGATTGATATTCAATGAACACAAGTAGTCATAGGAATTTATCCTAAGGCTCAAATAACAACTACTATAATTAATTGACTCCATTTGGGTCGAATTACAAAGTCTCAAATTCTAGGTCAAGACATAAGTTCGGGATTCACAATTTATTCGGGTTTCTAAACCCAACCACAATCAATCTTAAACCATAACAATTCCAATATACTCAATAAAATCATTTGGGTTCAAACCCTAACTATCACATATTAATATCCACCAATAACATATGATTTCAAGATGTATAACAATGACAAATCACGAGGAACAAGTCTCTAGCAACCTAACATCAATATTGAGTTCGAGAAAGAAACTAGGGTTTAGATAACGCACCTTAATCGAGCCACAAACAACTAGGAAGAGGAAAAAACCGATGGGAAAGACTCTACTCGGCGAGGACTTCGTGATGGTGGTCTCGGATCATCAAACAGATGGCCAAAACTCCAGGAATCGATAAAACACTCACTAATGTCACACTCAATCTCACACACTCTCTCTCTCCCGTTCTTGGCTGAAGACGGTGATAATGAGGAAAGAGGAGGGAGTGTTGCTTCCATATAGGGTCTAAAATACCAAAGGGATCTCAAATGAGTGAAGGGGCAAAGGTAAAATAAGGATAGAATAGAAATTTCACGTCAAAAATCAAGTTTGGAAGTCATCAGCTCGTAAGAGGAAAATACCAATTGTTTGGGTGGCTGGACCAAACACTTGTGAAAGTGTTCGGTTGAGGTGACCGAACTCCTCTAAAGGGGTTTGGTTGGCATGGACGAACATCTCATAAGATGTTCGGTGGTCAGGTTTGAACGATGATTCAAGTCAAAAACAAAGCCAAATGGGTCTAGGACTGAAGATGAAGCACACGTTAGGTAAATGCAACTCAATGAAGCATAAAATATGTGTACTAAGGCCTTATGAGGCTCAACTAAACCTCAAGACAAATGGAGGAATGACCTAGGGTACAACCGAGGTCACAGGAAAGAACCACGTGAGAAAACTCTCAACCTAGTCAAGTAACAAACAATGTCAGTTTACGACGTGTAACTTTAACAAGTTAAAGTGTCTGGGAAATATAGAACTAAGGTATTGGCTTCTAGATAGCCTACCTATACAAATCATGGTTCTCTCCTCATGTCAAGTAAGCGAGGTTACGGTTAAACGACATGCAAAATGAAAAGGTCAAATACACGAAGGTTCGTGGTCTTACAGTAACCGCTCTAGTGCCCTTTTTTTTCAACCATAAAAGTCCTTTTCTATTTTTTTTTCTTCCTAAAATGCTCACGCTATATCTCCCCCTCAGCCTTCTTGTTCCTCTTTTCGTACCGTAAGAAGTGTATCCTTTCAATTCCACGGAAGAAGAAGAGGGAGCAGCTTCTGTTTTGTCGTCATCTTTTTCTTCATCATCCAAGGAAAACTCCAAAAGTCATCACCCATCAACAAACATGCAGTTGTGTCCAGGACCAAGAGATTGATTAACATTTTTTTACCTCGACATAGCTGTCCCATGAGACTTTTCCTTCGAAGGAAGAATGAAAATCTCTTTTCCGACTCAAAAAGCATATCTAAGAAGCCCTCTCTATAGTTAGTAGTCTGAGATGCGCTGTTTGGAAGCCTATAATAGTCTTCCTCTGAATTGTACTAAGACATACATGGCCTTCTATCCTTCTTTGGACCTTCCTTCGCCATAGTCTGACTTTATCTACTATGGGAAAGGTCTACTATATGATAGTCAATTTCTTAACCCAACTCACGTAACAAATTTTTCTATGCTCTCGGTTTAGCCTGTAAGAAGAAAATGAGATCATTGATCCCCTTTTGCGGGTAGGTGGTGGGTTCTTTCTCTCTCTCTCTCTCTCTCTCTCTCTTGCTTCTTATTCTTCTTCTTCAGTTATCTGTCTGTGTGTTTTGGGGGCTAAGCAATTATGATCGATGCCCAATTTTCAAATTGTGATGCCAAAAATTTTGACAGATTTCTATTGTGCATAGAAATGCCCAATGTTTTCATTGCGATGCTCAAATATGGGCAATGGAGTTTTGCATTGTGATGCCCAAAATTTTAACAGATATCAATTGTGCACAGTGATACCCAATGTTTTCATTGCGATGCTCAAATTAGGGCAGTGGCTTTGTCAGCACGTCTTTCCTTCATTAAGGGTATCTTCGTCATTTTCCCTCCAAAAGTGTATTTTAACGGTTTAAAAAATATATAGGGGACCTAGGCGGTTATAATTTCATCAAAAGGGATCGGCCTGAATTTCTCCCTTGTATTTGTTTTTAGAGTCCACGACAAGACTAAGCGTATTCCACGCCCTTACGTTTTGAAACCACTTATTTTCACGTAACGATGGTGGGGTCGAAACATGGTTCTCACAACCTCTCATCCCCGGCAACTTGGAGATAACGTTATTTTTGGGATGACAATTTCGAACCGAACCGTGGATACCTAAACCGAAATGAACTGAAGTTGACGATTATTAACTGGTTTGAATAGATATGGGGGCGAGTAATGTGGAATAATCAAAATGAAAAACTGGGGAACGGTTTGACTTTTGTATTAGCAATACCCGCCCCATTCCCTGAACTGTTACCTGAACAGCTTATTTTACTAATATAATTTTACCCTTATTCATATAAGAATTTTCCATATAATATAGGTCTATATATGTTAGATGTATAACACTAAAACATTAACATCATTCTCAATTCCGCGAAATTGTCACTTAGTCCACTTAGTTACTTGCTTCTCATTATCACTTCATGACTGACATCTCCAACAGTCAGTAGAAAATTTTTCGATAAATCAAACATATTTATAATCACCTACAACAATTGATCAACCAAGAACTATTGACATCTCAACAAGGTTCATTTCTCTCTCCTATGTTTGATTGTCTCTCTCCCACCGTTTGACTTTCTTTATATTTCGACAAAAAAGTTTTGAGGTAAAATTCGATAGATTTGGAAAGTGACGATTTAGTAGATACTTGCTCTGTGAATTGAATTAGTTTCTCATTTACCATGAAAGATTGTATTATTTAGAAAAATGAACATAGCCGACCCTGAGAAAGTGCGAGAGGCACGTTAGCTCAAGGCCCCCAAGTTTGGAGGCCACCGCAACACACACACACGCATGTATATATAGACATATTTGTATTTACTAATATGATTTTTAGGCTTCTTTTTTATTTTATGAGAGGAAAAATTGGGTCTCTTTTAAAAAACACTATGGGCTTTCATATTTGTAATATTAATATAATTTTGGGAGAAATTTGAGCCGGTACCATGGGATGAAATGTTAACCGCAAAAGTCCACCATAATTTTGTTAAACCGTTACAATTGTAGACACCCCAAATTCGTACCCCTAATTAATATATGTACTAAAAAAATATAATTTTTAATTTTTAAATGAACTAACAAGTGTTAAGTTTTCGTTAAAGTTTCAAGTGGGCCAAAGTGTTAAAAGAAGAAATAGAAAAGGAAAAGGAGAAACAATGAAACAGTAGGGGGGAAAGTGAAATTCCCTAAAGTACAAAAACAAAAAGGGGCGCTGCCCCTTTTTTTGTATAAGGCGACGCCCAAAACTGCTTTAAGCCTTCTGTCGTTTCTTTCTAAAGTATAATATTTCCAGCGCAAGGTACAATCACTTCAAGTACAAATGCAAAATATATTTTTATTCCTTCGAGCTTAAGTCTGCTCCTCCACCTATAAATAGAGACCCCCTTCAGTGCAAAAAGGGACGGAAGAACAGAGAGTGGAGAACGCTGAAAAAATTATACGCTGTTAATTTTAGATAAATCCAAGAGCACTGTTAAGCTGCTAAAATCTCTCCTAAACGCTTATACCCACCATCCAAATATAATCCTAGTTACCCGATTAAGCTCACGCCCTAGTTAACCGGTTCTAATAAGCCAAAACAAACAGTTGCGCTGCCCAATTTCAGACGCGATATCAAGGAAAAACAAGCAGTTGCGCTGCCCGATTTCAGACCCGACATCAACATACTTCAGACCCATACAAGCAATTGTGCCTCCCGGATCCCGAAGTGAAAAACAACCAGGACAAGTGATTACGCTGCCCTAATTCCGACAATGCAAAAAAAGACTTCCTCTCCCTGATGTACAAAGCGAGCACACCTAAAAGCTTGCCTAAGCGAAGCTGGTCCAGGTTATAACCCTCATGCTTCAAGAGGTAGGTACTAAAGTTATTTTCTTCATCTCCGTTTAAAGTTATATATAATATAATAATGACATAAAATATTTAATTCGTTATGATGGTAAAATTTCTATTATAAAAGGGCTATAAAATAACTCATTATTATAGTCTAATATATATATATATATATATATATATATATATACTTTAATTATATCACTGAAATGTAACCGTTATAAGTTTTCCTTTACTTGTCATGTATTTACTTTAATATAGAAATAATTATATTTTCTTACTGTTTAAATTAGTTTCCTTTACATTCCTATTTTAATGTAATAATAGTTACATTTTCTTCCTGTTTAAATTAGTTTCCTTTTGTTCTTACTTTAATGTAATAATATTTATATTTTCTTTTGTTTAAATTAGGTTCTTTTCGTCTTTTCTTTAAATTTAATAATAGTTATATTTTCCTTCTATTTTAATTAGTTTCTTTTCTGTCTTTACTTTAATGTAAAGTCGTTATAATTTTTGACAGTTTAATTAGTTTCTTTTCTGCACATACTTTAAATATATAAATAATTATGTTTCTTATTATTTAATAAGTTTTTTTTCCTGCTTATTCATGTCAATATAATAAAGTTTGTACTAGCATAGCTTAAAATAGCTTATACAAATATTGTTATTACTCTCTAAGTTGTATTATTTCAGTTCTAATTTTGCTTTCTTTTCTTTAAGTAAATGTAAAGTAATTTTTCTTTATTTTTTTCTGTCGCATATAAATTTATCTTTTCAAAACCAAAGTGTATAAAATAAAACAAGCATATTGACAAGCTCATTGTGGTAATTTTGGTTTTTCTATGTTTAACCATAAAATAGAGGTGGCGATTGTAGCACATTTTTTAGTCCACAAAAGAGGCTGGGCGTATTCCACGCGCTCGATGTTTTGAAACCCGCCCATTTTTTAGTAGCGTGGGACCGGTTCGGAACGGGACACTCACAATAGTACATTTTTTGATGGAAAATGATGAAGATACCCTTAATGAAAGAAAGACGCACACACAAACCCCTGCCGAAATTTGGGCATCACAATCCATAATTGAAATATATCAAAAATTGGGCATCGAAATTCAAAAATTGGGCATTGCAATGCAAAATTTGGGCTTCGCACTACTTTTGAAGCAAAAATTGGGCGTCGCATAAAGTTAACAAAAGCTTTTTTTCTTCTTTAATTATATCCCTTTCCCACCACCAACCCCATTTCACAAAAGCTTTTCTTCGCCTCTTTTCTCTCTATCAATTCATCACTAATCACAACTTTGATTCAAATCGCTAAACATTTAATGCCTGCTGCAATGTCATCTTTTATGATCAAATGTAATGGGTTTGGAGCAATTCGTTGTAAGCCATCTCCTTTTCTCTTTGATTTTCAAACTTTATTTGACTCTATTTATTTTATTTTCTTCTTCTAGTTTGATTCATCATACAATCAGATTCACCTCCACATCTTTCATCATCCCTTTCCCCATTTTTTGTTTTCTCTCTTCATCTTCAGCCTTTCCTCCCCTTTTCCTCCACAAAGCTTCTCTGTATACCCACAAACCACACACTAACGATTCTCACATCCTAGTCTCTGATTTTTTTCTCCAAAACTCTGTCTGTTACAAGCGAGCCATACATGCAACTTGAATCATATGAAAATACCCCCATTTGCACCATCTGACGCAAGAATTGCAACAACTGAAGCCAACATTGGAGGCAATGACGCCCACATCAGACGCAATGATGCACAAATTAGATTTGCCAAAATTTGGGTATCACAGAAATTAGATTTGTTGTTGCTTACTCATAAATATTATCAACTAGTTGTCTAATTTTGAGTTTCTTATTAATCGGAACTCTGAAATTGCAGTGATTCCCTTGGTTTATAATTAGATCGTAGTTCTCATTCTGAGTCTCGCTTGAATTGTGCAAAGATGAAGATAGATATGATTTTATGCAATTCTTATAATATCATAAGAGAAGGAGCATGATTTTTATTGCTCGATGAAGGATAGGAGGAACTGAGTCCATTAATCAAGGGATAGAAAGCACTTTTTGGTTTGATTTAAGTAAAATAAAGAAGGAAGGAAATTAAGGTATATTTGTGTGTGTGTGTGTGTGTGTTGTATGTCTCTGACATATAGAAGGCCATTTAAGGAAGAAAAACAGAAAAATGGACTTTTTCGGTTAAATAAAAAATAGGGGAGTGGAGCGGGTACAATTTTATAAAAGTATACCAGCCCGCAATTATTCATATAATTTATGCCCTTATTTTTATCATTAAAAAAAAGAAGGGCTCAAAGATTAGATTTGACTTTATTTAGGTCATGCTTTAGTGAAAAAGGAAAAAAAAAAAAGGAAAAGAGATATGAAGAGTTGTGTAACATTAAAATTCCACAGTTCCTTTTCGTAACATTAGATTATTCTATATATGTTTGGAACTCAAAAATTTAATAGAACTTAATTTTGGCTAAGTAATTTATTATTGTATAGATTCTATATAAATTTGTGTATATTGTATGATTAAATAATTATATTCTAGGTTTATAGTTACACATACACACACAAATGATTGTTGTCTTATGTATTAGAGGTCTTATTTTTCCTATTTACGCGGGCCTCTAAAAAGTTAGACCGGCTCTGATCATGACTAATCAACTCTTTTACTTTTCTGAAATTTCCAAGATTATGTTTATGTATGTAATATTATTACGTGTAATAGGTATTTGTATATGTGATTTAGTGTGTATTGTAGTTTTGAATTTGTGTCACACACAACTTCTTCGACTTTTGAGCTTTTATGAACATGATTAAAATTAGTTTTAAGTAGAAATTGTATCCTTCTTATGAACTTGATTAATAGCAAGTTCTTTGAAAGTTAAATTTTGAGTGTTTTGAACGAAAATATTAGCTTGACTTAATCCCCGTGGGTATTCCCCAATTAACCGTTACCCGTGGGGAGTGGATATGGGGAGGGGGTCGAATTGATTCCCCGCTAGGGAATGGGGCGGTTATAGGGAACAAAATTGAATTAGGGAATGGGGGTAGTATGATGTATAACTGCCCCTGAACTATCTCATTGTCATTCCTAGTTGTTGTGTTTGAAAAAGAAAAGAAGTCTAGGCCAATGTCATGTGTGAATTCAACGGCATCCACCACCACTATGGTCAAGAAAAGCGACCAAGTTACTAGAATGTAGAATCTATATATATATATATATATATATATATATATATATATATATATATATATATATATATATATATATATATATATATATATAAGATAGGTAGTCTAAAATAGGTAAAATCCCGTCAAAATGTACTTTCCAAAAAAGAAAAGTCATCTTTCATAAATATTAATTACTATAGAATAGGTAGCATGCACTAAGAACGCATATCTTATTTATCTCATCAATTGATTAAACAACTCTCAAGTAAACATGACTATGAAAATGTATAGATTTGTAAAAATATTTCAAAAAGTTATTGTATTAAAAAAATCAAGTATATGAGAATTACTCATGACTTATTACAATATATAGACATAACTGATAAAGTGTCTAGAAAGGCGATAAATATTAGAAATATTTATCCATTTCATCACATCTGAAATTTTTTTAACAAAAAATATTTAACTTTATTTTCTTAGTTCTTGAAAATACAAAGAAAAAAAATCTTGAATATACAAGTCTCTAATTTAAAAATCATATTTTTTAGTAAGTTGTTCCCTTCATCATGTTTTTTTCTATAATTTTTAGTTTTTTTATAATCATTGTTTTATTTGAGTATAATTTAATTAAAAGAGATCTATTCATGTGCGTTTAACGTACGGGTTTAAAACTAGTTTGATGTTAATGGCTTGCAAGTGATTAGAAGAACCTCTCCACCGAGCACTTAAAGGGGTATCTACACAGGAAAAAAAAAAGCTATAAAAATTACAACAAACTAGAGGGGGGCGGGAGGAAGCCACAGGGGGAAACTTGTTTGGGATCAACCTCTAACCCAATACCACGAAATAACAACACTCGTGGTCGGCCGGTCAGGGTAGCATATCTGAACGGGTAGCCGCCGGAGGAGATCCCAAAGCAAGAACAACCATAATAACGCTAGATTTTAAGGCTTATGTTGAAGATAAGGATACTAATGACAAGCAGGAAGCCTCCAAAGGAGCCAAATGCTCTAAAGTGAAAGATAATGTAGCAGGATAGATTTGAAGGATGTCGAATGTGCAAAGGACAAGGTTGAAGGATAGTTCTTGTATTCTTCTTATTTTGTAATCTTGAATTGAGGCTCACTGTTAGTTTGTTCTCAGTGTAATAGGTAGTATAAAAGCTAGGTCATGCTTTTCATTCAGTAATTTTTGGAGACTCTCAAGGACAATCAATGGATAAATTATTTTTCTCCTCTCTCAATTTCAATCTTCAATTTCAGCAATTAACATGGTATCAAAGCTCATGGTTTGACAAGGACAAGGGTTAAAATCTTCTTATTTGCATTTATCCAAAAAATATTACAAAAATGGTACGTATTGGCCCTATATAAAAGTGCATCTCTCTCCACTAAGCACGTGAGGGGGAGTCTTAAAACACACAAAATATAAAACATGATATACATTGTTGGTGCTCTCTCTAATAGCTTAAGCTTTTAGATGAGTTGGTTACTTAACATGGTATCAGAGCGTACGAAGCACATCGAAATTTACTGCCACATCATATGGGAAAAGATTGATAGAGACTTCATTAGCACTTCTCATTTTAGGGGTGTAAGTGTGTAACACCCCGAACCTTCGTGTTTTTGACCTTCGCGTTTTGCGTGTCATTTAACCATATCCTCGCTTACTTGACTTGAGGAGAGAACCTTGATTTTTGTAGGTAGGCTATCTAGAAGCCAATACCTTAGTTCTATATGTCCCATAGAATGTAACTTGTTAAAGTTACAAGTCATAAACTAACGGTGTTTGTTACTTGACTCGGTTGAGAGTTTTCTCACGTAGTTCTTTCATGTGACCTCGGTTGTGCCCTAGGTCATTCCTCCATTTGTCTTGAGGTTTTATTTGAGCCTCCTAAAGCCTTAGTACACATTATTATGCATAATTGTGATGGCTTTACCCAAGGTGTACTTCAATTTAAGTGTTGGACCTTCCTAGCCTTGTTTTAGACTTGAATCCTTGTTCAGACTTGACCACCAAACATTCTGGGAAATTTTCGGCCAGCCCAACCAAACACGTTTAGAGATGTTCGGCCACCTCAACCGAACACCTTCACAAGTGTTCGGCCCAGCCACCCGAATAGTTGGTTTTCCCTGTTACGAGCAGATAACTTCCAAACTCGATTTTTGACGTGAAATTTTTCTTCTACCCTTATTTAACCCTTGCCCCTTCATCCATTTGAGGGTATTTTAGTCCTTGAACCTCCTTGTAAGTCTAGTAGGCAACAATTAAGGCTAGAGGGGGGGTTAATAGCCTTTAAAACTTTGAGGGTTGATTTGTAAAATTTGTAAAGTTGGCGTTTAGGTCGGGCCACCAAATTGGTTAGGCGGTAACACTTTGAAAATGCCTTAAGCTGATGAAAGTTGGTCAGCTAGCTGACACAACAGTTTAAAAAGAATTGGCTTTTAAAGTAGATCACTAAATATGAAGAAGAAATTGAAGAACAAACTATCTGAACAACTAAGCAAACAATCGTTAGTAACTAACTGACACTTAACAAGTTGTAAAACTTCTTAAGTGTTATGTCAGCTTACAAGAGTGTGAATAATGGCTGACAAATCAGTTGAAGTGGTTCACAGATAAACTGCTACGTCCACTACCAAGCTGGTCAGGCTTGGATTTTTGAAGTGTACTAATTTTATTAAAAATCCGATTGATCTTTAATGGATCAGTGGAGAATGATTGAGAATCAATCAAACTCGTGAGACAAACTGACTAATATAAAAAAGATATGAAAGGGAATCACTCAGTGTTTGCCTAAACAGTAACTAGAAAGAATTGTACAAAGAAGATTATCTAGCTAAAGTTTTAAGAAGACTAAGGCACAGAGCGAAATTTCTTGAAAGTATGAGGCTTCAGACTTCTATATATGTGTGTCCTTTCAAGAATGCTTCCAGTGGGTATTTATAGATGAACTTCAAGAGTAACCCGTTAGGAACACATTTTGAATTTGAAAATGTGTTTGGCAGATACAAGATCACAAAAGATCCTGTGAAAAAATATCTAGCAGAATATCTACCAAAAACATAAAAGTAAGAAAGTGTCAGAACAAGTATTGATCAATCAAATAAGGAAAGCAAGCTGACACTAAAAACGATATGGTCAGTTGAAATGAATAACTGACAAATAATTGCAAGCTGACTAAAATAATTTTAAGTTCTTGGCTGACAATCAAGTGGAATGATTTTAAGAAAATTTAATATTATGCAAGATTCAACAATCTCCTCATATTTGCTTAAAACCATTCACTTGAAAGCAGAAAACCAAAAGTGATTAAGTTCCTGCAAAAGAGATGTTAGAACAGCAAGCCGATAACATATGAAGGAAAGTAGCTTAAAAACTTAAAAGAAGGTAATTGTAAGCTACAGGTAAAACAAAAGTTCTAAAGTTGTTCAAAGTTTGAGAGAGAGAGAGAGAGATTCAGTTTGCTGATGTGGATCCTTAAGTTGTCTTTTCTGCTTCAACTGATGGACCAACTTCAGCTTCAACTTCTGGTGTTTTGTCAGTTGCAGCTTCATTTCCATTGACTTAGTCAGCTTGGTTTGTGGCACCCCGACTCGGATTCCAATGCGAAACCCCAAGTCGGACCGCCCAAATATACACAAGTAAGCATGCGCAAGTAGGATAATAAAATTCATGTGGCGCAACATCGCATACAAATAACAACTCGGCTACACTTGGCCGGAAAATAACTTAAATTAAACAAGTCATCGGCGACGTTACAGCCGGAACCCAACAACTACTCCTACAATTTTAACACATGCTTATAAAAACCTCAACGGCCACAACATGCCGGAGACAACAACAACAATAATATTTAAAAGAGCTTTAGCGGAAGAAACTGAAGTGAACCATTAACATATAAACAAGCACGACATATAAGTCGACATACAAAAGATATTAAGTATCAAGTCATTAAGTTTACTACAACAAAAAATCCCAAGACAAGTCTAAGTGACTTGCTTCCCAACGTCCTTGCCAAAATAAAAGTCTATCTACAAATCCCAAAAGAACAACCTCTAGCTCGCAGGCAACCAACCGCGAGTATGGCGAGTCTAGCGTGAACCGTCTCCTCGGCTCGGATCTAAGGAAAACAAAGTAAACAAATAGGGTAAGTCGAAAGACTTAGTAAGTTACTAAAAATACATGTTCATGTCATAGCATGACATTTATCTCAATTATGGTACACGATCATCATATAGCACTTAGCACATTGTTCACATAAGTGCATAAAATAAATCATACAAGTAGGATATGATATAGTCACGGCCGCTTCGTAGCTCCTACAATAAACTTTATTATACTGGATCGTGCCACATCGATGCTCTGTGACTACATCGACTTTTATCGAGAACCTACTCGATTTAGATAGCAAGCCAATGCGGCACGTATTGATATAGCAAAGGGGCTACTTCCCCATTGTGACCAACAATGGAGGTGTGTGTGAGGTCCCGGGTGCGGCGATCCATAGCGAGCACGAATCTCACAATTCGTGAAGGCGATGCATCGTCCCACCCCGACTTAATAAACAAACCAAATAATGCCAGCTGGACTCAATGTGATGCACAAGTAGATGTTTACTTGACTTAAACCAATTAAGGATCGAATTCGACAAGAGCGAACTCATCCGACAAAGTAGGTTATGAATCTCTACCATAAATCATGTCAAGACAATTAATTGCTCAAAACCCATCATACATATCAACTTGTTGCAAACAATTAAACCAAGCTCATATTTGAGTAAACTCAATCAAACGGTGTCCAAACTTCGTAGGGATTGAAATTAGAGTTCAACATGTTCAAATCTTCCCTAGAGTCGACTCCGTTGAGTCTTTACTCTAAATTCCCAATTTTGGAGAAATTGAAGCTATGTGCTTCATAACCCAACCTAGGCCATTTCTAAGCTCATCTAGGTTATAAATTCACCAAGGCATTGCAATGTGATTCATATACATCATAAAGTTCAATTTTGAGGATAGAACACATAACAACTTAGCAACATATAATGTAGGCTCAATTTAGGGCATTTTCATATATCACTTGTTCAAGCAACACATATAATACATGTTTCTAACATGTTCAAGACCTTAAATAGACAAGAGGAAAGAGTATCATAAACTTTACTAAGCATAAAATCCTCCTATACATGCTCCTAGCAAGTTCATACTTTCAAAACACCAGAAGAGAGCATAGGAAGCATATATGTGTCCTTATTGACCTCAATCATCATAAGCTTTGTTTCCTTAGGGTCAATGAGAACTAAAAAGAAGAAGAAGAGAAGTAACTTACTTGTATTCTACACCAAAGAAAGCAAATGAGAAAACTAATTGGTTGAAAATGATCTACTCTTCAAGTTCTTCACTTCTTGTGGAGGTGGCTTGAGCAAATGGAGGATGGATCATGGAGGATGAAGAAGATAGCTTCAAGAAGCCATGGGAGAAGCTTTAGGAAGATGATTCACGTTTTTGGAGAGTGAGGGAGAGGAATGAGGGTCAAACTCATCAGATGTGGCTTATATTGGTCTAAAATCTGAGTGGGACAAGTGTCAAGGTATTGTGGTTGCTAAAATATCTAATTTTTGTGGGTTAAATGATCATTAGAGCTCTCTTAATCCACCCTTAAAACTAGTTAGAGATGTTAGGGTATAAGTAGGGAGGGATAGGGAGGTTTAAGTGAGGTTTAGAAAAGGTTTTGGATAGGAGTTTTGGAGCAAAAGTCGTACAACAGCAAAACAGGGGAAAAATTCCGTAGGTGGTTCCAGAACTTGAGGCGGGCACCTCACATGAGGCCGGAGGGGCGCACGACTTCTGGACTTTGCTTATGTTCATTTTCTTGATCTCGGCATTGCCCATGGCTAGTGAGAATCGTCTCGATGGGCGCATGGTCCAGCCTTGAACTTGGTCTAAACATGTCCTAAATGGTCCCAAACTCATGGGCAACCATTATAAGGTCTAACCCAACTCAAAACAAGTCGGAAACACACCCGAACAACATTCGGAACAAGGTAGAACAAGGCTCGAATCATGCGATGAATGGTTAACGAATCAAACACCAATCATACTAGGATAACTTGGACATGGAAAAGGCTTGTCTAAACATGGTTATGACCTGAATACAAGGCCAAGAACTCAACGAACACTTCGCACGACGAAATACAAGCAATACGAGCAACGAGGGAAAATCGCTAAGGCCAAAACAAAGCAATCGAACCGGCGATTCAACAAACAATACATGATTCTAAACATGTTAAGAGCTTCATGAATGTCTTATGAATGATTCTAAATCATATATAGACTATGCAAACATGCTCACAAGCAATATGAATGCATGAACACAAGCAACGAATGGTTAGGTGCCACATTCTCCCTCAGCAAGAATTTAGTCCCTAAATTCTTACCAAGTCCTTCAAACAAATGTGGATGCTTCTCACGCATCTCCGCTTCCGTTTCCCAAGTCGCTTCCTCAATGTTGTGATTCCTCCAAAGAACTTTGACTAAGGGAATCCTCTTGGTTCGTAGCACTTGCTCTTTTGTATCCAAAATCTTCACGGGCTTTTCAACATAGGACATATCTGGCTCAAACGTTATATCCTCATACTCAAGCACATGTGATTCATCTCTCATATACTTACGTAACATAGAAACATGAAATACATTATGAGTCTCTGAAAGTGAAGGTGGCAATGCAATTCGATCACGCTAAGGACCCCGGCCTCTCGGAACCTCGAGCGGGCCAATGTATCTCGATGAAGCTTCCCTTTCTTGCCGAATCTCTTCGTATCTCTCCTCGGTGTCACCTTCAAGAACACGTAGTCCCCCACTTGGAACTCAAGATCCCTTCTACGATTATCCGTGTAGCTCTTTTGTCGACTTTGGCGGTGCGTAATCTATCTCTAATTATCTTCACGCGCTCAACCATTTGTGCACTAACTTCCGGACCCCAAAGTTTTGCCTCTCCAACCGTCCCAACAAATTGGTGATCTACACTTACGCCCATACAATGCTTCATGCGGCGCCATCTTTATGCTCTTTGGTAGCTATTATTATACGCAAACTCCGCCAAGGGGTAAATGAGAATCCCAACTTCCTAAAATCCACGGCACAAGCTCGAAGCATGTCCTCCAAAATCTGAATCAAACGTACGGTGACCATCCGTTTGAGGATGAAAAGCAGTACTTGAAGTCTAATCTCGTCCCCAAAGCCTCTGCAACGTTTGCCAAAATCGGATGTAAACCGGATCTCTATCGGATACAATACTCACTAGTACGCCATGAAGTCTCACGATCTCCCCGAATGTACAAGGCCGCCAACCGAGTCAATGAATAAGTGATAGCAATCGGAATAAAGTGTGCAACTTAGTCAATTCGTCAACTATAACCCAAACCGATTAAATCCTTCAAGCGCTGTAACCCCTGCCACAAAATCCATAGTAATAAACTCCCACTTCCATTCAGAATCTCAAGTGGTTGTAGAAACTCACAGCCTTTGATGTTCACTTAACCTCGTTATCATATCTGAATTTCCCTATTCATGCCTTTCCACCAAAATTGTCTTTTCAAATCCAAATACATCTTCGTGCTCCCTGGTGAATGGTATACCTCGCTTTTATGAGCCTTATCAAGAACTAGCCTCTTCAAATCAAATGTCAAAGTACCCTCACTATTAATCACAAAATCGTGATACATTCTCAACCCATCAATAATTTCTTCAACTCCGGATCATTCTTTGGCTTCTCTAATTTTCCCAAATAAACCGGTGTATAACTAACATTTGCAAAATTACACCTCTATCATAAAACTAGACCCCAATCACGCAAATCTTCCAACATCTTCCATTCACTAACCATCACATAAAGACACATGAACTTTCCTACTCAAGGCATCCGCTACTACATTTGCCTTCCCTGATGATACAAAAATAGTACAATCATGGTCTTTATTCTCTTATCCATCATCT
>CM028381.1:29503141-29556967 GCA_013146195.2 Codonopsis lanceolata | reverse complement strand
GAAGAAAAGATACAAAAAGCTAAGGTCTTTTTCCCTTTGCCTTTGTGCCGACCTTTTTCTCTTCTTTCTCGCTCTAGCTCTTCCATTACGTTGGTATTCGTCATCTGCATCGGTCGGAGTGCGGTGGGCGAAACGGTAGTCGATTCTTAGCGAAGGCAATTTGTTCTCTTCCATCGGCATTACGTTGATAGATCTCGTTGCTTCTCCTCAAGTGATGGCGGATCCACGATCCGGTTGGCATTCATAATATCATGAAGCGAGTTGCGGCGAGGTTGTTGAGTTCCATAATGGGAGTACAGTGGCGAGATGGAGAGAGTGATGGCGTGGAATAACTTCGTAGAAAATGGAGCCTATGATGCAGCGACCTTCATCTCGTTGAGCCCGATGTTGATCTTGACATCGGTGAAGTCGTGCGCATCATCAAAAAGCGAGTCAGAACATTCTTGAAATATCGAAGATTGGTGCGATCCGTTCGTTGGCCTTAGGCTATTTGCGGTGGCTTCATGAATGGCGGGTAGATATGCTTGTGAGCTCGCCTAGCCGCTGTAGATGGCATCCAGCCGGGACAAAACTTCATCATTGGTGGTGATGGGAAGTAGATGCTTGGCCAATGTGAATGGTGTGTAGAGCCGAGTCTGCCAATTTGATTAATTTGGAGAGGGGGAGTTAGGAGGCGAAGAGGATGAAGTCTTGGGTTGGTATGGTTTTGGTGGAAGAGGATATGGTTATAGGGGAAGGTGGAGGGAGGGTTGGTGGGGAATCAGGTTCCATATCGGTGTCGAATTTTTTGATGTGGGAGGATTGGGGAGTAGGTTCGGTAGAGAACCGAGAAAGAAGGCGAGGGTAGAAGAGGGATTTTGGTTTTTGAAGGGAAGGTTGAGGGAGGTTGAGAAGGTTGATGAGTAGGGGTGAATAGATGCGCTTTGCACCCGAAAGTTCGAAGGAGGAACTTAGCGTGACAGGTCTAAAGGCGTTGGTGTGGTTGATGAAGTGGAGTTGGGATTGGGAGGTGGTGAGGAAGGTGTGGATGGGTCGGGGTGAGTAGTTAAAGGGTGAAGGAGGAGGAGGAGTTGGGGTTGGCTGGCTCCTCCCGATTTTGAGCTCCTCTGAGGGATAGACTCCTCGGGAGGTGGTGAATTCCTCACGAGTAGATGACTCGAGAAGGAATAGATGAAGGGTTGATAGGTATAGATGAGTAAGGTTTGGTCGTCGGTAGTTGGTTTGGGCGTCGGTAGATGGTATAGATGAAGGGTTGGCAGGTTGAGTGTTGGGCGTCGGTATAGGTAGTTGGTTGGTAGGGTTGAGGGACAGTAGCTCTCTTTTTCTTCCTCGGTTTGAATAGGAGACTTCAGTGCTTCATCGGTAGAGGTTGGAGGGGCTGGGTGGGCTGGTCTTGAAGGTTTCTGAAGTTTCCTTCGTTTTGGTTTGGGAGTGGAGTGCGAGGGAGATGGTGAAGGTGGTTGGTTGGATTGGGTAGGAGGCTTGGCTTGGGTAGATGGAGGAGAGGAATGGCTGGATTGGCTGAGTGCCTTCTTCTTACGGCCTTCCTTCATCTCCTTCGATCCATTTGGCCTCCTCTTCGGTTGGAGTTGCCACTTAAGCCTTGTTTTCTTGGCTTTGCCATAGGCTGCTTTTGGACCTTAGCGGCGATTACGCCTCATCGGCCAGGGCCTTTGGCCTTTAGATGGGAGGTCGATGGCCACTTGATCGTCAAATTTTGCGGAGATGCCTTTTTGTAGGTCAGCTTTGCGCTACATGTGCTTCCATATTGAGGCGGGTGACCAAGATAGGTGCGAGCTTGGCCACTTTGTCAAGAGAGGCCGGGTAGACCTTTACGCATCCGGCGCTTGTTCTCGTATTCGGTGTATTCTTGAAAAACGAGGCGTGAGTTGCTTCTCCTTGGCCCTTGTATACAACTCATCTTCTTTCAAAGAAGAGTTGATGTTTGCATCATCCCTGAGGGCATTGATCGACTGACGAAGGGCGTTTGCAAGTGGGGTTGTTCTTGCTTTCTCCACCCATGCTTTAGCTCGTCGAAAATGATGAGCCCCGATTGAGGCGTAATTTGTAGAATCTACCACTTGGTCGGGTTGATTTGTTGGCCGATAAACATGTCATGTGCTCCACTCTTGAATAGGAGCCCCTTGTCAAAAGGTGGTTAGTGCGATAGGCGTCGAGAGGAACAAATTTGAAGCATTTTCCTTGTGGCTCGGGAGAGTGTCTACTCCCCTCATGGCTTCAGGGCATGTAAAGCCTCAGCCATGGTTCTTTGAAAGAGCTCCTCAAGTAATGCACGCGATGATGGTGGAAATAGATTTAGCGGTGGCGAGATGGGGCGGCCTCGAATCCACCCACGAAGAAGCGTGCGGTTCATGAGCTCCATTCTTTGATAAAATTCTTACGCCGGGAAGATCTTGTAGTTTTTGTCGTTGAGGCGGAAGAGGCGAGAATCGAGAGGCGTCCATATCCTCGCAAGCTTTGGCCAGCGGCTATAGAGTTGATTGAGCGAAGGTCATGCACATGCCGAGATGTATAGCCGGGTCAGCGACAATAATGTCATGAGAGGCGGGATAGATGGGGTATCTGGAAGGTTGATATTGAATTGGGAGGAATGACGGTTCGGGGTCAAAAGCCTTCCATTGTCGCTTTGATTTTGAAGTTCTTGCACGAAAGAAAAGCAAAATAAAAATTAGGGCTTTTCATCTAGACATCTAAACAAGTAGGATTTCAAAGTTTTCTAAAATAATTTGAAATTTTCGAAGCAAAACTTGAAACCCTAGAATGTTTAGAGAAACCACACTCGAGAAATGCATTGAAGTTTTCATAAGAATGAACAATGAATAAACAAAAGCATTGTTAGTATTCAAGTTTGTAAGAACAACAATGGCGAATCACTGTATAAACTTCGAAAATGACCGTTTGAATTCCAAAAAGTTTTAGGTTGATAATGAAATGGAGCGAGTACATAGAAAATTACGAGTAGAGAAGAAGGAGCGTACCATTGTTGATGATGAAGAAAAACAAGAAGAAGAACTTGAATTTGCGAAAGTAGTTACTCGAGAGAGAGAGAAGATTTATGTTCAAAGGGTTTCGTAAAGTTTGCAAATGACGGTTCAAGAGGACTATTTAAAAGCGAGAAAATATCGGTTTGAAAAGCGGGAACTTAAGATATTTTCTTAAGTACCAAAATTTTATCCTTGACCCCTTGCTTTAGAAACCTCTTTAGCAAAAAATAGACTAAGTAAGAATACTAACCTTTAAGTCTTCGGTAAAGGAGAACTTCGTCTTCGATTAGTCTAATCTTGGGTCTAGGGTATGAAAGAAACATTAACAAAATTTTAAAATTAAGCGGTAGGATCAATCATACCAAGATTTCTCCTTAAATAAGCAAACTGGTGGCATCCGGTGGTTTGTGAGAATGTGCGCAATTGATGCTCGATTGGAACATATTCGAGGCGATGTTACCTTTCCACATGATCTTTGAGAAAATGATACTTGAATATCAATGTGCTTTGTCTTTGAATGCATCCTTTGGATTTTTGGAGGCTGAGATAGGCGATGTGTTGTCACACATGATTGATTTTCGGTCTTGATGTTGTAGTCCAGTTGTTGCTTCATCCATAGCGGTTGAGCAAGCAGTACTTTGCGACAATATAACACGTGGTTGAGTTGCCCGATCCTTGTTTCTTGCTGACCATGAGACAAGTCTGTTTCCAAGAAATTGACAAGTCAGCTGGTGCTTCTTACGCTTTCGCTGCGGTACATAAATAGCATCGGTATTTTGACTAGATTGAAGATTTGTTTTTTGAAACATATCGATGATACGTTTGGCGGCAAGCAAATGTGACTCCTTTGGATCTGCACGAAATCTAGCACAAACACAAGCGACAAACATAATGTCAGGTCTACTAGCGATAAGGTAAAGAAGTGAACCTATGATTCCTCGGTACTTGGTCATGTTCTCTTGCTTTCCCTTTTCATCTTTGTCAAGATGGCGTCGGTGAACATTGGAGTTTCAAATCCTTTGGCTGAATCAAGACCAAACTTCTTGATTAGTTCCTTTGCATATTTGGTTTGGTGATGAAGATTAAGTGCGAGTACATTGTATCTACTGAGTCTAGAAAATAGGTAAGTTCACCCATCATGCTCATCTCGAACTTGCTTTGCATCGACTTCTCGAATCTTTTGCATAGGCTTTGGTTAGTTGATCCAAAGATGATGTAGATCCACATAGATTTGTAGAAGAGAATGGCCTTTGTGCTTGAGGATGAATAAAGTAGTGTCGATTCTTCCTCTCACGAATCCTTGTTCAATTAAGAACTTGGATAGAGTTTCATACCAAGCTCTAGGAGCTTGCTTGAGTAGTGAGAGCTTTCTTGAGTCGGTAGGCGTGGTCGGTTATGCGAGATGACAAATCACGGAGTTGTTCCACGTATCTGATTTCTTGAAGATCACCATTGAGAAGGCACTCTTAACATCCATCGATACACTTTGAAGTCCATGAGCGAGGCATAAGCTAGAAAGATTCGATTGCTTCTAGTCTAGCAGGGAGCAAAAGTTTCATCAAAGTCAATTCCTTCTTCACATCGGTAGCCACTGAGCAACCAATCTAGCTTTGTTTGGTGACATTTCCATCTTCATCTCTTTTATTTACGAATACCCACTTGGTGTAGATGGTGGATGATCGATCGGTCTTTGAACTAAGCTCCACACCTTACATCTTTCAAGCTGGTTCGACTCTTCTTGCATAGCTTCAATCGATTATGATCTTCGATAGCTTCATCAATCTTCTTTGGTTCGAGTTAGATACAAATGCATAAGCAAACAAAGTTTCTTCTCGAACCTTATTTCTCGTCACGAACTCTGAGTTGAGATCACCAATGATTTGAGAAATGGGATGATCTCTTGCTTCAATAACGAGTTGGAGGAAGATCACTTACAGTGGATTCTTCCCTTAAGAATTCAGAGTTGGTTGAGAAGGAGATTCACCAAAATGCAGTTCGAAGAAATAGAGTCTTCAAAACTTTCATTTTACGGTGAACAAGAAGGATGAGAGATCGTAAAGGTGCTTGGGGTAAAAGCAGAAGAGATGGGTTCGAGGTCAGCGGATGAGTTGTTATCGGTATCGGTAGAGGTCTCATCTACCGGTGAAGGTTATCGGTATTCATGGGTTCATTTGTTGCCGTTTTCGATAAGGAGTAAAGTAGATGTTGTATTTGTACTGTCTCATCATTATCGGAATCATTAGCAACGTTCGAGCCATTCTAGGCTCTAACAAGTCATATTCATCAAAAGAAACATGCACGATTCTAAGATTTTTAAGTTAGATTTCTTGAAAATGCGAAATGCTTTTGAATGTTTGGAATACCCAGAAAAATTCCTTAATGTCGATTTTGCATCAAATTTTCCTCTATACTCTTTTCCATTATAAAGAATAAAACATTTCTGACTGATAGAAGATTTTAAGAAATCCAATGTTTGGGGATCTTCCTCTCCATATTTCATATGGAGTTTTATTATGAAACTTGTTTACGAGGGATCTATTTTGCAGGTAAAGCAAGCGTGTATTGGCTATACGCTTGAGCCAATACTTCGGAAGTTTAGCACGCGGCATTGTTCTAGCCGCTTCAATCGGTGTTACGTTCTTCCGTTCGGCTACACCATTTTGTTGAGAATGCCGTGGCGAGAAGTTGTGGCGATCCCATGGTCATCGCGATACTTTTCTACACCATTGTTTTTGAATTCGGTGCCGGTTGTCGATCTTATGTCACAAATGTCTTCAAGCTTTTGAGTTTGAAGTCTTCTAAAAAGTGCGGTGACTAGATCATACGTTTCATCTTTAGATGTCATAGTTTCAATCAAGTGAATCTAGAGTAGTCATCAACTACTACAGTGTGTACTTGTCTCCAGAAATCTTGGTTTGTTGTAATAGGTCCAAAGAGATCCATATGCGAGAAGTTGAAGAGGTACGTTTGTTGACAATCACAGACTTTCTTTTGAAGGAAGACTTGGAAAGTTTTCCTAGTTGACAAGCTTTACAACTTGTCATGATCGGCGGAACACCAGTAGGTAGACCTTTGACAAGCCCATTTTTGGAGAGCTTGGAGGTGCTTGAAGTTGAGGTGGCGAGGCAGCTTGTGCCATAGCCGGTGTTGTCCAACATTGTTGGCTACTAGACACGGGTTTGAGAATCTCCCTAGAAGATTTAAGTCCACGACATAGACGCGTTTCCTTGTCTATTGCCGGTCGGTATTGTAGAGCATGATTCACTGTCTTTGATGAGGCAGGCAGTTTGAATTGAATTGGCATAGAAGTCCTTTGTCGCGAAATTGTGATATGCTCGAGAAGATTGTGCTTTAAACCACTTACTAGAGAAACTTTGTTGATGGAGAGACTTCCTCTAGTAATTGAGCCATATCAATTGTCTTTCCTCTTGCATTGTCTCAGAAAATAACCAGTGGGTCCTTTTGCTTCGACTATATACGTAAGAAGACTTACGTTCCTCATCATGTGCCTTGAGCGACCAGGTACCGGATGTCTTTGTTTTTAATTCTATAGCCATGAAGCATTCTGTAAAAGAGTTAAAGCAAAACAAGGTACCCTTTATTTGGGTCCTAAGGATTAGCAACCTTTGCAACCCATGCAACCCATACTTGACCTTGAGAGAACTAGGTCTCTCGGATCTTGGGGTGAACCTTAGGCGATTCGGTGCCGGATGGCTAAGCAATGGCAAGAATGACATAAATGGAAAGTCCATAGAAGCTGTTAGAGTCTTCAAGCGAAGAGTGCTTATGATCATTCCTTTTCTTGACATTCATTTTGGTTCGACTTGCTTGTTGATGGTAGACTTAATTGGTTTCTTTCGAATCTTCCTAGGTAGGTTACCAACAACGGACTTAGCTTTGCTTTTACGTTGAAAACCTTTTTAGGAGGATTCGGTAGAATACCTTTAAGTTTACCTTCAATGTAAAGGCGCTTTACTGTTTCATAGACAAACTTGATAGTTAAGGTAGAGGTTTAGTAGGTCTACCGTCGGCGGACTTTGCCTTGGCATAGTCATTGCTTAGATAGACTTCACTTTCTCTAGTTACCTTCTCGGGTTTCTCATTTGAATCATTCATTTTGGCTTTTCCTTTCGAGCTTTAGGGTAAACGCGTAAGGAACACTTGAATAACCAAGGCCTTGTTTCCCTATATTTCCAAATGTACGTTTAGAGAAAGATATATCATTAGCGGTTTCGGAGGATTCACCTTTCTCTTTGGTGAAGAGATTGTCGGAAGAGACACATCTGAATATCCTATGCTGTTTATCATTGCTAGATTTTTGGCTTGTAAGGATTTCTTCAAATGCATCCTTGGAGCTATTCCAGAGTCAATTGTCTTTTGCAAGGCAATTTTCTCTAGGTCAAGTCCTTTGATGTGCTCGGTCAGGGCATCAATTTTGTCATGAAGAAATTTGTTTTCTTCCTTGGTTTGATACTCTCTTGTTGACAGCTATTGAGAGTTTGAATCTCATTGCCATCAAAGATTTCTCAAGTTTCTCACAGTTCTTGGCCGGTTTAACATAGGCTACTCTAAAGGAATTAAATTCTTCAAGCATATCTGATTATCCTTGAGAAGTTCTTCCTTCTTGAAACTATCACTTTGTTGGTTTCATTTTTGTCCAAAGGACTTGGTGAAACTACAACTTCATTTTCGAGTCATAGGTAGGACATGAATCATGAGCTATTAAGCATATGTTAGCTTGCTCACAATCCTCTTCCTCCTCTTAATCGGTCTCAAACCATGAAGCAACTTGTTTGTCTTCTATGTCTTCAGCCAACATACCCTTTTGTTTTTGAAATTTTCTAAAAGTGGGTTTTCGGTATGCTTCAAATTTTGGCTTAGGACATTTTGAGGCAAAATGACCAAGTTTTCTACGGTTATAACACACAAGCTCTTCCTTAGATGAGCTTTCACCAATCTTCTGAAAGGTTGTTGGTGAGTGTTCTTCCTTCCATATTTTGCAAATTTTTGAAAACGTTTAACAAACATAGCAAATTGTTCATCGGATAAAAAATCATTTTCACGGAAGAAGTAGAAGGTTTGTTTTCAACAATGATTTCTTCTTGGACCATGGCGGCAAAGACACGATTACGAGCTGTTTGTCTTGCTCTAGAGCTTGATTAACTTCAAGTTCATAAACCTTTAAACTTGCGTAGAGACTACGAAGAGTCATCTCGTTTAAGTTCTTAGATTCTTTCATAGCCGTGGTCTTCACATGCCATAAGCTACCTAGAGAGCCTAGAAACCTCATGTTCATTTCCTTTTTGTCATACGTTTTACCAAGAGAAAAGCAACTATTTATTACCTCACTTGAATCGATCGTATGCTTGTCTCAAGGTTTCCTTAGGATCCTTTTGAAAGAATCAAGCTAGCTGGATGTATGTATATTTTGTTTGTCTCTTGTGTCTTGGTCTCCTTCCAAGTATTCTACAAGAGCTTCCCACATCTCTTTCGCAGTTGTACATCGAATCACTTGTTGGTAGGTGCTTGTATCTAGAGAGCTGGTGATTATATTGATTGCTTTGCTGTCAAGTTTAACCCAGCTTTCTATCGTCCTCTGTCCATTCGATTCTTCTTTAGGAACTTCTGCAGGGTTCCCAGCGATGGAGGCTAGAAGATTTGCCTTCATTGGTACATGTTGACCTGCAGTGACACATTTCCATAACTTAACCCGTTGTCAATAGAGTTCATGAATCTCATTACTTTATCCTTCCATACATCAAAATGACCTTCGTCCAATATTGGGACGTGGTTAGCATTAGATGTAGGCGGCATATAGTGTGTTTGTGCCATTATGTCGTATCTCTCAAGAGTTTAATCTTGGAAAAACTTGTTTCGAAGAGTAAGGCTCGATACTAATGGGTCCCAATGAGCACAATAATAAGCTAGAAGGGGGGTTGAATAGCTTATTAACACTTTAAAACTTTTAAGTAAGTTCCTTGAAAGTTACTTGCAATCTATGAAAAGAATCAAGTAGCGGAAGACCTTCAAGAAAATTGTTCAGTGCCGCCGATCGATAAGGACTAGGTAGACTTTTATTACTTAAGTTCTTTGAAATGGATAATATAAACAATGAAACTAAGCGGTTCAAATAAATAGACAGACAAAGGAAATAACACAAGTATTTTGGGATGGTTCACACTATAATGAGTGCTACGTCCACCACCACCAAGGAAGTCAACCTTGGATTTAAATTGTGCACTATGTTTTCCACTTAGATCAATTACAAAGAATATCCCTAATGGATCGTGTACAAAATATTGACTTGTGTTTGGGTCTAGGGAATTAAATATCGTAAAAACAAGATATTTAATTAGATGTAAATATAGTTAATGGAAGTTAACAACAAGAAGAATAAAGCAATAAATGTTGAAGAGCGACTTCTTGTTGTTGACGGACTTCTAGATCTGTAAGGATCTATTGAATGCACTAAGCTGAAAGACTTGGAGTTGTGTAGATTCGAGCAATTCTTTAAGTGTTCGATTGATTACATACGCTTGTCTATTTGTTCCAGTCTTCAATGGCGGTATTTAAAGCAGTGCATTTCAAAAGAATCCGTTGGAAGGACGAAGACTTCAACAACTCTATTCATAAATGCATTAAATGCATGGGGTTTGTCGATCAAGGATTTTCGTCTTCATAGATATCTAGAGCGAGATAATCATTTACGAGATCTTCAAAAGGTGGGCGATTTGGTGTCGATCGAGAGATGAAGCGAAAGTAGGGGGCGATGCCTGCGCTTTTACAGCTTCGAGGGCGAAAAGGTCTTCTGCTTTTCGGAAAGTTGCTTTCTGGCTTGACATGTCGGGAATGACTTGGATTAATTCAAATAATATATGGAAATAAGTTTGAATTAATCCAGCTTCTATTTGGAGAGGACACATAGAAGCGCATCACCGGACACGAGGTCTACCGATCTTAAGCTTTGAGCGGTCTTCCCAGGTAAAGGCCGAGAAGGGGTCTTCACCGGTGATCCTCGAAAAGTCCTACAAAAACTATACAAGGCAAAGTTCTATACCACGGTTGCCACGCTAATCGATCACGCACCGATTAGCCAATCGAAGTATAAAACTAACGTAATGTATCGACGATATAAATTTAACATAAGAATCAACACATGGACTATCCACACAAAAACGCGTTGAGATGTGAGCTGAAATGGGTGAGAAGCCGGACAGGGCCGGAGTGGGTCTGGGGCTCTATTTGGAAACACGTAAGTCGACCGCTGAACAGAGCGATGTGGCTTGCTGTGAGCTAGTCACCGCATTAATGAAAAGTTTAAAGAATTGCAATGATGCCCTCCATTCAAATTTGTGCCCCACGGTACTAAACTTGGCTATCGAAATCCCTTTCCTCCTAAACTTCACATTTTAATTCTAAATCAGGTTAAAACTATGATCAACTTAATTTATAATGCCAAATAATACTTTGTGGTCAAAAGTGACATTTTTTAAAGTCAAAAATGATTTTTTATAAAAGTAATATTTTTTTATTAAAGATATAAAATAACACTTTTAGGGCCAAAAGTGACATTTTAATGCTAAAAAATGACACTTTTAAAACAAAAGGCGGATGCTTATTTTTAATGTAAAGTGACGCTTTGTGGTCAAAAGTAACATTTTTAATGCCAAAAGATACACTTTTAAGTTCAAAAGTGACATTTTTATGAAATAAATGATAATTTTCATTAAAGATGCAAAGTGATGTTTTTAGGGCCAAAAGTGACACTTTTAATGCTACAAAGTAACATTTGTAATGACAACAATGACGGTTTTCATTTACAATGTAAAGTGACATTTGTGGTCAAAAGTGACTCTTTCAATCTTAAAAATGACACTTTAAAGAATTTTTTTGATAATTTTAATTAAATATGCAAAGTGACACTTCTAGGAGCAAAAGTGACACTTTTAATGCTAAAATTGACATGTCTAAGACCAAAAGTGACGGTTTTCATTTATAATACTAAGGGTGACGCTATAATTTCTAAAAGCTGAGGGGTAGCGCAGTAATTTTTTAATTTCTGACCCATTTAACATGAATAACTTAATATTCGTAAGTTTTTGCATTAAAATTAAAGGGGTGAGAAAGAAGCAACTAAAATGATTTTTAGAGAGAGAAAAAAGGCAGATAGAGGTCGTGATTAAGTTGAACTAAAAAACTCAATAAATCAAAGTGATAAATCAAAAAAAAAAATTGCACCTCCAATAACCGTGATTTCAGAATTAATAGGACTCGTATCTTACACTATAATTTTAATAATCATTTAATGATTCATTACTTCATTAAAACATAAATAATGCATAATAATAACCGATCGCATGGACAATACTTCCTAGAGAGAGAAATTGGATTAAAATTACGTTCAAAATAGAAAATAATCATAATCCATAAATATATTTAGCTAATCACCAATTCCACATTACAAGATAAAGATTCCGAGAAATTACACAAATCATAAGATGAAGTTTAGAGAAATTAAACCAATCAATTTTGAAATTCATGGTTGCAAAATTTTGCAAAATGCTTTCTTTTGACCCTTGATTTGATGCTTCAAGTTTTTAAAATGGAATACTCTTTTATTGGGTAGTATAAATTTTCATCCAATTTAAGGGTTTGGAGAGAAGGTAAGGCTGTCCCATAAGGGACCAAAGTGATGAAGGGCTGAAGTTTCAAGGGTGAAATGAAAGAGAAAGAAGGTTGATAGCAGGGACGGTCCCGACTTTAATTTTTAGGGGTCCATGATAAACAAGGAAAATAAGGCCCAACACAAGGATGAGATGAAATTTAAAACGAGATACATATCCGCGTATAGGCCTGGTAATTGAGATGTGTTGGATTGAGTTTGAGTTGACTTAAAATGGTTACATTAGTTAAATATGACAATTTGATTGGATTGACGAAGATATATAGCCTTTGATCATAAACCACTTAGTCGACCACTGGTTGACCTGATAAACCAGTTGTCGATCAAGTGGTTTACATTAGTTTATTGACAAACCAGTTGTCGACTAAGTGGTTTACACTAGTTTATAAACCAGTGTAAACCACTTGGTCGACAACTGGTTTATCGGTCGACCACTTGATAAATCAGCGATTTCGGATGTTGAGGGGTGCATTTTTACTGATTTACCGATAAACCAGTCGGGGTTTATTAGTTGTTTATCAATAAATCAGGCCATAAAAAAATATTTTTTTAAGTGAGGTTACAAATGACCAAGTCATCTTTAACTTGACCATTTTTGTAAATCCCTCGTTGAAATGAGTAATGAGTTGAAACGGGTCGAAACCCGTTAAAATCTAAAAGTCAAACGGGTTGAAATGAGTTGAGTCAAAACGGGTAATGAGTTAAAACTGATCGACCCGTCTCAACCTAATTTTCCCCTCAAAAAACATAAATTTATAGAATAAAAAGTGACGGTTAGAAATGGGTAACGGACCCGACCTATTTTAACCTGACCTGTTAATATTATTGAGTTGAAACAGGTTATTTGTTTTAATCAAAAAATATTAATAAGTTGGATTAGATAATTAATAGGTTGAGTTGAGTGGGTTAATTGGTTATAATTACCAGACTAATCCACGTATCATGTATCAAAATTCTATCCCTCTCATATGTCCATAGGGATACGTGAAAAGTGAGCCTAATATCACTAAGATTTAACTTAACTAAGTTTTGATACCAGTTGTTAGGTTAAAGGGATGATCGCTATTCCTATAGTAGGCTAGACTGCTAGAGTAACACCTAATCACTTAAAAAAATACTCGCTCCGTCCCTAAATAATCGTATGGATTGATTCGGCGCACAGTTTAAGAAAAAGTAATTGACTTGATTATTTATATTGATTTAATGTGTAGTTTCCTTTAATATCCATGTATATGTGGCCCATAATTAAAGTAGAGTGAAAAAGTAAGGGTAAAGTGGTAAAAGTGATGTTCTAAAAAGGTAAGTTTCAAAGTGGTCAATTATTTTGGGACGAACGAAAAGAAAAAGAGGACGATAATTTAGGGACGGAAGGAGTATCTTATGTAAGTTTGTGAGAGAGTGGATTTAGTAAAACAGTTATGGAGCACTTAAAATGTCAAAAGGGCTACAAGGACTTAAAAAAGATCAACGGGTTATAATGTGAAGGGCCGAAATCCAATACCGAGGGAAAAACTGTAATCAACACCCCATAAGGCACACGAGTCGAGCATCATAATTAGGTCTGATAATTGAATGAGTTGAATTGTGTTAGAATAAGTAATAAGTTGAAACAAGTCAAAATCCATTAAAACCTAAATGTTAAATGAGTTAGGTCGAAATAGGTCGTGTTGAAACGGGTAACGAGTTAAAGCGGGTCGATCTGTCTCAATCCAATAAATATTTTCCTCAAAAAACATAAATTCATAGCATAAAAGTCACGGGTCGAAATAAGCAACTGGTCCGATCTGCTTTAATCCAAACCGATATGATCCGTTAATATTATTAGGTTGAAACAGGTTACCCGCTTTAACCCAAAAATATTAATGGATTGGGTAATTAGTTGGTTGGGTTGGGTGGGTTAGTGGAGAATGGGTAATGAGTTTTAATTGTCAGGCCTAATTTCAGTACGAGAGCATGACATTGTCAGTAGAGATGTTAATAGGGTCAAAATTCAAAAATCGCAGATTCGAACCGAAATCGTTAGGGTTGCAACCGTTTTAAATTGAACCTTTTAGGGACCGAAACCATTAGGGATGGATTGAAAACAGTTAGGGTTGAAACGAAAGTCATCTTTCATATGGTTTAATATAGTTAGTAATATATGAGACCGGTATATTTAGTCAAAAAACCGTATAATACGCTGAAAAAACCGTACAAGCCTCTTAATTTGAGAAAAAAAAATACAAGTTCAATCATTGATCGAAAACCACATGTTTGAACAAAAACCGTTAAATTTTTGACTGAGTAATATCACTAACCGTATAAATCGAACCTATTAAAGACTGAAATTATTAGTGATGAACCGATTAACATCTCTAAGTGTCAGCCACCTTCTCAAAGACACTGCTGCACATTGTTGTTGAGTAGCAGTGTTCTAAAACTCCCCGCTTAGCTCCGCCTAGGCCCCGCCTAGGCGCTAGGCCCCTATTTACCGCCACGACTTTCTTAGTCGCCGCTTAATCGACCAAGTCGGTGCCTACGTTGCCGGTCTGCCAGATAGATAGAAGAAAGAATAAGAAAAAAGATGAAGCAGGGGGTTGTCTCGAGACTCATAATTTAGAATGAGAAGGGATTAGAGAGGATATGTTAGACTGTGGGTTATAGGGACAGTAGGTAGGTGGAGTAAATTTTTTTTTTGTATTTAGTTCTAAACTTGGCTGGTTTATTGCTTTGGAGTTGTTGAGAATTGGGATTAAATGTAGGTTTGTATACTTTTGTTCATTTTACAAAAATAGACAAGTGTTTGATAAAATGACAAATATAAAAAAATAAAAATAAATTTGTAGTCAATGTGTTTTATCTTTGATGTAAATTATTAAAAAAATGATAATTATGCCTTAATTCTAGGTCCCGATTACGCCCCGACTAGTCCCCTAGGCGCTAGGCGCTAGTGTGCCGCCTAGCGGCCGTCTAACGATTTTTAGAACCTTGTTGAGTAGAGACATCTAGCGTCAACATTTTCTGATAACGAGCATGATCGAGAAAGCAAACTAGTCTAACTACTGCAAGCCCGTGTTTATAGCCCATAATCAGGAATTGGGCTCAAGCCCTTCCATGAATCTAGCTTTGATTGGAATGAATCTTGAGTCTATAATCACTAATCAGTAATCACCTCAAATCAAAATTTATAACCCCAATTTTTTTTTTTTTTTCAATCATAAAAGTCTATTTTTTGAAATATTGTTTCGAAAATATCATCGTCTTCTTCAACAGTTTCGACAAACACATTGTATTCAAAAATCACCATTTATGCTCATTAAGAGTATCATATTCTTTTTATCCCAAAAAATATCATTTTCTTGTTTGAAAAAAAAAAAAACTTAAGACAAATAACAAGCTAGATATCCAAATTTGTTGACAAAAATAACATACACAAAAACATTCTGGACGATAATGTTTAACATCTTAAAATGCTTTCAATATTTTTTTTTTGATAAAAAATGTTTTCAATTATGTACTTTCATTAAATATTAGATTTCGTGCACGTGTCTATGACACGGTATCAGTATGAAACATGATCAGTGTATAGAGTGAACATTATGCGAATAAATTAATATATGCTTAGGATTTTGTAGGGGTCGGACTCGAATCAATGTACATTATATAAAGAAAATAGGATATCCTAAAAACTAAAGAAATAAGACATTTTATTAGCTGTAAAATTTCGTAACTCATCCAAAAAGAGTATAATTGGGACAAATTACTTTTTAGACCCTAAAGTTTCTACCAAATCCCAGTTTACCACCTAAGCTAAGATTTGTGTCATTTTAGTACTCAAGATTGTCATTTGTCGCAGTTTGCCCCCTCCCGTCTGTTGTCGTTTGAATCAAGACGTTAAATCGCACGTGAAAGACCACGCGCGGATTATTTTCGTCTTTTTTCCAATTGGCTTGATAGCAATGCACATCAACACATCTAGGAAAATCTCTATTGATTTTGTGAGCGGCAATTTCACAAGCCCACGAATAGTTGTGGCAATTTCACTAAGTCACCAGTTAAACCCAATTTCACAAAATCAACAACCAAACCCAATTTTACCAAATCAACTGCCAAACCCAATTTTATAAAATTGTATGAATAGAAAGTATAAAAACCGAGAAATGAAAGAAGTATCAAACTTTTTCAAGAAAATCCAACATTGATTCCCCCTACCAAACTCGAAAAATCACATTGTAATAAACAAAATTACGATCTAAGTATTGAAGAAAACCCAAGAAAGAAACCATTTATGGGTACAACTAACATGAGAGGTACTGTGGTGAGGATTAAGAAGCAATTTACTATTTTAGGAATGCAAATTTTAATGAAATTTTATTATTTTTAGACTATATAGGCTTTATATATATATATAAATAGATAGATAGATAGATAGATAGATAGATACGACACTTATTATTAACAAGATTCAAACTTGAATCAAATTTTTTATACCAAACATTACTATCACTAGGCTAAACAACTATTTAAAATTTATGTAAAAATTTAATATAAATATAAACAAGTAATTAAGTAACCATTTCAATCCCCGAAGGAATTGGATTCTCACATTCAACTGATGGCTCTATTTATGAGATAACTGGAAATATGTTGTTCATTTTACTACTTGTCACCTTTTTCCTTGCCTTGCTTAGGTCTAGTTTGGTGTAGTATTTTTAAAAGCTGTATTTTCAAAATACATTATTTTTCTTTTAAATATATTTGTAAAACTATTTTAAAATGTTATTTTCATAAATAGAGTAGTTGTAAATGTAACATATTTCTAAAACGCTCTATAATACAATATTGTACTATTGATCCTCTTTGTTAAAAAAGGGAAAGAAGGAAAAAAAAAATTTTTTGGTCAAAACGCTCTACCAAACAAGCATTTAATTCTACTTACATTGTTTACAAGATTGTGTTCTTATCAAATATGTACCAAAATCTATAATACAATATAGCTCATAGTCGCACATGTGCAATTGACTAAAGCTATTTAGGGGTTGGGATTGATTCATTTACCGAGATCTTACGGTCATTATCACTCCCCGAGTTCACATGTGTGAACGGCGGTTGAGCAACTACCCCCTCTCTCTCTCTCTCTCTCCAACTTCCCCCACTATTTACGGTTGGTGGCCGCTAATCTTTCCTCCACCAAACCCACGTCCCTTTTCTTTTCGATATTTTAATTAATTAATCAATTTTATGCAAAAAAATTCGTAAGTTTTGTAATTTGAAATATTTTTTTTTCTTTTTAACAGTTATCGTAATTAACTTAATCAATTTATTTTTTTAAACTAAATCTCAATTACGAGTGTTTACTAGTTATATCTATGCCATAATGTATCTTAAGCCGTCTTAACCGAAGAAACAATGATTTTAGGTCCAAGTATAAATGTTCTTACACATGCCCTAAGATTTTCTAACAAGAACTACTCCATGTATTACTTGTTAGCTTATGTATGGAGACACATGCACCAAATTATATGTATTAATCCAAATATGTATACCAAATATATGTGTATTAATCCAAATATATATATATATATATATATATATATATATATATATATAAAGTTGGTGAGCAAGCTTGAGATTGTGACATCTCACATCATTTTTGTTAAAGTTGTATTCTCAAGCTTCTTACCAAAGAAGTCTTTTCAAATTCAACCTTAAATGATTTGTTTGTCATTATCTAATAACTATACTTAATTACAATAGCTATAACATGAGGTATTAATCTCTTCTATATAAAGCTCATAATCCTTCCTATAAGACTCCTACTATTACTAATTGTAGAAGCGTTTTATCTATTAGCTCAAGAATTCAAAAAGTTTCATATATATTGTGTGTTTAAGTTGACAAAAACCATACTGTAGACACCTTAATTTCGTACCCCTGGTATATAACATGACATAAAATATCAAAACCTGTTAAAATGACTAACGAATGTCAAGTTACATGGTTGAAAATGCAAAGGAAAAAACATGATGCATAAACAGTGAATTGCAGGGGGTCAAAGTGCCAAAAATCAGAAAAAAAAAGGCCTTGGGCGCTACCCCAAGACCTTCCAAGCGCCGTGCCCATACCCCCTATAGGCAGTGCACAATAGTGCCTAATCCACTGTAAAACTTTGCTTTTGGTGCAATCTCCTTAGCGCACAGTACAAGCTGATAAAACACGGAAGGAAAAACTTAATGCCAAAGGAATCCCTCCTCCCAGCCTATAAAAGAAGGTCCCCGACTTCAGAAATTAAGAACGGTCACATAGTGAAACACACAGCGAGAAGAGTAAATACACAGTGAGTTCACCATGCAGTCGAGAGAACGCCGAAGGAATTTTTCCTTCTAGCCTCGAAGCTCCGCCAAATCTCTCCCAAATACTAAAACCCTCTGGCCAAAGTGAAACCTAGTTACCTTGTTAGGATTACGCCATATTCCACCGGTTCAAAAGGGCCCAAAAGAGCAGTTGTCCTACCCGAATCCAGACGTCAAATCCGCAAAAAACAAGTAGTTACTCTTCCCAATTTCCGATGCAAGCCAGCCAGTAAATCCAACCATAGCAAGCAGTTGTGCCACTCGGATCCCAAGACGAAAAACAACTAAACGGAGCAGTCACGCTGCCCGAAATCAATCAAAAGAAAAGACTCACTCTCTCTGAAGGCTAGAGCGAGCGCACCCTAGTCCTAGGGCCTACCAGAAAAGAGCTTGGTACGGGATAAAACCCCCACGCTTCAAGAGGTAGGTCTATTAAAGATTCATTTATTTTTTATGTATGAAAATTGCTATTTAGAATAGTCCTATGTAACCAAAATAAGCAGTTATGCTTATGTAAACAAAATACAACAATTATGCTGCCCGAAATTATATAGAAAATAGCACTAAAAAGAGCCATTATTATGGCAAATTTTTATAAATGTATTTGCAACTCCAGAAAGGATGCTGCTGTAAGTTTGTAATTATTTCCTTATATATATGCAAATATACATTGAAATTGCTTCATTTCAACTGTTAAATAAATATAAAAAAAGTATATTCAGCCAAAAAAAAAAAAAAACTTGTTTTGAGACCAAAAGGGCGAGTTGGGTGCCTAACTCCTTCTCACCTTGTAAATTAGCCTCCGAACCCTTTTACAAATCTGATTACTTTTGGTTTTTCTTTATTTTCCTTAAAATAAAGATGACGACTCTGTTGATCATATTTTGAGTCCACAAATGAGGCCGTGCGTATTCCCACGCGCTTTAAAAGATTTTAAAGCCACCCGCTTCTTCGGTAGCGGGGGAAAGGTTATTAATCGGAGCACTCACACTTACCTTTCCCAACATCGTCCCTTCCATGTCTCGCCCCCAGCCTTTCTTTTTCATTCTCACATACAATAACTTCATCATCCCATTTACTTCTCTTTCATTCATCAAATGGAGAGAAATTTAAAGTTAGATCCCAAAAGATCACCGATGAGCGATGACATCAGTTGAATCCTACAGATTGAAACAGTAAACTAAAGATATTGAAGTGAATTTCTTTTAGGTCAACCCCCCCCCCCAAGCATCTTATATTGGGACCTTATTAGAGATTCATCTTTCGTACTTTTAAAACTTTATGAAGTTGTTATCATGACTCGCAAAAGTGATAGTGATACGGTAAGATCCCTATTAAGTTATTTGAGTGATAGAATTTTGATTTTAGTTTTGATGTATGGTTATTACAAAATTGTTTAATTTTTGCTTCGTTTTCAACCTTTTGGATATTGACCCTCACGATTTGTTTTACTTTTTAATTATAAATTTTGTACATTCGATGATTTTGATATTAATTTTATTTGTTATTTAATTTTGGATTTAAATATGATTCCAATTTTAAATTTAATTTTTTAATTGATTCCTAAATTTCTTTTAGGTTTCAGTTTTGGTACATGATTCTTGATTAATATCTTTGTTTCAATTGTGCTTTTGATTTTTAACCTTCTTGTATTTAGATAAAATTATATTGATTTTGACTAATTTTAATTTTTGGTTTTGGCACCGATTTTAGTTTTATTTTAGATTTGTGTATTGGTTTTGATATTTGATTATTGCCTTTGTTTTGTTAACGGTTATTTTCTTTTTATTAATTCTTTTTTAGTTATAATTTTATTTGAGTTATTTCCTTTCTTTGATTCCGTATTGATATCAAATCTAATATTTGCTACTCGATATAAATTGGTTTTTTTATTTTGCTCTTGATTTGACATTTGATATATTACATTTTGTTCATCTGATGATTTTGATATTAATTTTATTTGTTATTTTATTTTGGATTCAAATATGATTTCAGTTTTAATTTTTTGTAATTGATTCCTAGATTTCTTTTAGGTTTCAGTTTTTGTTTATGGTTCTTGATTAGTAGATTTGTTTCAATTGAGCTTTTGATTTCTTAATTTTCTTCTATTTAGATAAAATTATATTGTTTTTGACAGATTTTAATATATGGTTTTGACGCTGATTTTAGTTTTAGTTTAGATTTTTGTGCAACTTTTTATATTGGTTTTGATATTGATTGTTGCTTTTGTTTTTCAAAATGATTATTTTATTTTTATTAATGTTTTTTAATTATAATTTTATTTGTGTTATTTTCTTTTTCAATGCCGTATTGATTTCAAATCTTATATTTGCTACTTGATACAAATTGGTTTCTTATTTTGCTCTTGACTGTGGCATTTGATCGTTTTAGTTTTTTTTTATTTCAATTTAAATTTTGGTATAGAATTTCTTGGGTTTGATTTATTGTGTAGTAACCTTAAAATACTTTTAATAAATTAAAATCTCTACATATTTGTTTAAATACAATAGCGTACAAACATTATTACCAACTGTATGTATTTTATATAAAATATTAACACATAAAATAACAAGTATACTTGATTTACCTTTTTTTTTTGAATGAATACAAAGAAAAAAACTGAAGTCAAACGCAATGTCCTTTTCACAAGTACGAAAATATATACACATAGATTGATTATATCAAGATCAATACAATAGTTGACATGCAACAACTTGCAAAAAAAGAAAAAAAATCATACGAAAATGGAAATGCAAAGGGTCTTTAGATTGAGAAGGAGAGGAGTAAGAAGAACAATAATTTGGTTCTCATTATGTTATTAATATGATATTAAATGACTATCAATTGCATTCATCAGAGACAATAATTAAGGGCATTGTAACAATAATTCATGTAACCGTAAGAATTATTAATCATTTACTTTTTATTTGAGTAATAATAATAATAATAAAGTGAATATAATAAATTACTTTCTTAATTGACAACCTTTTAAACTTTATTTTACCAATTTGTAAGTTTTTTTCCAATTCAATTTATTATTAAATGACATTAACATAAACAAAAAAAAGCGTAAATCACAGGGATTGGTATATTCCGTTTACCAACGAGCTCTAGCTCAACTGGTACTGCTCACTTCTCTTAACGGAGAGGTTGGATGTTCGAGTCTCACTAGAGACACCCTGGACTTTACAACTCTCAGTAGAGAGGTCGGATGTTCAAGCCTCTTCAGAGACATCGTTGTTGTTAAAGCTTTATCCAAAGGCCTCATTTAGCTACTCACTTATCTTAACGGAGAGGTTGAGTATTCAAGTACTACCAGAGGCACCCTGAGACTTAACTACTCTCAACCGAGAGGTCGGGTGTTCAAAGCCTCACCAGAGGCACCATTTGTTCGAGCCACACCAAAGGCATCATATATATATAATTGTAGCCTTTCAAGGCATTAAAAATAATAAAAAAAACATTTAAAAAAAATGGTATATTCCGTTTTCTTACTTGAAAAAACTAAGCCTATTATCGAGGATTTATGGCAAAGAAAATCCTATGGATGGCATCAGTAAAAATATTAATGAATTATGTGCCCATATTTGTAACTGTACGTAATAATCCCTATGTTCTGGATAAAAAAGTCTCTGTTTTAAAGTCAAATTTTAAGAAAATACAACTTTTAGTAACCCATCTATATTATAAAACACATCAGGGGCTAACTGACGGTTCAGATCGAATTGTGTCAAACATAATTGGCGGTCCATATTGATTCGTAAATATGTGAGTTACATATAAACCCCTCAGTTATGAGTTTTGTTTTAATTCCACCACTCTACAACCAATAAGTATGTAATAACCTCTCAGTTATAGTTTTTTTTTTGAATTATCCTCTCCACAATTTTTAACCACATCCTTCTGTTTGAGTTGACGAGGTGGTTATCTATAATTTATCCCGAGCATCCGTTGAGTTGTTTTAATGAGATGTTTGTTTGTAAGTTTTGTAATTATTTTTTGCAATTTTAGATATTTGTATTTTAATTTTATTATTAATATTTAGTTTGTAGTTTCTTAATTAATTGTTATCGTAATAAATTGAATCTCAATTTAATTTTTGTCCGACCTAGATTTATTTTTTAAAAAAACATTCTTCGTAAGTTTTGTAATTTTAAATATTTTTATTTTAATTTCTTTCTTTTTTTAAAATGCGTGCTAAGTTTTCCTTAATAGTCTGAAATATTTGTGATTTCAAAATAATTTTTTGTTAGTTCACTCTATCTCATTCAATCTATTTTATATTTTTTGTTTGCTGCGATTTTCATTTTTAAGTTTATTTCAATTAAAAGGTGTTGTGTTGGTGTGTAAAAGAGAATGTTTTTTTAATGCTTAATTATACTCTTTTTGAATGAGTTACAAAATTTTACAACAAATAAAATGTTTTATTTCTTTAATTTTCGGGAAGCCGTTTTTTTTTGTAGTGTACATTGATCCGAACCCTACAAAATCTCAAGCATATACTAATTTATTTGCATCATGCTCGCTTCATACATTGATTACGTCTATACTAATTGCACCACTCTACAACCAATAAGTATGTAATAACCTCTCAATTATAGTTTTTTTTTTTGAATTATTCTCTCCTCAATTTTTAACCACATCCTTCCGTTTGAGTTGACGAGGTGGTTATCTATAATTTATCCCGAGCATCCGTTGAGTTGTTTTAATGAGATGTTTGTTTGTAAGTTTTGTAATTATTTTTTGCAAGTTTAGATATTTGTATTTTAATTTTATTATTAATATTTAGTTTGTAGTTTCTTAATTAATTGTTATCGTAATGAATTGAATCTCAATTTAATTTTTGTCCGACCTAGATTTATTTTTTAAAAAAACATTCTTCGTAAGTTTTGTAATTTTAAATATTTTTATTTTAATTTCTTTCTTTTTTTAAAATGTGTGCTAAGTTTTCCTTAATAGTCTGAAATATTTGTGATTTCAAAATATTTTTTTGTTAGTTCACTCTATCTCATTCAATCTATTTTATATTTTTTGTTTGCTGTGATTTTCATTTTTAAGTTTATTTCAATTAAAATGTGTTGTGTTGGTGTGTAAAAGAGAATGTTTTCTAATGCTTAATTATACTCTTTTTGGATGAGTTACAAAATTTTACAACAAATAAAATGTTTTATTTCTTTAATTTTCGGGAAGCCGTCTTTTTTTTTTTGTAGTATACATTGATCCGAACCCTACAAAATTTCAAGCATATACTAATTTATTTGCATCATGCTCGCTTCATACATTGATTACGTCTATACTAACATCGTACCATAGGTATGGACACAAAATCTAGTTAATAATAAAATAACACTTTTATGTCTTAGTTTCTGAAAATTGAATTTTTAAGTGAAACATTCCTAAATAGAATAGTGAACTCTTTGTTTGGAATGGAGAAGTATTAGACATGAAAAGTCCAATTTTATTATATATTTTACTTATCTACTATATTCACTAATAATTAAATTCAACTAATTATGTGTCCATGTTTGTGTAGCTAATTAAGGTTATCTTCCTAATTTGGAAGGGTTGGCATAGTTTGGTTTGACTTGGGAAATGAGATGTTCGGCTTGATAGAGTTGTTCGAAGTTCGTTCTGATTTAATGAATTATATGTCTTTTCATAGACCCGTCGTTATGAAAGATTCCATTGCTATGCTTTGGTATACTCACAAAATAACCAAATAGAGGTATCTAATCTAATGGATTTAAAATATTCTAGTTCAATTAAAAAATCTTTTTTTTCAATAGACATTGTATTAAAAATAAATTCTTTTATTTTTGTTGTATAGACAATCTCAGTGTGACAATGATATTTGGTTTATTTTGTGTGATTAGTTTCTTAATAATTCAAAAAAATAAGTGGTCCAATTAAAACCAACCCATTGAGTTAACCAAACAACCCATGTGCATAAGTAGTCTTAACCGAGATTAAATCCTAAACAAGAATAGTGCGGTTTTCATGCTTGGTAGGTTATTATGTTTGGATAAAGAGATTACTTTATTCAAAGCTTTGAAAGAAAGGGTGAATTGCTAAAGGGATAATTTTACTTTTGGTACCCCCAACTAAGGGTCAATTTCACTTTTGCTGCCCCTGTTTTCTACATCATCAAAGTTAGTTACAAACGTTTCCTAATTTCATCATTTTTAGTCATTTTCGTCACTTGGCTGTCAACTATTAACGGCTAACCTGCTAGAGAAGATTACAAAGGTTGGGAACCGACTAAACTTGGCAACAGGCTGCACAAATCCCCGATTTGATAGAGTTAATAGAGTTGTCTGAAGTTCGTTCTGATTTGATGAATGATATGTCTTTTCATAGACCGGTGGTTATGAAAGATTCCATTGCCAAAGTTCGGTATACTCACAAAGTAGATAAGAATTTCTTTTACAAGAACTGGATCATGAATGAATGTGTGCAGGAGTTTCATGGACACATTATGCAAACTGTTGGACCTGTCATATGTAATTTTGTGTAGTCTCTTTATATGGAATATATGATACTATCTCTTAGCGGAATGCTTAAGAGAGTGACATAATTTCTTAAAGTGAGCCATATAAGTAAATCATCTAAAGCATAATACTCCTTCCGTTTTGGACAAAGAGTCCAGTTTAAAAAATGAAGGTATAAAAATGAAATATTATTATTAATGAACTAGTTAAAATATTAATATCTTTAAAAGTTTAATTTTCAAGGAGGGACTCTTTGCCCGGAACCGGAACGGAGGGAGTAGCAGTGATTGAATAAGAAGGAAGGAGTGTAATCTTAGTTTGACATCTCATAAAAGTAGGTACATACACAAGATTAAAATTAGTTTTAAAAAATATATATATATATATCTCAGCTATTTTAGACAGTTTTTCGCCTAAAATAACTTTCTAAAAATAAGACATTATTAACCAGATCTTATTTAAAGTAATATTAAATTAAAGATTAAATATATCAATAAATTGACTTGGAATATATCAACATAACAACATTAACTCAGTCAAATTAAAGAAGAATGAATTTTTTAATTTCCCCAATTTTCACAAATAAAACCCTTCTATTTTATACCCTTAATTATTGTATCTTTGATATTAAAGTCATTCAATTGCCATGTATTTTTTTTAATAATAAATTTGTGATCAATTGAAGTAATTTTAATGGTTGAAATTTGACTATTTAAGTTTAATCAAACCATATTCGTTTACTCATTAAAGTAATATGTTATTTTTTTTAATATTTTTTTGTTTTCGTTTTGTTTAATTATAATTCAATTCAAAAAGAATTATGTCCGTGTATTTAACGTCCGGATGTAAAACTAGTTTATATTAATTTTTGTTTAATTATAATTCAATTCAAAAAGAATTATGTCCGTACATTTAACGTCCGGATGTAAAACTAGTTTATATTAATTCAAGATGTATTAATGATATGATAGAAGAGTTTCAATGGCAGTCCAATGCTTAAGTTGTACACGAAAACCAGAAATGAGTAGGCTTAACATATTTGGAAATCAAGTTGTTGGGTATTATTCATCACTCATCGTAGACCCTTCCTAATTTCGAAATCCCATGTTTGTGGAAATCCAACAAAAGTAGAATCAAATTTGGCTCGTCTCTCCCACAATTACCATAACATGCGACAGCTAAGATTTCTCGCCTAATAACGCTCACCCTTTTGGCTTTTTTCCAAATTTCAACAACTCTCTCTCTCTCTCTCTCTCTCTCTCTCTCTCTCTCTCTATATATATATATATATATATATATATATATATATATATATATATATATATTATAATACATCTCTGGATTCTGCGTATGCAATCGACTTGTGATAAAAAGAGGTTGAGATCAATTCATTTACCGATATCCTACTGGCCTCAATTTCATCTAGATTTCACACTGCGAAGGTAGTTATGCAACCCTCTCCACCTCCCCCACTTCTCCCTACCGATCTCTAACTTCCCCTCTTTTCCCCTCTTTTCTTTATAATTTTTCTTTTCTTTTATTTGTTTAATAATGAACAAACTCTTAAAAAATTCTAAATATCCAACTCAATTGACATGTCAACTCAATTGTAAAATTAGGGAGGAAATCCTCTCAAATCCCTGCACCGACCCTATTTATGAAAAAAACAAAGGTTTTATCTGGTAGGAAAGGGGAGTATAGTGTACTGTCTCACTAATCTCCTACATATCTAAAATTACAATAAGGTACAAAATTCCAAAATACCCAGCAGTGCTGACACAGTTAAAAATCTACACTCAGTGTATGTTATTATGGACTTGAAATGACATCGCTTTGATGCCTCGGCGGCATCAAACTGCTTTGAGTTATTGTAATAATTTATATCTCGAAGACGACTTCAAAACTGTTGAGTTATTGTAATAATTTTGGACTACTAAATTAGATGCTCATGACTCTTAAGAAAAATAATTATTTTTTATGTTGTCTTATTTACAAAGTTAAGAAAAATACCAAAATTTTAAATTGAAAAATAGTCAATTTAAATCAATAAAAATACCAAAATTTTAAATTGAAAAATAGTCAATTTAAATCAATAAAAATCAATTTAAAACATTCTTCCGATTTTTAAAAATATCTAAAACACAATTTATTGAGTTTTTCTTTAGGTGGTTTGGGTTTTAAGTAATAAGTATAATTACTAATTTGGAATTCTTCCGATTTTTTACGTTGTTAATAATATGTATAAAATATAAAATACACTTTTCATTAAACACATAGTCACTTTTTTATACTAACATAAAAAAGAGATATTAATTGTTTAGTGTCTATCTTCCACAGTAAATCTATAACATAAAACATGTTACGCGGTAAAAAAAAATTATTAAAAAAATTATTTTAATACCCTTGGTGTATGTGTTAAAAAACGTTTATATTTTAACGAAAGATTATTAATTGTATAAGGGCAAAGCTGGTTGCCCTCCTCAAATTTATAATTTTATTTCTATTAATAAAATTTAACAAGGCATCGCCTCTGTTTTCTTAAATAAAATTACAAATAAAAGTTTTAATTTTTTTTCTCCACCGTTGAATAATCATAATGTTTTAATTGATTATCTAGAGGTCTTCATTTTCAATTTTTTTATTTTAGACTTTTTTGAAACATGATTAAAACATATATTGATTTATTTAAATATTGACACCCTCCAGTACTGACATTCTTCCCTACTCGCGCCGTGCCCTAGGCACGGGCACAAAGACTAGTATATATATATACTAATATTCTTACTCGTGCCGATGGCACGACACCCGTTTGTGAATTTATCAATAAATGAAACATATAATGTGGAAATGAATTAATATTTACTTTCAGTTAATTATGATAACAGTTAAAAAGAAAAAAAACAAATATTTCAAATTACAAAACTTACGATTTTTTAAAATTTATTTGTATACGAAATTGCGGGTCGGAAAAATATTAATTTGATTAAGTTAATTATGATAACAATTAAAAATAAAAAAATATAAATATAAATATTCAAAACTTAGACATAAATTAAATTGGAAAAAAATTAAAATAGAAATATTCAAAAAATAAATTGATTAAGTTAATTACGGTAACAGTTAAAAAGAAAAAAAAACAAATATTTCAAATTACAAAACTTACTTTTTTTTTTGCATAAAATTGATTAATTAATTAAAATATCGAAAAGAAAAGGGACGTGAGTTTGATGGAGGAAGGATTAGTGGCCATCAACCGTGAATAGTGGGGGGAGTTGGAGAGAGAGAGAGAGGGGGTAGTTGTTCAACCGCCGTTCACACATGTGAACTCGGGGAGTGATAATAACCGTATGATGTCAGTAAATGAATCAATCTCATGCCCTAAATAGTTTTAGTCAATTGCACATGTGCGACTATGAGTTATATTGTTTTATAGATATATATATATATATGTGTGTGTGTGTATGACTTCTTTAGTTTCTGTATCTCATCCTCGTTATCAAAGGCCTCGTTTTTTATACTCAACTTTTTGGCCAAGCAGTTGATGTTGGTAGTCTCGCTCGATCCCGACCGTTTGGACGGGCGTTAGAAAGGGCCTAACTTGTGACTCGGGTGGAGTTACGAGTCTCGTCACATATCAAAACGAAGCTCTTGAAGAGACCTATTTGAGAGTTTTGTTTTGATATGTGGCGGGCCTCGTAACTCTACCCGAGTCACAAGTTAGGCCCTTTTTCGCACGCTCAATCCAAACAGTCCAGATAATCGAGCGCGAGACTGCCAACATCAATTTCCAATACATATGTGTATATATAATAATAATAATAATAATAATAATAATAATAATAATAATAATAATAATAATAATAATAATAATAATAATAATAATAATAATAATAATAATAATAATAATAATAATAATATTCCCTCCGTCCCTAAATAATCGTCTGGATTGACCCGGCGCACAGCTTAAGAAAAAGTAATTGACTTGATTATTTATATTGGTTTAATGTGTAGTTTCCTTTAATGTCCATGTATATGTGACCCATAATTAAAGTAGAGTGAAAAAGTAAGGGTAAAGTGGTAAACGTGATGTTCTAAAAAGGTAAGTTTCAAAGTGGATAATTATTTTGGGACGGACGAAAAAGGAAAGGAGGACGATAATTTAGGGACGGAGGGAGTAATAATAATCTAGACTGTATATAAAAGCATGTCAAATGTGTAAAATCAAATTTATCAATCCAATTTTTTTCTTTGAGTCTAGCCCTCATTTGTTTTTTTTAATTAAAAAAAAACAATGTCTCCAGCAGAGTCGTCACTGTAAGAACCTCGTTTCGAAACTCTCTTCGTCCGCCGTGAAAACGACGTGTCTCAAGAAACATCAGAGTACGTGGAATACGTCTGGTCTCGTTCTGGACTCTAAATGTGTATATACAGAGCCGCCACCTCAATTTTAAAGTTTAAATAGAGAAAAACCAATTATTCCAGAAAATGTGTAGTTTCGGAAACTAGGTTACAGTTGGAAAAAAGTTAAGCACCCAACTCACCATTTTGTTCTCATTTTAGGGTTTGAATTAACATGCTTTGTGTATAGTCCGAAAAGTATATTATGTATATATATATATATATATATATATATATATATATATATATATATATATACATACATGTACATTTAGATTAACATATATGCATATATGCATCATGCATACATATATTATGTACATTATGTATTTATAACATGCATAACTATTTTATTTATATTTATTATTTACAACATGCTTAATAATATTATTTACATAGCATGCATATTATAATATTCTACATTTATATATTAACGGGATAAGACAGATAAATTTGTACTTACCTCTTGTAGCGTGAATATCTGACCTGGTATATACGCCTATGCTTAGCCTACTAGACGCTCGAAGATTGTGATTGTGCTTCCCCTGTCTTTCTAAGAAAGAAAGTCTTTGTTTTCTACTGTGTGTTGTGTTGCTGCGAGTTGTGTTGTTATGGGTTGTGTTGTTGCGGACTGTGCTACTGCATGCTGGATAGGTGAAGGTGCCTATTGAGGCTTTTATGGTTGAGAAATGAGAGAGCCGAAGGCCTCTATTTATAGGAGAATATGGTAGATTTAAACGACGATGTATCTCTAAATTCAGTGCATGGTGAGCTAGGTGGAGGCTTGAGACGAAGACAACTCAGAACGCACAAGGTGTCTGAAGGAAACGACAGCGTTTCAGTGTGCCTGAGGAGGAATGGAGTATGGAGCGGCTTCCAAGCATGGGGAGCGGCTCCATGGGGCTTACGACCAATTTGGTTTTTCTTTCAAGCCCTTCAAGTTTGTTTGTTTTGTTTTGTTCTGTTTATATATTTAATGTCCGTTAAGTCCAGTTATCTGAAACTCTAACGGAAATTTATTTTATAAGTCTAATAATTTTATAAAATATAGATTATCATTATCATATGACATTATATCGTAGGGGTATGAAATTTTAAAAAAAATATATATTCGACTGAAGCTGAATACCGGACTATCGCTGCCATAGCTGCTGAAGTCCGCTAGATTGTGTCTCTGCTCGGAGAGCTCGGTATCACTTCCTCCATTCAGCCCGTCATTTATTGTGACAATGTGAGTGCCACTAGTCTATGCTCCAACCCTGTTTTCCATACTCGAATCAAACATGTGGCCCTGAACTTTCAGTTCATCCGACAACAGGTTCAGGATGGGCTTATGCGGGTTTACCATGTTTCTTCGGCTGATTAGTTGGCTGATGCACTGATCAAGTCTCTTGCTCGCCAACGGTTTCATCAATTACTTCACAAGATTGGTCTCTTCTCTCGGTCGTTCATCTTGCGGGGGCATATTAAAGAATAATATACTTAGTATATATTCTTGTTTATTTGTAATTATTATTTAGCAGTAATTACCTTGTATAGTTCTTTCTTTCTTCTTTGTAAAGGTTTCTTGTACCATACTCCAAGTGTAACTCTAATTGTACCTCTCCTTATAAATAGATGATTTAATCAATAGAAAGACTATGCCATTATTCATAAACATTATTAGTTTCTACATATATACCTCTTTTCTTATCAAGAAAAAAAGAAGACAATCTTCATTGTTGATATGCCCGGCCCAAGCCTGGTCACGAGCAAGGCACGAGCTACTATCACGTGCCAATCACGAGCGCGATCAATATGGGACCCGCCCACCTAGCGGGCAAAATGATAGAAGCAGTAAGCAGCGGGCAATGAAGTTCCCGTCCAAATCTGGCCGGGCACAGGCCTTGCCTGTCCGACCAGGGGCCATACCCGGACACCACGCTCATATCTAGCAGAGGAACCAGATTCATCTTGTCCAAACCTGATCGAGCATTGGCCCTGCCTGTTCGACCAGGGGCCATCCCTTGGATCTACATCAACTTCAGAGCAGTGCACATCAAGCAGTCGGACAGAGCCTTGCTCGCTCGGGTACATATCGAGCATGAAACACCGGAGGCTTGCTCCTCAAGACATGTCAAAAGGTTTCCATGTTTGAGCAGAACACTTACCATATCTGCTCCTACATCTACGCGACCAGCCGCCTATCATGCCTAAAATCAAGGAATTCTCTCCTTGATTGATTAGGTATCTAAGGAAACTGAATCCTAGACGGATTCAGTTACATTGGGGGCCTATAAATACCTCTCCATAAACCATAATAAGGCACATACACTTTCTTGAGCCTTGACACTCTGTCGAATTGCTTTCATACCCATATTCGATACTTACTCTCACGTCGGAGGGATTTCGCGAGGTCCTGCCTTGCACTTCCACTCAGGTTTTCTTGTGTTCTTAGCCAGGTTTAAGGAAGCTGGTCTAAGCCCAGATATCCTATCCAACACACAGACGGCCCAAACTAAGATTTTGCTACATCAATTGCTGTAATCTTTATGTGCTTGTTGTTATCAAAATATAACCAAGGTTAAATAAAGTTGACAAAACTTGCTCGAATTTGGATTATATTGGAGCTGCTAGGGAGCTAGAAGCCTAGAATTCAAGTCTAAATCAGAATGAGCTTGGCTTGCTTGCTTGCCTTCAGACAGTTATTTCTTCAAAGACGCATCCCTCTCCTTTTTTTTTAGTAAGAGTCAAATTTGTCTGGTAATAATTTTTAATTTTTGTACTTTTGTGTCTAGATATTTTCTTTAAAAAGCATTTTAATTATACTCTTTTTGTTTATAACTAAGTGTCTTGTTTCATTCGGTGCACAAATTAAGAAAATTAATTATTCCATTTGTTTTAGGTAAAAAATCCACTATACTATTTTGAGATATTTCACTCTAAGAATCCACTTTCAAAAATTATGTTTATAATTTCTATAACATTTTATCTTTGGGACTTGTGTTGTAAATACATTTTTTGTGCTTAATTATTATTGTAATTATGACTAATTTTAATAGCCTTACTATATCACTTAATAATTAAACTTTTTAAATAAAGACTTTTTGTGTGAAACGAAGGGTGCATGTACTATTATGATAATGTCACTTAGTCTTGACGAACTCCAAATTTTTAATGTTAATTTTTGGTGGTTTTGAAATTCTTCAATTGAATTTATTTTAGTTTTATTAATATTCTTTAATTTTTATTTTTTCTAATCTTCTTAGTTTAACTCGCCTATCCTAATCATCTTATATTAACATTATTCTTACTCTATCTTCCTTTTTTTTTAATCCTAACATACTTAATATGGGATACATCAATACTTAATACAACACCTATAAAATACTTAATATAACATTTTTTGTTATAAAAAAATATTATATTATCCTTGATAAAATTTAAAAAAAAATAAAAAATTGAACACCGCACCGGAACAACACTGACCTCCCATCGGACCACCCCCACCGCCCATCGGGCCACCGCCGACCACCAGCCCCAGCCCCTCCCACACCGCCTGTCGCTTGGGCCAAGCCCAGTCCCTCCCCCTGCCCCTGACTCTTCCTGGGCCAAGCCCAGTCCCTCCCCCAGCCCCTAGCCCACGATTGCCCCTGCCCCAGTCCTTCCCCTAGCCCTCCCACTCCGCTTAGGCCAAGCTCAATCCCTCCCCGAGCCCCAGCCCCACCGCACCCGCCTGCTCTTGATCCAGTCCCTCCCCCAGTCCCTCCCTCACCCAGCCCACACCACAGCCGGACTACCTGCCCCTCCCCCAGCCCGCCCAGCCTCCGTCACCATCTCCGTCCAAAAAAAATAGTTTTTTTTCTTCATTTAATTAAAAATCAACTCCCGCCCACCTCCACCACCACCACCACCACCACCCACCACCAATCTTTTTTTTTCCATTTAATTATAATTTTCAATTTAATTTTGAAATTGAACGAATGGCAAATTGGTAAACTTATTTCAAAAAGTGATGTATTAAGTATTTTATAGGTTCTGTATTAAGTACCTATGTATCATAATTATCTTATATTAACATGTGAAATCAAATTGTCTTATAAACTCAAATTTCAATTTATGTTGACTAAGAGGATCACCAATGCAGTTGTAGATTTGTCTCATGTGTCTGTGAATAATTAACACCCTCAATCACATGTATCAATTTTTAACTCTTCATTTGCATTCAATTACTAGAGACATCTCTAATGCGGTTGTGGATTTGATCTTATGTGGCGTGAGTTCCACTACTAAGTGCATGTTTGGTGGAGCGTTTTGATCAAAACGCTAGCAAAAAATGAAGCGTTTTCTCTTTAAAAGTGTTTCAATGTAGCGTTTTAAAAATGTGTGGCGTTTTAAAGCGCTTCAATTTGGAGCGTTTTCAAAATATGCCGCGTTTATAACTACGCTGTTTATGAAAAAAAAAACGTTTTGAAACGAGACCTAAAATAAAATATGACAACAACAACCCCCCGAAGGAAATGACAAGTCGGAATGAGATATGTATTTATATCTTCAACTTGAATGCAAAAAATGACATCTTATCAAGGATGTAAAAAAATGCCCAACACGTCATATCTACAAGCTATATTCACAACTACATTGAGCAGTTTTTTTTTTCAATTGTAAATTTCAGGTAGCACTCCATATTTCACATTTAATTTGCTGATTTGCATCGGTGATGCTCTAACTAAATTATTTTTCACATAATGAGATATTCATTTTATTTGACCTAGTTAAATTTATCTCTTTTTATTAAACAATATCATCTTTAAAATGCCACGTATATCTTGGAGCAGCTACAACAGAGGATCTTGGGAATCAAAGCATTGGTTCTTCAAAACAATGGGAGTACCATTAAGTTTCATTGGGTATTTAAAATAAGAAAAAGTTGATTTGGTGATAATCCAATGGTTCCGTAAGGCAACAAAACGACGTTGTTTTACCTCAAAAAGGGCCAAAACAACGTAGTTTGACATTCAAGGTTTTCAATAAAATAAAGTAAATAAATAAAGTGGCCAACTCTACAAGACTGCAACCCACTGCCACCCGGCCTTACACATGTCACCATTTAAGCGGTCTACCTTTTTTTCCTTTGGTTTTTGGCCCCATTTTACCTCAAAAAATATTAAAATAATACTCTCTCCGTCCCTAAATTATTTTCCTCATTTCCTTTTTCGTCCGTCCTAAAATAATTGTCCACTTTGAAACTTACCTTTTTAGAACATCACTTTTACCACTTTACCCTTACTCTTTCACCTTACTTTAATTATGAGCCACATATACATGAGCTTTAAAGGAAACTATACATTAAACCAATATTAATAATCCAGTCAAATAAGTTTTCTTAAACGGTGAGTCGGGTCAACCAGGATAATAAATTAGGGACGAAGGGAGTATATTTTTTTTTCTAGAAAAAAAATGCATTTTTATTTATAAATAAAGACTTAGTTTACTTCATTTTAACATCAACCCAATTTTCTAGAAAAACTTAAAGTTTTCTTAATTTTTCTTTTCTCTCTCCATATTGGAGATTTTTAATCTTATAAGTTATTTAATAACTAAATTTAGTACTAATATTATAATTTAGTAATTAAAAAATTAATTTAATTTCAAATTTATGCAATATCAATGTTTATTGCATAAACAATACTTCATCCATTACTAAATAATTATCTTATATTTTTTTATCCGTTTTAAAATAATTATCTTGTTTCTAAACATTATATTTTCGAAAAATACATTTAACACTTTATCTTTATTGTTTCTTACTGCTTTTATTACAACTGATAAGTGCATGTTGGATATGTCTGACAATTACAACCCAAAACCCGTTAATCCATCCAATCCAGCTTAAAAATTACTCTATCCAACACAATTCGTTATTTTTTGGGTCAAAATGGGTCACCCATTTTGACCCAAAAAAATTAACTGATCGATTTGGGTCGGGTTAAAGTAGATTGATCCCGTTACCTATTTCGACCCGTTATTTTTTTGCTATATAAATATAAGTTTTTTGATGGAAAATTATGGGTCAAAACGGGTCGATCCGTTTTAACCCATTACCTATTTCGACCCGACTTGTTTCAACTCAACCTATTTCAAACCATTTAATATTAGATTATAACGATTCACGATCCATTTTGACCCATTACCCGTTATCTATTTCGACCTAACTTATACCCAACCCAATTCATCCAATCACCAGCCCTATGAATAAACAATGGCAAAACATGCCCTGCACAAGAGATCATGGTGTTGAGTCGTTGACCAATTATTCCACATATACTGCAAGACTACTGCCACAAAATCTTGCCCACTAAGAGCACCTCCAACGGAAGGAGGAAAACTTACTTTAAAGCTTTTTGAAAAGCTTTTTGCCATTGCAAAGGTATGGAGTAGTTGTTCATCTTGCTGAGGTGGCTGCAAAAGGTCTAAGTTCTTGGACCGGTTTATACATTGATTAGTCAGCAAAATTGGCATCTACTTCTCCATTGCAACGACTATTTTTATAAAAAATAAAAAATAAAACTTTACAATGGTAATGAAATAACGGTAATAAAATAATTCTTATAAATTGATTTTCAAAAAAAAAAATTACATAAATTCATCTACACTTTCTCATTATCTACAAAAATTCTTATTTACACTTCTTTTGTTATGGATAACAATTTTTTTACAAATTTATTGAACTCTAATGTAGGAGATTTTGCGAATGCCGAAACTACTCCGAATTTTTCAGCTCCATCGAATGTTCAAGGTCCGCCAAATATTCGAGTTTCCCCGAATTTTTAAGTTCTACCTTATTTTCAAGCTCTACCAAACTTTCCTTATGAATAAAAATGTTTTTTTCAAAGATAAAATTTTAAAATATATAAATAATTTATTGGACGTACTATATTTGTTCTATAAATATTTATGTTTTAAAACGATATATTTATTTTTGAAAATAAATATATATTGGGAAAGAATAAAATATTTAGTAGTGGGTCCATGCTATAAAGCTTTTATGAGTTTATGTATAGTAGATAATAGGTTTATAGAGAAAAGGTTTATAAGCTGATGACGTGGCAGTGAGAATAAACCTTTTCACAGGTCCATGACTGTGGATGCCCTAACCATCGAATTTTGTCTAACGGTCCGAGTTGGAGATAGTTAGTGATAGGAATTAGCGCATCTTCAACGATAGTTTTATTACTTCATTTTGAAGTGAAAATTCGCGGTTCCCTCCTTAAAGGGCAGCTCCAAATGCTGCTTCAAATTGAAGATGACCTCATGAGTCTTCAAATTTGAAGATGAATGGTTGCTGCTTCATCTTCACCATCCTCAATTTTTTTTGTTTAAATAATAGTTTTGTATTTTAGTTTTTATTAATATTATTAGTTTTGTGTTTTGGTTTAAATACAAATTTTGTGTTTTGGTTTAAATACTATATAAATTAATTCAATTATTTATATTTATATTTATATTGTTAGTTATTAGTTATTCATAATATTAAAATCATTTATAATAAAATTTATAAATATTGAAGCAGAGACGTTAATAAAAAAAATGAAAATTACTTTCTTCGATCCGGATAAAGAGTTCCTGTTTGAAAATCAAAACTTTTTAAAAATAATATTTCTATTAGCTCATTAGTAATAAAATAACACTTTTATACCATAATTTTTGAAAGTGGACTCTTTAAGTGAAATATCTTAAAATTAAATAGTGGACTCTTTGCCCGGAACGGAGGGAGTACATTACATTAAAATAAACTCACACAACATACATTTTAATATATTAATACTAATACAAATTATGCAATAACTACCATTTTTACTAATACATTACATTATTATTTTTAATGAATAGTATTTAATTTAATATAATATTAATTCAATAAATAATATATTTGTTTTGCTAAAATACATTAATACAAATTAAATGAAATAAAACATATATTTTAAATAGAATAATGAAGAATATACTTGGAATTTTAGAGTAAAATTTGAAGTAGAATAGTTGGAAATGGTGAAAAAATATTGGTGAAGAAATCGCACCGGTTTAAAATTTGATATAATTTTTGCATATCAAACTGTTAGGGATGGTCTAAGAAGAACCTTTTGTCTCACATTGAAAATATGAGAAGCACACCAAATCAATTCAAATCGGTTGAGGAAAAGTTGGAGGGAAAAACCAAATTTGGTGAAATATATATATATAGTTTTAAATTAACATTAATTATTTTTATTTCGAAATCTAAATGATGTGTTATCATCTTCTCCACATTTTATATCATCTTCTGATTCTGTTCTTCACAATCTCTCGCAATCAAAATATTCTCTAAACTTGTTCTTGGGAGAATTATATTTTTTATTGTCTACAATTCTATTATTTGTTTTTAGTATTCTGGAGGGAATTTTCAGTGCAATCTCCATCAAAACAAAGCCTCATCAATTTGAAATCTCTAACACCAACATGTTCTTCCGTTGAACCCTCTCCCTATCAAATTGTCCTCTACGCAGTAATGCTTCATATGACCTTCACGCCCATAGTTCTTCTTGCAATAAAATCTCACTCGAGCAAGTGAGGCGGTAATCATAATGTACCTTTCATTCATGGAAATGCTTCGCTTGCAACTTGCGACGGCTCTTAGGATCAAGAAAGAACATTTTTATAGATTCAGACGAACACGTTTCCTCACATCAGTAGTAGAAGTTCCTTTAGATTTCTGTAGAAGAAAATATACTCCCTCTGTTCCAGGCAAAGAGTCCTCGTTTGAAAGTTAAACTTTTTAAGAAAATGACAATTTAGTAATCCATTAGTAATAAAATAACACTTTTATGCCTTAATTTTCGAAAGTGGACTCTTTAAGTGAAACATCCCAAAATGGAATAGCGAACTCTTTACCCGGAACTGAGGGAGTATCAAATTATTTATGCATTGATGTTTTCAGTTTTGCTATAATATTTATATCTTAGCTTGATTTAACAAACAAAATTGAAGAACCATATCTCCAAACCTTGATTGCAGCAACACTTTGCACACGAAGCGTAGGGTCATTGTAGATGATCTTCATTCTATTGCTAAATAGGTCAGTTTTGGCGTTTAGGCTCTGCAATCTAAACAGAGAAGATTAAGTTCATGGTTTAGGAAACACAATTAACCTAAATCCGTTTGGTAGCCATATTTAAGGTCTTATATGATTAATAAGCCGAATTTAGATTAGTAATCCACATTATCTAGATACGGCCCTAATCCACTCGCTAATTATATCAAGGGATGGGGTGATATTATTAGTGTCCTTGCTAAAAAAACTAAGGGATTAACATCTTTTATTCCAAACATACCCCCGATATATAGCAACGAGATTAATAACTAGGGTGGGTGCTAATAGTACCCATATTAATAATAATGTTTATTTCAACCTGACTACCAAACAAGCCCTAAATGAGATAAAGCTAGTGCATTTATAGTAGTAATGATGATTTAAGATGTCGTCAAGGGAAACAAACAAACTTACTTTCAGTGATCTTATCTAGCTAGGATTTGTAAATACGCTTTGACTTTCTCGTAGTCTAAGCAATTTTTTTATGAGGCCTAGTAATTTTTTCATTAAATCGATCAACAAAACTGTTAATTATTGAAATTGAAGATTGAAATTGAGAGAGAAGAGAAAAAGAGTTCCTCCATTGATTGTCCTTGAGAGTCTCCAAAAATTAATGAATGAATAGCATGACCTAGCTTTTATACTACCTATTACACTGAGAACAAACTAACAGTGAGCCTCGATTCAAACTAATAAAATAAGAAAAATACAAGAACTACACTTAAAGCTTCTCCTTTGCACACTCGACACCCTTCAACTCCGTCCTGCTACCTTATCTTTCACTTTAGAGCATTTGGCTCCTTTGGAGGCTTCCTTCTTGTCATTAGTATCCTTATCTTCAACGCCCCCTCCTCAAGGTGAGAGTGGGGAACAAATTCAGCACGCTCAACTTGGCCAGTAAATGAGTAAGCAGAGGAACGAAGAGAGCCTTGGTGAAGAGGTTAGCTAACTGATCAGAAGTGGAGACATGAGCTAGAGGTGTAAATCGGAACCACGGAACCGAACCAAACCGGTTGGTTTGGTTCAGTTTTGGTCGAAGACGGTTCGATTTCGGTTTCAACAATTGGAAAACCTCTCGGTTCGGTTCGGTTTACGGTTTTTGGTACCGAACCAAACCGAATGGAACTAAACTAACCTACATAATTTTATTTATTTATTATATAATGTATATTATATATCATTTGTTAACTATTCTAAACTTTTAGATCATCTTGATTTAGTCATATAATATATATATATATATATACATACATACTAAACAAACAAATCTTGATTGTTGGAGGACTATTATTTCTTCCATTGTGTGTGTTTATTTTCGAACTTATATTGTAATCTTTATGATAATTTTATTTTACTAGGTTATTAACTAATTTTGATGTTAATTCCAGATTAAAATCTTATTTTTATTCTTATTCTTAAAGATGGTTAAGTTGATTAAATGGGGTTCGGTTCGGTTTGTGGTTTTGGGTTGAACCAAACCACTTTGTGACGACCCGACCCGGATTTCGATGCAGAATCCCAAGGTCATGCCGCTAGGACAAGGCAAGAAGAGGACAAGCACTTCTAAAATAGTAGTGCGAGTCGAACATTTGAGCTAACAAGGACAAAATAAGATAGTGAAGTTGTACTAAAATACGGGTTTACAAAAATCGAATCTGCGGAAGCGATAAGGAAAAGAATCCCGAGCTATGAAGCTCGAAACCATAGATAAAGAAATCAAGAGACATTATTCTCACGAAGGGGAAAAACAAAACTCGCGTGTCGCAACATTGCAGACGTTGAACAAACCATCGACATTCCCGACCGACGTTTCAACAAGGAACCAACCTCATATAATAATTACCCACGGCTAAAGCATACCGGGGTTAACCAACAACAATAACAACTAAATTAAGGAAAAGCTCCAAAGCTACTACGTGCCCGGGAGACAACTGAAATAAATACTAGAACCACGAACAACGGCACGACACAACACGTCAGCCCAAGGAAGAACCAATACAATGCCCAAGTATCTACCTGATTGTAAAGTCTAAATAACTTTACAAAATATCGGTCTCACAAGAATAGCAAAGTACATATACAAATGATGATGTTAGAAGAAATAGAACTCCACAAGCTACTACTTGGGGAAGCCGGCTGTTACAATCACGAACCACACGATCTAATCTCGATATCTATCGATCAGTTACGATCTACTAAAGTCACGATCTATTCGACCTCAACGCGGCTACCGAAATTGCAACTAGAAAACAAAGTACGGGATGAGTCATAATGACCCACTACACAACTACTAAACAATATATCATAAATGAAACATTGTCCATAAGTGGAAAGGAGATCATGTTACTACAACGAAGGCCCAATAAGTCGAGTTGTATACTGTACATAAATTGTTCTTTTACCAAACTACCAAGATGAACCAGGGTGAATTCCCTTTTCACAAACAATCAAGCAAGTCAGGAGGTAAGTCACAAGAATCATCATAATTATGGATGTATATCATAATATAGAACATCCCAAGTCTCTCATATAGTAATTAAGTTGAAGTATGCATATTTATAAATATATACATATATCAAGTCTCTCACATGATCATCAGGTGTAGGTGTATAAAATCTTTTATATACCTAATAACTCATTCATGGAATTTGTCAATAGAAGTATGTATATTTACATATATACATATCAAGCAATTCGTAGAATTATCAGTAATATCAAGCAATCAAGAACAAATACATATAAGCATTTAGCTCACATATTCATGGTAGCACTTTGATTTTACATAAGTACTAGGAAGATATCTACATATAAGAGGATATGATATAGAACTGGTGTCGCAACGTAGATCCTACAATACAAATCATTAACAGGAATGTGCTATTGGATATACGTTATTGATACATCGACCAAGGATAGTATTATTCCAAGCACCCTATTGGTTACACAAGGTACTCTTCTCCAAAGTGATCAAAAGTGGAGGGTGTTTGCACGTATCTGGTTCGGATATCCATCACTATCACGAATCTCACGATTCGCAACGGTGATGTATCGTCAACCAGGGAAGACAAGACAATACAAGACAAGAACGCCAGCTGGACTTAATGGGGGACAAGTAATGTTTACTTATCAATCATGAACATGTATAGGGTCAAGTTCGACCAGAGAGAGCTGATCGAAGTCAAGTAAATGTTTACTCACTTAAGAAATCAAGTAAGGACGAGCTCGATAAGAGCGATCTCATCCAAGTCAAGTAGGCATGTTATACTCTATGACTAACAATCAATCAGGAACATGAATCCAATCAAGAACATCAGAACTAGTATTTTTAGTTACGTTGCAAGCATGAACATCAACCCAAATCAAAATCTCGAAACTAGTATTTTAGTTAAATAAATTTCAAAGGTCATAGGGATTGATCGTTGAGCCGATATTGTTCAATGGCTCACTAGTATCGACTCCGTCGAGTCATCTCTATAATTTAAACCAAATAGAGTTTGAACACTATATGTGTTCCGAGACTCTTTTCTATGTTCTCGTTTGAGGCATAACTAGGTTCTTGTTCCATTTAGGAACCTTAAGTTCAAAATCACTAAGTCAAGTATAATAAGGAAGCCTAAGTCGATTATTGTCAAATCAAACTTAGTTCAGTTCCAATTCATAATTCCACTTGTTAATAGCATCCATAAATCAATACACGTTGATAATTCAATAGGAGTATATTCATGAAGGCAAGAAACACAATATGCTTCTTAAGTCATATTATTAAATCACATAGAAGGACCAATTCATCACATAGAAGAACCAATTCTTGATAAGGTAAAAATTTTGCTTTTAGTCATAATGTCACATATACATGGTATTCTATATTCAATTATGAAACCAAGCTAAGTCATAACTTAACCATCAATCATCATATATTATCCAAGACCATTCCATTAGTCTAAGATCAAAAAGCCATATGCTTATACACATAAATCTCTTCCTAGAATAATAATTCATTCTATAACCCAAAAGTCCATAGTAGTGCAAGACTTGGTAAACACTAGGGCGGTGATAATTCGTAAGGTCAAACCATACCGGTGAGTCTTAGATAACAACTTAGTTATCCTGGCGACTTACACAAGTAGACTCCAAAAATATTGGTGTTCAACAACAACAATCACGATTCCCTAGGTTTCATACACGCATAGATTACGCTCTTACAAGTCTTGGGACTTCATTTGAAGTCTGACAAACGTTAATAGTTCTAATTCATAATTGAACCAATCGAAATGTCTTTCATCCGAGTCACGCATTTGTGACCCATACATAACCAATCCAATGACTAGCGATAATCTTGCACTTAACGTCACTCAAGGACCTCAATTAGAGTCCTAAACCACAAATCAACCTTAACACCAATTCGGTCACACCCGACCAAATCTCAAGATTTCATGATTGAGATTCAATGAACACGAGTTGTCATAGGAATTTACCCTAAAACTTAAATATCAAATTCCATAATTAATTGACTCCATTTGGGTCAAATTACAAAGTCTCAAATTCTAGGTCAAGGCATAAATTCGGGATTCACAATTTATCGGGGTTTCTAAACCCAATAACAATCAATCTTAAATTATAACAATTCCAATATACCCAATAAAAATCATTTGGGTTCAAACCCTAACTATCATATATTGATATCTATCAAAACATATCACTTTGACATGTATAACCATGACAAATTATGAGGAACGAGTCTCTAACAACCTAACATCAAAATCAATGTAGAGAGAGAAACTACGGTTTAGATAACGTACCTTAATCGAGTCACAAACAACTAGGAAGAGGAAAAAAACCAATGGGAAAGACTCTACTCGACAAGGGCTTCGTGGTGGTGGTCTCGGATCGTCAAACGGATGGCCGGAACTCTGGGAATCGCCAGAACACACACTAATCTCACATACAGTTTCATGCACTCTTTCTCTCCGTTCTTGGCTGAAGACGATCACAAAATGAGGAGATAGGATGGAATGTTGGGGTTATAAGGAGTGTTGAATCTTGCATAATATTAAATTTGCTTAAAATCATTCCACTTGATTGTCAGCCAAGAACTTAAAATTATTTTAGTCAGCTTGCAATTATTTGTCAGCTATTCATTTCAACTGACCATAGCGTTTTTAGTGTCAGCTTGCTTTCCTTATTTGATTGATCAATACTTGTACTGACACTTTCTTACTTTTATGTTTTTGGTAGATATTCTGCTAGATATTCTTTCACAGGATCTTTTGTGATCTTGTATCTGCCAAACACATTTTCAAATTCAAAATGTGTTCCTAACGGGTTACTCTTGAAGTTCATCTATAAATACCCACTGGAAGCATTCTTGAAGACACACACATACATAGAAGTCTGAAGCCTCATACTTTCAAGAAATTCACTCGTGCCTTTAGTCTTCTTAAAACCATAGCTAGATAATCTTCTTTGTATAATTCTTTCTAGTTATTGTTTAGGCAAACACTGAGTGATTCCTTTTCATATCTTTTGAATTCAGTCAGTTTGTCTCACGAGTTTGATTGATTCTCAATCATTCTCCACAAACACCGGTCTTTTGTTGTACACTGATCCATTAGAGATCAAATAGATTTTTAATAAAATTAGTGCACTTCAAAAATCCAAGTCTGGACCACCTTGGTAGTGGACGAGTAGCTTTATCTGTGAACCACTTCAACTGATTTGTCACCATTATTCATACTCTTGTAAACTGACATAACACTTAAGAAGTTTTACAACTTGTTAAGTGTCGCCGCTTAACATAACAATTGTTTGCTTAGTTGTTCGATAGTTTGTTCTTCAATTTCTTCTTCATATTCGTGATCTACTTTAAAAGCCAATTCTTTTAAAACTGTTGTGTCAGCTAGCTGACCAACTTTCATCAGCTTAAGGCATTTTCAAAGTGTCACCACCGACCAATTTTCACCGACCGACAAACCAACTTCGCCAACTTTACAAATTTTACAAATCAACCCTCAAAGTTTTAAAGGCTATTCACCCCCTCTAGCCTTAATTGTTGCCTACTGGACTTACAATTGGTATCAGAGCCTGCTTTCTGAAAAACTATTTTTCCAAGCCTAACAGCTTGAAAGCTCGATCATGGCAACTCTAAAAGCTTTTCAATCAAACAATGTTACTCAAGTACCCATTTTTGATGAAGATCACTTTGATATTTGGAAGGAAAGAATTACAAGATATATGAACAATATAGATAAACGATTGATGGAATGTGTAAGAGGTGGTCCTATGCAACCTATGAAAATTAATACTAAAGTTGGTAAATCTTCTACTGCAGATGATGATACCATAAACCCTCTTGCTCCTGTAGAAGAAGAATATGTCCTCAAACCTCAATCAGAATGGACTGAGGAAGATAAAATTACTGATGGACTGGATGCCAGAGCTGTACACATTCTGTCAAGTGTTGTACCTGATGAAAACTACAAACAAATCTATGACTGTGTGACTGCCAAAGAAATTTGGGATGCTCTTGTTGAATATGTGGAAGGAGACCAAAACACCAAGGACAACAAACTCTATGATTGCATACAAGAGTTTGATGCCTTCAAGAAGGACCCAAAAGAATCTTTAAAGAATGCCTACGACAGATTTCTCGAGGTAAGTAATAGATGTTCTTCTCTTGGTAAAGTCTATAGTATGAAAGATTTGAATATGCGTTTTCTTAGTAGCTTGGGAAGTAGATGGCATGTTAAGGTCACTGCCATTAAGGAAGCAAGAGACTTGAACAAAACTCATATACGTAGTCTTGTTGCAAGTCTAAAAATCTATGAAAAAGAAGTTCTCAAAACTCAAGAAATTGAGAAAAATTTTAAGGGTATATCTCTTCAAGCTGAAGAAGAGACACCCAAAACTTCTACATCTCTGTCAGATGATGACTTTGATGAAGATGAATTTGCTGCTTTTGCTAGACAATTTAGAAAGTATAAATCTTTTAAAAAGAACTTTCAAAAACCTTCAGCAAACTTTCAAAAGTCTTCATCAAATCCTCAAAAACCTTCCTCAAGCTTCCAAAAACCATCTACTTCAAACTTTCAAAAGCCTTACTTCAAAACCAATGAAGACAAGGTTGAGAAAGAAAAACTGTTGTGCTTTAACTGTAGAAAGCCTGGTCATTTTGCTTCAAATTGTCCATTTACAAAAAATGAGTATTATAAAAGAGCTCCCAGAAATTTTGAAAAACAAAAGGGTTTAGTTGCTGAAGATCAAAATCTTGCAACATGGATTGAAACAGATTCTGAAGATGAATCTGCTGATTTTGAGCAAGAAGCAAATCTGTGTCTTGTTGCAGAATCAGCAATATATGATTCAGAAAATGAGTTTCCTAGTCCAAAATATTCAAAAGAGTCTGAAAATGAGCTGCCAAGCTCACCTATTACAAACTCCAAGCTGACCAAGGTCATCAAACCTGATCAGTTTGTGGTTAAGAAAATAGGAAATGGATTTTATGGACAAGGAATCATAAGTCAGCCAGAAAGAAAAGTCAAGTCAACTTCTCCAAGGACTGCTAACACCAAAGTAAGCAATGAGTCAAAAAGGCAGGAGGAGAAGGTTACTGACTCAAGTGTTGATGATTTGCTGGAACAAATGCAAGAAATGTATTCCAAGTTTGAAACACTTAAAAGAATCCATGTTTCTTTATCTGGAGATTTTAAAAGAATTTCTGAAGAAAACTGTGAGCTTCAAAAGATCAATGAGCTTTACAAAGTTCAGCAAAAAGAATTGCTGCAACTTAAAAGCCTCAATGAAAAACATGAGATTCAAGCAAAAATCTCAGATGCCCAGATTGCTGACCTTGTAGAAAGAAATCTTCGACTGACCAATGTTGTTGATACTTACTCAAAGTTAAGTAGAAACCATCATCAGTCAACAGAAAAGTCATGAAGACCAACATGGTCTTGGATACTCAAAGGATGATGAAGACTGTGAGATCAGACAATCAAATGGTGAACCTAAGATTCTGCTAAAAAAGGACAAGGGATCAGCCTATAATGTTGTGCCATTCACTTATCCCAAAAATATGAATCAGCTCAAGAGGTCCATTAACAAAAAGGATAAGCTGAACAATGACACAAGCCTCAAAATCGCCTAACTCAACAATCGACAAATGTCGGGCCCGACAAATGTCAGCTAGCTGACAAAAGAGGAGGATTCAGAAGAAAGGCAACTAACAAGTTCAAGCCAATAAATTTTGTTGTTGCTAAGACCTCTAAGCTGAGTCATAAGGAATCAAAGAATTCACCTCAAATGACTGATAAACCTGGTTATCACAAGTGTAATATTTGTTCTACTTTTGGTCATCAGTCACATGAATGCTTGTATAGATTTAAACCTACTGACAGAATCAAGATGCCTAATTTCAGGCAGGTTTGGTTACCTAAGAAAACTAACCCTTTGGACCCAAAAGTATAAAGGGTACCATGATTTAAATATTCATATTTCAGGTATGCTTAATGGCAGATGATCAATCAACTGACATATGGATATTAGACAGTGGATGCTCCAGACACATGACTGGATCAGCTGAACTCCTTACTAACATTATTGCAGCCAAAGGACCTTCTGTCATTTTTGGAGACAACTCAAAAGGAAAGACTATTGGTTATGGATCCATTATCAGAGGATCTATAATAATTGAAAATGTCTCATTGGTACAAGGTTTGAAACACAATCTTTTAAGTATCTCACAATTCTGTGATAAAGGTATGAGCTGCTCTTTCTCTTCCACACAATCGCTTTATCAAAAATAGCATCACAAATGAAATTTTGCTCACTGGTTCCAGAAAAAGAAATGTTTTTGCTATTGATTTACTCTCTTTAAATAACAGTACTCAAATTTGTTTGGTAGCAAATAATACTTCAAAAAACTCATGGCTTTGGCACAAAAGACTTTCACATTTGAACTTTAAATATCTTTCAAAACTTTCAAAAGGAGATTTGGTGAAAGGTCTGCCATCCATAAATTTTCCTACTGACAAAAAATGTGATGCTTGCATTTTAGGAAAAATAACAAAAACTTCTTTCAAACCAAAACCATGTCTTTCAACCAAAAGAATTCTTGAACTTCTACATATGGATTTATTTGGTCCCATTACAACTGCAAGTTTGGGAGGAAACATGTATACCTTGGTTGTTGTGGATGATTACTCCAGGTATACATGGGTTGAAATGATGCAATCCAAGGATGAAACTTACAGCATTCTCACTTCCCTATTCAGAAATCTTCAAACTCAAAAGGAATGTGAGATTATAAGTGTTAGATCTGACAATGGTACAGAATTCAAGAATCTTGGCATGGATACCTATTGTGATGATCATGGAATTGATCATAATTTTTCAGCAGTTAGAACACCTCAACAAAATGGTATAGCTGAAAGAAAGAACAGGACACTGATTGAAGCAGGTAAAACAATGTTAGCAGAAGCAAAATTGCCAAAATATTTTTGGGCAGAAGCTGTCAACACAACATGTTTTACACAAAATAGATCTCTCATAAACAAGTTTCATGGTAAGACTCCCTATGAAATATGGAGAGGTAGAACCCCTAACATTGCTTTCTTTAAAATCTTTGGGTGCAAATGCTTCATTCACTACAATGGTGGTGATTACAGAGGTAAATTTGATGAAAAAGCTGATGAAGGTATTTTTGTTGGTTATGCTAAGCATAGTAGAGCTTATAGAGTTTATAATAGAAAAACTCAAGTAATTGTTGAATCTATGCATATTACTTTTGATGAATCCAATTTATTTGAGTCTTCTAAGACTCCTGATGTTACTAACAATTTTGAGATATTTGAGACAGGAAACAGTGTTGGTTCAACTCAAAATAATCCCTCATCTTCAACCCCTCCTACAGTAACCTTAGATATTCAGAATGAACTTCAGCAGGCTGACAACCTTCAGCCAGCTGACAATCCTAATCCTGTCACAATTGATCAGTCAGCTGACACACTTGATTCTGAAACTATTCAGTCAGCTGACATTCATCCTTCTCCACCTTTACAAACTGAACCTCTTGCAGATCTTCCTAAAGAAATTAGGGAAGCTAGACATCATCCAGTTTCAAACATCATTGGAGATCCCTTTGCTGGCTTAAGAACTAGAAGTAGCTCCAGAAATGAAACTCTTGATTCACATGCCTTTGTCTCTTCCATTGAACCCAAAAAGATTGATGAAGCTTTGGAAGACCCTCAGTGGATTGAGGCCATGCAAGAAGAGCTAAATCAGTTTGAAAGATGTAAAGTTTGGGAACTTGTGCCTAGACCCTCAGATCAACAAGTCATTGGAACTAAATGGGTGTTCAGAAACAAGTTGGATGAAGATGGAAATGTTACAAGAAACAAAGCAAGATTAGTAGCCCAAGGCTATAGACAGGAGGAGGGCATTGACTATGATCAAACATTTGCTCCTGTGGCAAGACTGGAAGCCATCAGACTATTTCTTGCTTATGCAACCTTCAAGGACTTCAAGGTATATCAAATGGATGTAAAAAGTGCATTTTTGAATGGAGATCTACAAGAACAAGTATTTGTTGAGCAACCTCCTGGTTTTCTTGATCTCAAAAAGAAGGACCATGTTTACAAGCTAAGAAAGGCTCTTTATGGTCTTAAGCAAGCCCCAAGAGCATGGTATGAAACTCTATCCAAATTCCTTATGGAAAAAGGGTTTCAAAGAGGTAAAATCGATACTACTCTTTTCTCTTTAAAGCACAAAGGTAATATATTACTAGTTCAAATTTATGTTGATGATATTATTTTTGGATCTACTAATGAAGTTTTGTGTAAGAGATTTGAACATCTTATGAAAGGAAAATTTGAGATGAGCATGATGGGAGAACTAACTTACTTTCTAGGTTTGCAAATTAAGCAAACTGAAGAAGGAATTTTTATCCATCAATCTAAATACACAAGAGAGCTGATCAAGAAATACAATCTTCAAGAAGCAAATTCAGCAAACACTCCAATGGGAGTTGAATGTCACTTGGTCACTGATGAAAAGGGTAAGCCAGTTAATACAACTGAGTACAGAGGTATAGTTGGATCTCTTCTCTATTTAACTGCTAGCAGACTAGACATCATGTTTGTTGTGTGTATATGTGCTCGTTTTCAAGCTAATCCAAAGGAATCTCATATGATTGCTGCAAAAAGAATCATTAGATATTTGATTGATACTGAAAAATTTGGCATTTGGTATCCCATAGATTCTTCTTTTAATTTGATTGGATATTCGATGTCGACCTTGCAGCCTTGCGAGTAAACGTAAAAAGCACCAGTGGAACATGTCGGCCTTGAAACAGATCGATATCATGGGCATGCAAAAAGCAAGCTTCGCTTCCACTTCAACTACAAGTCGAATATATTGTCGCTGGAAGTCGTTGCTCTCAAATCTTTGGATGAAACAACAACTATTGGATTATGAAATGCCAATGGGAACATGTCCTATTTATTGTGATAATACTTCTGCTATATCAGTTTCTAAAAATCATGTTATGCATTCTAAAACCAAACACATAGACATTAGATATCACTTCTTGAAAGATCATGTTGAAAAAGGCAATGTTCAGCTAGAATATGTTCCTACTGAATTTCAATTAGCTGACATTTTTACAAAAGCCTTAAAATCTGACAGGTTTGAATTCTTAAGAGGAGAATTAGGAATGCTTATTATGTCATAGAAAGATATTTTTGGATTGTCTAATCTTTGTGGTATTCTTTCGCTTGTCGCTTGATGCTCATCTAGTCGACAAATTATATCACCGATACTATGAAGAAATGTGGTCACCAAGAGTCGACAATCTATATCACCGACATTATGATAGCAAAAGTTTGTCACCAAGAGTCGACATATGAAGTTCTTAAGCAACGAAATTTCACAACACTTCACCGACAAAAATGTTTCCTCATTCCTGGTTGGAACCATACTAAGAATCCAAATCTTGTCACCGATAGTCGACACACATGGCGACATCTTTTAGCTAACATTTGTTCATAAATTATCACCGACAACACGTTGAATGTAGCCTCGAGCCTTAAGTCAAAGCTGATCGTATCTCAGCTAAGACTTACTCTAAAATTTATTTAAAAAAAAATTCTTTATTTATTTCCCGCCTTTTATTTTCCCTTGAACTCGCGAAGCTTTTTTGAAAAGCCAAAATGACCTTTCCACTATCCCACCAACTCGGCGGTTGAAATGACGTGTTTTCACAAAAACGGCTCATCATTGTGATAATAACTCTCTGTCATAAATTGCTATTTTTATCACAAAAACCAAAATCCTGTGTACTTTATCACTACACTCCATATCTTCACTTTTAAAACCCACTAACTCATATAAGCATCCGTACCTATCTCTTCTCTATTTAAAACCCACTTAACTTACTTTTCACTTATCTCTCTCTAAGAATCTTTCTTCTCTCAAACCTCTCTTCTTCAAACCCTAATAGATTTTCTCGTACAATTTCTCTTCTACTCCTTCTTTCTCTATTTCTTCTTAACTACTCTGGTGTTACAGAAAATGGCTTCGAACACCGCGGATGCATCTTGGACGTTGTCTCTAAATGAAGAACCATTAGGGCTTGAGCTCATTCATCTTGTCACCGCGGGTTGAATGCCTCTTCTCTCCTTCAACATTCGCACCTTAGCCGCCACCGATCAAGAATTCTTCATGGGTATGGAGGAAAACCCACCGATCCTTTCTCTTATCGGCACTATCGAGGAGTCCCGTTGTTTTTGACTCGAAACCATCTCACCGCTGCTTTCCCAATCTCTATGACGATGGTTCAACCACTTATACCATTCCGCATTTAAACTCAAAGAGCGTGGTGGATAACTATGAGAGGTGAAGTACCGTTGAACTTGCTTTTGACAGCACAAGCACCGGTTTGCCCCACTTCACTATGCCTCGGCTACTATGGACAAGTGCCTCATTATTAAATCCGGGGGCATGACAAGATTACGTAAGCCCAACTATTTCTCATGGAAGGCATTGTAGAAAATTGTGAGATGAACTGGGGAGCAGTCCTAGTTGAGTGTGTAAAAGTCAATATAGCCAAGTACAAGGAAAATATGGCTACTGGGAACCCAAGACTCACCCACCATCTGATTATTAAATCGCTTCCGATCACTTCTTGCTCTTCAACATCTACTCATCAAGGTTGGTGATCTAGAACCAGTTAAAGTCAAGAAGTATGTTGCAGCTGATATCATGCGAGCAAGTGTGTCAAGCAGATTTGGTCAAGAAATTCCCACAGTTCAGGCCAGCAGAAGACCAAGCAGAACAAGGACCCAAGCTCTACTGTTTCCTCTAGTCACCACCGATGATGGTCAAGAACCGAAATTGCTCACCAAGTGGTCACCAACAAGGGTCACTAGTCGGAGAGGTCAAGAACCGGTCACCAAGAGAGTCACCACCGAAGATGCACCTCCAATCGAAATTGGTCACCACCGATGTGCAAGAAGTCTCCGAAAGGAGGCAAACTAGAAGGAGGAGATCGACATTAGCACCGACACGCCGCAAAGAGACAGAGAAGAAATCCTGAACTCAATCCGTGTACCTTTGTTCCTTTTCCCCAACCTCCGCTATCACCGATCCTGCACCAACCTCTCCCCCTTCCAATCCTAGGTCTCCAAACACTGCTCCAATTAAGTTCTGCCCTCTAATTAGAAATCCAACTTTCCATCCTAGACACTTCTACTACCAGGCCAATCAGTTCCCATTCCTTTTAACTGGGTATTCCCTATAGATCATCTCCCTTATTTTGTTCAGTTTCTCCTTTCTTTCCATGAGGAGAAGAAGTCTGAAAAACCCACTGTCAATCCAATCAAGTACATTGACCACAACCTAAAGAGAAGACCTTATGTGTTGTATCCTGTCACCCCCAACCTAAGTCAAGAAGACCTAGTGGCCAATTATGGCAAGTACTTTGATCCTCTACCCTTGCTCTGGAATAGATTCTATCTATCAAATGATAGATTTGTTCAGGATGAACTTGTTTTTCTGGGTTGGACCATTTATAACAAAGTGCATGACCTACCAGCCTCTTCCCTCAATGATCCCTTCCTCGGCGACTTGCCTTGCCTGAGGATGATGAAATCAACCAGGACTGGGAACAACCTACTGTAGAGCCAACCAAGTTAGCCAAAATCCAAAGGGCTGCCAATAAATATGTTCAAGATGCAGTAAATGCTGCTAATCAAGCCTATATAGAACTTCACAGACAGATGGCCTCTATGCCAGGATGAGCTTCTATGAGTACTGCTTTCCCAGATGCTATGTCTAGTCATCCAGCCCCATTGATCACTGAGTCCATTCCTACCATTCCTCATGTCATTCATTCTCCTGTACCTTTTGTTGTCTCATCCACAATCCTTACTTCACCGAACCCACGCCTTCCACCTGCACTCTACAACCCATCTCTACCTTCCTTCAGTCCCCACTATTGTTGATGCCTCCACCTCAATACTGCCAGTTACTGTTCCTCTCTCCACACCAACTTTACCAATATCAGTTCCTCAAACATCAATCCCTGTATCCACTATTCCCCTATCAGTCTCACCATCAACAATCATTCCGTGTCACCACTCCATCTTCGCCCAAGTTATGTCACCATCCCACCCAGCGCCACTTATGTCGGTCACTTCCTATCATTCCTCTTTGACCGATACTATTCCTCACCTATCCCCACCGTGTCACCGCACTGTCCCTCTAGCCGATCCTTCACCGCTATAATTCTCTCTTCACCGACACTTGCTTCTCCCCCTCTTCCAGCAACTGACATTTCTTCACACCCAAACCAGGCCTACCCTCTGTTTGTCATGCCTGACCTATCCCTTCATACCTCTCTCCATCTATCTGTCAGCCCTTTGTCTACCCATAAACCTACCCAACCTGATCTTTCTTCAGAAGATGCCTCAGATTCTTCTTCTTCTGAGGAATCAGTGGATCAATCCTCCTAGACTCTTCATCTGATTCCTCCAAGTTAACTTCTGAGAATGAGTCCCTTCTCAGCCCTTCCCAGCTAGCCTGTAGAAAAGCCAAAAAACAAAGGCAGATTGTCTCCAAAGCTTTGCTTCACCCCACGTGCACCAAGAATTGTCTTTCCCGAAGACATGCCTCTCCCCGAACCTGCATTGAGCCAAGCACAAATCCCAAACCTACCCCATGGATGTCTTTTTCTTTCCTCCCGACCCCGAGGATGCCGATCCATACCTTTCGCTATTTCTCTAGTGACCTGGCACCTCTCACCATACGCTCGAGAACCCGGCACCACCCCGGATCTCTTTCTCGCATTAGCCAAACCGACCTTCTCAGATGTCCACCATCTCCAAATGAAGTCGCCTTACTCATCACACCAACCAGCCTCACACTTCAACAACAAAAAGAGCCTCTCGCTTCCTAACCTTACTCATCACAACCGAGGTGCAAGCCGCCATTGCCGCTGGTGCTCCTCGTGAAGCTAATATGGATGACTAGAGGACCATATTGCTTTATCAGCAAGAATGGGCCAACATGGCTTTTAATGCTGAAGCTACAATGCTTCAAACCATTCAGAGGAGAAGAAGCGTAAAGCAAGGTCGATACTTTACCTCGGCCGAAAACAAAATTTTAGTAACGCTCAAACTTATGCCCGATCACCAAGGATCGGCCGAAGGACAAAGAACCGTAAGTCGAACAAGAAGTCAAGCCAGCCGGTTGAACAAGAAGCAAGTCGAAAAAAGAAGTCGAACAAGTCAATGGAAATAAAGCTCGCAACTCCACAAAA
>CM028381.1:29466182-29503041 GCA_013146195.2 Codonopsis lanceolata | reverse complement strand
TTTTATCTTGTTAATAATTTGGTAAGGTTGATAATATTTTATTTTTATGTTCAACAGAAAGGGATGTATTGGGTTGTCATGCATCTATGATCGTCTATCATCTTGGAGCATTGAGGATGCAACCACAAAAAAAGATTTATTTAGTACCGTTTGGGGCATTTGAAGGATTGTTTTGGTCAGCTTGACATGCCACTTATATCAAGATTCGTTGAGAGATGGCACCTAAACTAATAGTTTTCATTTGCCATTCTGGGAGATGACACCGACTCTACATGACGTGCACCATATATTACGATCCCGATTCGTTGAAGGGAGGCCCTTCTGCTAATACTAAGATGTTCTCCATCAAGGGTTTCTTATCGACCATCCTACGCATGGAAATGTCCCAAATAAATGTAGAGGTGAAGTCGAGTGATTAAATTCTTGATAGACAGACCGTTTGTCTCCCCAAAATGTTAATCCCGAACCAAGGGCATTGGTTATTTGTTTTGGTTGATGGGGCGACCCTCTTCACGGACAAGACGTCCAACAGAGTAAATGTCCACACGATAATGTATTTATCGCATCTAGCTGATGTCCCTAAAGTCGCTTGGGGTGCAGCCACCCTATGTTATCTATATCGTCAACTAGGTATAGCATCTAGGGCTGGTTGTAAACAGATGGCCGGTTGCTTGACTTTGTTGCAGGTATATTGTTTAAGTACTATATTGTTTTGATATAATAAGTTAATATTTGTTCTAATTATAATGAATATTTTGTAGGCATGGATCTATGAATACTTTCATGTCTTCAGGCCAAACACGAGATCAAAATGGAAACGAGGTGAGCCACGCTGCCAGATGGACCCTCCTTTCATGAAGAGAAACAATCCCGATCAATTGCAAGATATCGTATTGTGCTTGATCACATGACCGCACGATCAAGTAAGTTATTTATTCAATAGTTATATTAATCTCATTTACATTATGCAACAAATTCACGTTAATCAATTGCGTGTTACTTGACTCCATATGGGACAACCCGAGCGTGATGTACCTATTAGTCTTTTCTCGGGCATAATTCATTCATAGAAAATTACAGAGCCATACATGCCGATCGTTGCTCGAGACAGCTTTGGATATGTACGACAATTCCTATCCCAGTATACATTCCAAAAAAGGTGTACAGAGGTTCGAACCCACATAAGTATGTTTGTTACCACGATGAGATGGTTCGGAATTTCCAGGGATGGCAGCATCATGTGGTTCACCCAAGAACCATTGGATCTAGGGTAGCCAACACCCCGTTTGAGGCCGTAGAGGGTTACTTAACGTGGTTTAGGAGCGCCACATTTTCGGGTGACACCGAGTGCTGATGATGATGATGATGATGATGATGACGATGACGCTGCTCATGATGACGACGATCACGCTCAGGGGTATGATCACGCCCAGCCATCGAGGGTTCCCCCTTCGAGCTCTGAGCGAGTAGAGTACTTACTTCCTGATCAGTTTCGCATCCCCGATAGACGAGGAAAGCTTCCTTGGGACAAGGTTTGTGAGACTTTGGACGATGTTTGTAGACATTTTGACGATTTGTTGTGATGTACTTTTTTAGTGTTTTCTTAATTATACTAAATTACGTTGTCATGATAACTTGTTTAACTTTCTTTTATAAAGTCATGTGTCCACTTTGATTATGATTGTCACCGTTATATTAAGAAGTTAGATTTTACACATGCACCCCTTTAAATAATACAAATTGTTAAAATGAGAGACGTGTCCAAAAAAGTTTTATTCTACTAAATTTCTTAATTGGACTAAAAATATTACGACAAAATTTATAAACAAAATGTCAAACATAATTGTTAACAAAAGTATTACTAAACAAATCTTCAAAGAAAAAATATACACCCCTACGATGTCTCTAAATTAAGGTAATTGGTGAGTCGAGTCAGTCCAAATTTGTACCAATATCGTATGTTAGGGTCACAAGAATTTTCCCATGCCGGGAGTAAGGGCCCGAGGCATGGGCTATAGGTTTCATTCTAAGTGCTATAAAGTGGTCCCCATTGACCCACCCAATGTCAATTTGTGTGGTTGGCGCTTGTGGTGGTTGCCCATCAACAGAACGTGCTTGCAATGACAACCATGTATTGCAACCATTTAGGTTACTACACAAACATGTCACAATCCGTTGATACCGTGTAGCAATCACATATCCTAGAGATCCCGATTCAAATGATGATTACTTGGCGGAGAGTAATGAAAATCACATTGTATGAGACCATCTTCAACATATTGCCTGCATCAAGTTGATGGTTGCGTAGAAGTTGAAGTTTTCACCATTTCTTGCATCAAGTCATTACGCACCTGATCCCATTTTTCTTGATCCTGATAAATAAAGTCTGCAATGACTCGAAAACCACAATTTCCATCGCCTTTGACATCTAGAACACTTGATATGAAAGGGATCATGAATGATGGCATCTGAGAAGCGTATAGAAATGAATTACTCGTCGGTGGTTGATTTGAGCATGATGAACTACAACCTTTACCTCGACCTCGACCTCGACCTCGTGCTGCTTTGTCTGCCTGACGATTAGCATGCTCATAACCTGATTGTGTTATAGGGTAAGGTAAAATTAGTTGACAATTGTAAACATTTAAAGTATTTAACGTAAGCATTTAAAGTATTTAGTGTAAATATAACAAGTAATAAACACGAAAGATCTCTTTGTCGAAGTTCTTCTTCGGACGCCCTTTTGTGGGCGACTTTTCTCGGCTCCCTCATCCCCACGATTCGGGATGCACAAAATTGTGGAATTGTCTCGCATAATGATATTTTCGGCTTCAGCTCATCTTTTATATCAGAAAGAATGTCTTTGATCAAATCATCTGCTGTCTCTCTTTTCGAACTCATGTCATGATCTCCTGACATAGACAACGTCCTCCAAAACTGATGAACTGCATGTGGTTCAATCGCAACATTTTCCTGTGACATCGTCCACATTTCACATGCACATGGTAGACCGTAACTAAATTTGAACAGACATCCACATTTTTCTGCATCATCTTTAATCTTATCTTTTTCCGACTGTTTTAGAGCCCATTCATTGACTAGCAAGTTAATGGCATAGTGGGATACTTTAAATCTCAATCGACGAAAAAGAATCATTGATTCTGTCTTAGGATGTGTTGTGTTCAAAGACCTTTCAAATTCAGTCTTTATCTCATTGAATTGAAGCTCCACCGCATCATGAATTCGGGTGAATATGAGATCAAAAGCCCCAGATGACGTGCCTAACCATCTCTTCAACTGAGAATGTGCACTCTCAACTCTGTAACACATCGGAAAAAAATGTGAATATACATATTAATAACATCGTCATCTTTCCAAAATATTGCAATTCATAAAATGTATAAGTTTTACCTGTTGGTCGTTCGTTGACCGAAATGCATATATTGTTTAATCCAAGCAAAAACAAATCTATCCCGGTACGGCTCCAACCACTGAGATGTAACATAGTTAAGAATTGCCGGACGTTTCTTCCACTTATCTGCGATCTCTGCAAAATTAGCAATGTATTCAGCCTCCGTTTTGGACTCCACTAAATTTGTCCACCTTGCCATAAATACCGCCGCATAATTTTGTTTATCTCTGGTCATCAAGTTCACCATATACTTCTCGACATCTTTTGCTATGTGTCTCTTACACAACATATGTTGAGACTTTGGAAAGTACTCTTGAATAGCAGTCATTAGAGCCAACTCCCTATCTATGACAATTACATCCGGAGTTGCAGCATGTAAGAACAAAGAATCCCTCAACCCCCGTAATGCCCATCTGAAGGTATCGGTTCTCTCATTCTTCAAGAACGCGAATGCAACGTGATAATTTTTTCCAGTTGATGTAACTCCAATAATCTCCAATAAAGGCATCTCATACTTATTGGTCTTATAAGTTGTATCCATAAGAAGGACATACGGAAATAACACCACTAACTTCAGGGACTTTGGATGAGAAAACATAACGTCTGTCATCATTTTTGTATTTTCCTCACACCTGTACCATGAAATATATCCACGTTGTCTCATCTGATTGAAAAAATACTGCATTTTTGTTTCTGATCCCATTTTTACCTTTCTTATCTTAACTAGGGCATTCTCCACGTGTTTTATCGTGCTTCTGTTTCTAGGATCTTCCTTCTTCAATTCATTTAATATTTGTTTCGCTTGATGTTAGCACCGTATAGTGATCAACCCTTTCAATCTCCTTCTAGACAACTTGAAGTATGCCACTCCGTCTCTTTTGCAATTGGATGGTTGTGTTTAGTGTCCGACTCACTAACCTTGACTCTCCACCCAACATCTATTTGTTGCACTAAGTACACTTCAAACTTACAATTAAGTTTTTTCGAACTTTTTTTCTTTATATTTGTCACATCCTTTTTAGCATCGAACCTATACTTCCCACCATGCTCACAACCAAGCCACACTTTACGAGATCCATTCTTGAAAATATTAACTCTTTTAACAAAAAAAATATATTCTGATCGCGTCCGGTAGCTCTAACCCAAGCTTCTGCCTCCGCTTGATTAGGAAAAATTTCGTTAGTTATGAAAAAATGAGAGACGTGCGGAAATAGGTGTTGCTCCTTTTCAAATTGATGATCCTGAAAACAAATACTAATTATTAATAAAAAAATTATATTTAAAAAAAAACATTTGTTTTGTGGTGTTATACATCCTAATATCTATTTTTTATTTTTTTTCATATTTTTTCAATGCAATAAAAAATATTAGTTTTGAAAAAAAGAAAAAAAGTCACCTCACTTTTTTTAAAAAAGAATCACCAAAAAATATCAAAATATTTATAAAAAATGGCCAAACAAATCCCAATTTTAAAAAAAAAATCGCCAAATAAATCACAATTTGTGAAAAAGAAACACCGAACACAAAAGTTAAAAAAAATTAAAATTTTTTTGAAAAATCATTTGGAATGTGAAAAATAATTGCCTGTTTGTTAAAAAAAATTAAAAAAAATTCACTTGTTTTTTAAAAAGAAAAAAGAAAAAAAATCGCCACTTTTAAAAAAAATCCAAAAAAGTCGCCAGGTATTTAAAAAAAAATACTGAAAAAAATCGCCACTTTTTTATAAAAATTTGACAAAAAATCGCCATTAAAATTTTTTTTTTTGAAAAAAGTCGCCATTTTTTTAAAAAAAAATTACAAAAAGACGCCAAATTTACAATTTTTTGTTACAAAAAGTCGCCACATAAAAAAAAATTTGACAAAAAAACGCCAAGTTTAAAGAATTTTATTTTAAAAAAACACAATTTTTTTTATTAAAAATTGACAAAAAATCGCCATTTTTTAAATTTTTTTTTGAAAAAATTCGCCATTCTTTTTAAAAAAATTAAAAAAAGACGCCAAGTTTAAATTTTTTTGGTACAAAAAGTCGCCACTTAAAAAAAAATTTTGACAAAAAAAGGCCAAGTTTTAAACTTTTTATTTTAAAAAGTCGCCAATTTTTTTTTAGTTTGAAAACAGAGTAATCTTATGTTAAAAAGACGCCAAGTTAAATTTCTTTTTTTACAAAAAGTCGGTTGTTTGAGTATGAACAGTCAGGGATTGAGTTTGAAAAATGTTGAGTTGGTGATGTTTTCTACTGCCCATACATCCTAAAAATACAACCCTAAATTTCATGATAATACTAAGATAATGCCACAAAATATTTAGATCAGAAACGTACCTTAAAAGAAGAATCCGAAGAATTATCATGAACGTTGTCATTCGGATCATAATTCATTAAATAAATTGTTGGAAGAAACAAGTCTAGGGTTTATAGTTAATTGTAAAGGAATGTTTGATATTTATAGGATAATTAATTGAAACTCCTTTATATAAAAGGATAAGGATTGATTAGTAATCAGAGTTTAGTGTTAATTGTTAGTCCTTTTTATAAAAGGATTAATTAGTAATTAAACTTTTAAATGAGTGTGGCATTTAGTGTTTTTTGTGTAACATTACATGGCAATTGAATGACTTTAATATCAAAGATACAATAATCTATATATATATATATATAAAAGCAGGGTAGTCTATATAGGGAAAAATCCCGCCAAAATTTTGTTTCCCAAAATAGAATCTCCTATTAACAAGAAACAATTAATGAATTCTTTAATTAAATATTCAAAAACTCTTTGGAACTTCCACCATCAATTCTCTCAATTTGCACAGTTTTTCAATTCTCGGTTGTATCAAACGGAAATTAATCAACACATAGTAAATGATGATTAATGAAAATGGATTAGTTCACAACATGAACATATCAAATATTGAAATATTATACAAAAAAATCAAGTAAATCAAGAAATACCAAAATTTTGAGATGTAAAAAAAACATTGACAAATTCGAAGTAGTATGGAATAAAATCACCAGAAAAAAAAAATTATCTTTCAAGAATACTAAATGATTAAACCAGTTCGGAGATTTATCTAAAAGTACATAACAAAAATCGATGTATAAAAAATATTAACAAATTCAAAGTAGATCTGAATGTCAAAAATATTTTTTATACGAAATAATTAAACAAAATGTTTTTATGTGATTTCATTAGATCCGAATGAAAAATCACCGAAAAAATATAATCAATATTTTTCCCTCAGAATAAAGTTTGATATTAGAGAAAGATAGATGCATCGAGTGAGATATGGAGCGAAAGGACGAAAACTTACTATGATGTGGACGGTGAGTGTAAGAGATCGAGATTGTCAGTGAAAATAAAAGATATTTCCTAAGAGAGATGGATAATAAGGGATATTGCCAGTGGGGTTAATTTCTTATTTTCATCTCCTTCTTTTTTCCTTTTTGTGTGTGTAGTTAACGGGGAATTATTGAACCACGATAAAATTTCAATTTTTTCATAATGTTATTATTTTTCGATGTAGTTCTTTATAATTAACTTCTCTTCTTTTGTAGTATATTATTTTAATTGTTTATTGTTTTTCATATAATGCAATTACTATATGACCATATATTCACCATATTTTAATTTATAACAATGCTATGTTTATAACTATTTTTAAAATTATTGCTACAATTAAGATTTAGTGAATGACAAAGTTGTATTTATTTTCTAAAAAATGACTTTATTTTATCAGATCTTAAATATACAAGTCTCTAATTTTTCAATCAAAACAACAGTTTTTTTTATTGAAAGTAGTTGCCTCCAATATTATTATTAATTTTTTTTAATTTTGTTTTTCTTCTTTGTTTCGCTTGAGTATAAGTTAATTGAAAAAATTGTATGATCGTGCGTTTAACGCACGGGTGTAAAACTAGTTAAGGGTATAAAATTGAAGGGTTTTATTTGTGAAAATTGGGGAAATTAAAAAATTCATTCTTCTTTAATTTGACTGAGTTAATGTTGTTATATTGATATATTCCAAGTCAATTTGTTGATATATTTAATCTTTAATTTAATATTACTTTAAATAAGATCTGGTTAATAATGTCTTATTTTTAGAAAGTTATTTTAGGCGAAAAACTGTCTAAAATAGCTTAGATATATATATAGATTTTTTTAAACTAATTTTAATCTTGTGTATGTACCTACTTTTATGAGATGTCAAACTAAGATTACACTCCTTCCTTCTTATTCAATCACTGCTACTCCCTCCGTTCCGGTTCCGGGCAAAGAGTCCCTCCTTGAAAATTAAACTTTTGAAGAAATTAATATTTTAACTAGTTCATTAATAATAACATTTCACTTTTATACTTTTATTTTTTAAACTGGACTCTTTATCCAGAACGGAAGGAGTATTATGCTTTAGATGATTTACTTATATGGCTCACTTTAAGAAATTATGTCACTCTCTTAAGCATTCCGCTAAGAGATAGCATCATATATTCCATATAAAGAGACTACGCAAAATTAGATATGACTGGTCCAACAGTTTGCATAATGTGTCCATGAAATTCTTATCAAAATTAGATATGACTACACATTCATTCATGATCCAGATCTTGTAAAAGAAATTCTTATCTACTTTGTGAGTATATCGAACCATGGCAATGGAATCTTTCATAACCACCGGTCTATGAAAAGACATATTATCCATCAAATCAAAACGAACTTCTGATAACTCTATTAACTCTATCAAATCAGGGATTTGTGCGGCCTGTTGCCAAGTTTAGTCGGTTCCCAACCTTTGTAACCTTCTCTAGCAGGTTAGCCGTTAATAGTTGACAGCCAAGTGACAGAAATTACCAAAAATTATGAAATTAGGAAACGTTTGTAACTAACTTTGATGATGTAGAAAATGGGGGTAACAAAAGTGAAATTGACCCTTAGTTGGGGTACCAAAAGTGAAATTATCCCTTTAGCAATTCACCCTTTCTTTCAAAGCTTTGAAAAAAGTAATCTCTTTATCCAAACATAATAACCTACCAAGCATGAAAACCGCACTATTCTTGTTTAGGATTTAATCTCGGTTAAGACTACTTAAGCACATGGGTTGTTTGGTTAACTCAATGGGTTGGTTTTAATTGGACCACTTATTTTTTGAATTATTAAGAAACTAATCACACAAAATAAACCAAATATCATTGTCACACTGAGATTGTCTATACAACAAAAATAAAAGAATTTATTTTTAATACAATGTCTATTGAAAAAAAAAAAGATCTTTTAATTGAACTAGAATATTTTAAATCCATTAGATTAGATACCTCTATTTGGTTATTTTGTGCGTATACTGAAGCATAGCAATGGAATCTTTCATGACCACCGGTCTATGAAAAGACATATAATCCATTAAATCAGAACGAACTTCGAACAACTCTATCAAGCCGAACATCTCATTTCCCAAGTCAAACCAAACTATGCCAACCCTTCCAAATTAGGAAAATAACCTTAATTAGCTACACAACATGGACACATAATTAGTTGAATTTAATTATTAGTGAATATAGTAGATAAGTAAAATATATAATAAAATTGGACTTTTCATGTCTAATACTTCTCTATTCCAAACAAAGAGTTCACTATTCTATTTAGGAATGTTTCACTTAAAAATTCAACTTTCAGAAACTAAGACATAAAAGTGTTATTTTATTATTAACTAGATTTTGTGTCCATACCTATGGTACGGTGTTAGTATAGACGTAATCAATGTATGAAGCGAGCATGATGCAAATAAATTAGTATATGCTTGAGATTTTGTAGGGTTCGGATCAATGTACACTACAAAAAAAAAAAAAGACGGCTTCCCGAAAATTACAGAAATAAAACATTTTATTTGTTGTAAAATTTTGTAACTCATCCAAAAAGAGTATAATTAAACATTAAAAAACATTCTCTTTTACACACCAACACAACACCTTTTAATTGAAATAAACTTAAAAATGAAAATCGCAGCAAACAAAAAATATAAAATAGATTGAATGAGATAGAGTGAACTAACAAAAAATTATTTTGAAATCACAAATATTTCAGACTATTAAAGAAAACTTAGCACACATTTAAAAAAAAGAAAGAAATTAAAATAAAATTATTTAAAATTACAAAACTTACGAAGAATGTTTTTTTTAAAAAATAAATCTAGGTCGGACAAAAATTAAATTGAGATTCAATTTATTACGATAACAATTAATTAAGAAACTACAAACTAAATATTAATAATAAAATTAAAATACAAATATCTAAAATTGCAAAAAATAATTACAAAACTTGCAAACAAACATCTCATTAAAACAACTCAACGGATGCTCGGGATAAATTATAGATAACCACCTCGTCAACTCAAACGGAAGGATGTGGTTAAAAATTGTGGAGATGATAATTCAAAAAAAAAAAAAACTATAACTGAGAGGTTATTACATACTTATTGGTTGTAGAGTGATGCAATTAAAACAAAACTCATAACTGAGGGGTTTATATGTAACTCACATATTTATTAATCAATATGGACCGCCAATTATGTTTGACACAATTCGATCTGAACCGTCAGTTAGCCCCTGATGTGTTTTATAATATAGATGGGTTACTAAAAGTTGTATTTTCTTAAAATTTGACTTTATAACAGAGACTTTTTATCCAAAACAGAGAGATTATTATGTACAGTTACAAATATGGGCACATAATTCATTAATATTTTTACTGACGCCATCCATAGGATTTTCTTTGCCATAAATCCTCGATAATAGGCTTAGTTTTTTCAAGTAAGAAAACGGAATATACCAATCCCTGTGATTTACGCTTTTTTTGTTTACGTTAATGTCATTTAATAATAAATTGAATTGGAAAAAAACTTACAAATTGGTAAAATAAAGTTTAAAAGGTTGTCAATTAAGAAAGTAATTTATTATATTCACTTTATTATTATTATTATTACTCAAATAAAAAGTAAATGATTATTAATTCTTACAGTTACATGAATTATTGTTACAATGCCCTTAATTATTGTCTCTGATGAATGCAATTGATAGTCATTTAATATCATATTAATAACATAATGAGAACCAAATTATTGTTCTTCTTACTCCCATTCTTCTCAATCTAAAGACTATTTGCATTTCCATTTTCGTATGATTTTTTTTTCTTTTTTTGCAAGTTGTTGCATGTCAACTATTGTATTGATCTTGATATAATCAATCTATGTGTATATATTTTCCTACTTGTGAAAAAGACATTGCGTTTGACTTCAGTTTTTTTCTTTGTATTCATTCAAAAAAAAAAAGGTAAATCAAGTATACTTGTTATTTTATATGTTAATATTTTATATAAAATACATACATTTGGTAATAATGCTTGTACGCTATTGTATTTAAACAAATATGTAGAGATTTTAATTTATTAAAAGTATTTTAAGGTTACTACACAATAAATCAAACCCAAGAAATTCTATACCAAAATTTAAATTGAAATAAAAAAAACTAAAACGATCAAATGCCACAGTCAAGAGCAAAATAAGAAACCAATTTGTATCAAGTAGCAAATATAAGATTTGAAATCAATACGGCATTGAAAAAGAAAATAATACAAATAAAATTATAACTAAAAAACATTAATAAAAATAAAATAATAATTTTGAAAAACAAAAGCAACAATCAATATCAAAACCAATATAAAAAGTTGCACAAAAATCTAAACTAAAACTAAAATTAGTGCCAAAACCATATATTAAAATCTGTCAAAATCAATATAATTTTATCTAAATAGAAGAAAATTAAGAAATCAAAAGCTCAATTGAAACAAATCTACTAATCAAGAACCATAAACAAAAACTGAAACCTAAAAGAAATCTAGGAATTAATTACAAAAAATTAAAACTGAAATCATATTTGAATCCAAAATAAAATAACAAATAAAATTAATATCAAAATCATCAGATGAACAAAATGTAATATATCAAATGTCAAATCAAGAGCAAAATAAAAAAAACCAATTTATATCGAGTAGCAATTATTAGATTTGATATCAATACGGAATCAAAGAAAGGAAATAACACAAATAAAATTATAACTAAAAAAGAATTAATAAAAAGAAAATAACCGTTAACAAAACAAAGGCAATAATCAAATATCAAAACCAATACACAAATCTAAAATAAAACTAAAATCGGTGCCAAAACCAAAAATTAAAATTAGTCAAAATCAATATAATTTTATCTAAATACAAGAAGGTTAAAAATCAAAAGCACAATTGAAACAAAGATATTAATCAAGAATCATGTATCAAAACTGAAACCTAAAAGAAATTTAGGAATCAATTAAAAAATTAAATTTAAAATTGGAATCATATTTAAATCCAAAATTAAATAACAAATAAAATTAATATCAAAATCATCGGATGTACAAAATTTATAATTAAAAAGTAAAACAAATCGTGAGGGTCAATATCCAAAAGGTTGAAAACAAAGCAAAAATTAAACAATTTTGTAATAACCATACATCAAAACTAAAATCAAAATTCTATCACTCAAATAGCTTAATAGGGATCTTACCGTATCACTATCACTTTTGCGAGTCATGATAACAACTTCATAAAGTTTTAAAAGTACGAAAGATGAATCTCTAATAAGGTCCCAATATAAGATGCTTGGGGGGGTTGACCTAAAAGAAATTCACTTCAATATATTTAGTTTACTGTTTCAATCTGTCGGATTCAACTGATGTCATCGCTCATCAGTGATCTTTTGGGATCTAACTTTAAATTTCTCTCCATTTGACGAATGAAAGAGAAGTAAATGGGATGATGAAGTTATTGTATGTGAGAATGAAAAAGAAAGGCTGGGGGCGAGACATGGAAGGGACGATGTTGGGAAAGGTAAGTGTGAGTGCTCCGATTAATAACCTTTCCCCCGCTACCGAAGAAGCGGGTGGCTTTAAAATCTTTTAAAGCGCGCGGGAATACGTCCGGCCTCATTTGTGGACTCAAAATATGATCAACATAGTCGTTATCTTTATTTTAAGGAAAATAAAGAAAAACCAAAAGTAACCAGATTTGTAAAAGGGTTCGGAGGCTAATTTACAAGGTGAGAAGGAGTTAGACACTCAACTCGCCCTTTTGGTCTCAAAACAAGTTTTTTTTTGGCTAAATATGTTTTTTTATATTTATTTAACAGTTGAAATGAAGCAATTTCAATGTATATTTGCATATATATATAAGGAAATAATTACAAACTTATAGCAACATCCTTTCTGGAGTTGCAAATACATTTATAAAAATTTGGTCATAATAATGGCTCTTTTTAGTGCTATTTTCTATAGAATTTCGGGCAGCATAATTGTTTATTTTGCTTACATAAGCATAACTGCTTATTTTGCTTACATATGACTATTCTAAATTGCAATTTTCATACATAAAAAATAAATGAAGCTTTAATAGACCTACCTCTTGAAGCGTGGGGGTTTTATCCCGTACTAAGCTCTTTTCTAGTAGGCCCTAGGGCTAGGGTGCGCTCGTTCTAGCCTTCAGAGAGAGTGAGTCTTTTCTTTTGATTGATTTCGGGCAGCGTGACTGCTCCGTTTAGTTGTTTTTCGTCTTGGGATCTGAGTGGCACAACTTCTTGCTTTGGTTGGATCTACTGGCTGGCTTGCGTCGGAAATTGGGAAGAGTAACTACTTGTTTTTTGCGGATTTGACGTCTGGATTTGGGTAGGACAACTGCTCTTTTGGGCCCTTTTGAACCGGTGGAATAGAGCGTAATCCTAACAAGGTAACTAGGTTTCACTTTGGCCAGAGGGTTTTAGTATTTGGGAGAGATTTGGTGGAGCTTCAAGGCTAGAAGGAAAAATTCCTTCGGCGTTCTCTCGACTGCATGGTGAACTCACTGCGTATTTACTCTTCTCGCTGTGTGTTTCACTGTGTGACCGTTCTTAATTTATGAAGCCGGGGACCTTCTTTTATAGGCTGGGAGGAGGGATTCCTTTGGCATTAAGTTTTTCCTTCCGTGCTTTATCAGCTTGTACTGTGCGCTAAGGAGATTGCACCAAAAGCAAAGTGTTACAGTGGATTAGGCCCTATTGTGCACCGCCTATAGGGGGTATGGGCACGGTGCCTGGAAGGTCTTGGGGTAGCGCCCAAGGCCTTTTTATCTCTGATTTTTTGCACTTTGACCCCCTGCAATTCACTGTTTATGCATCGTGTTTTTTCCTTTGCATTTTCAACCATGTAACTTGACATTCGTTAGTCATTTTAACAGGTTTTGATATTTTATGTCATGTTACATATCATGGGTACGAAATTGAGATGTCTACAGTATGGTTTTTGTCAACTTAAACACACAATATATATAAAACTTTTTGAATTCTTGAGCTAATAGATAAAATGCTTCTACAATTAGTAATAGTAAGAGTCTTATAGGAAGGATTATGAGCTTTATATAGAAGAGATTAATACCTCATGTTATAGCTATTGTAATTAAGTATAATTATTAGATAACGACAAACAAATCATTTAAGGTTGAATTTGAAAAGACTTCTTTGGTAAGAAGCTTGAGAATACAACTTTAACAAAAATGATGTGAGATGTCACAATCTCAAGCTTGCTCGCCAACTTTATATATATATATATATATATATATATATATATATATATATATATATATATATATATATATATATATATATATATATAAGCTAACAAGTAATACATGGAGTAGTTCTTGTTAGAAAATCTTAGGGCATGTGTAAGAACATTTATACTTGGACCTAAAATCATTGTTTCTTCGGTTAAGACGGCTTAAGATACATTATGGCATAGATATAACTAGTAAACACTCATAATTGAGATTTAGTTTTAAAAAAATAAATTGATTAAGTTAATTATGATAACAGTTAAAAAGAAAAAAAAACAAATATTTCAAATTACAAAACTTATGAATTTTTTTGCATAAAATTGATTAATTAATTAAAATATTGAAAAGAAAAAGGACGTGGGTTTGGTGGAGGAAGGATTAGCGGCCACCAACCGAAAATAGTAGGGGGAGTTGAAGAGAGAGAGAGAGAGGGGGTAGTTGTTCAACCGCCGTTCACACATGTGAACTCGGAGAGTGATAATGACCGTAAGATCTCGGTAAATGAATCAATCTCAACCCCTAAATAACTTTAGTCAATTGCACATGTGCGACTATGAGCTATATTGTATTATAGATTTTGGTACATATTTGATAAGAACACAATCTTGTAAACAATGTAAGTAGAATTAAATGCTTGTTTGGTGGAGCGTTTTGACCAAAATGCTAGTAAAAAACGCAGTGTTTTCTCTTTTAAAATATTTTAATGCAACGTCTTAAAACACAGCGTTTTTAAAATGTGCAGCTTTTTAAAACGCTACAATTTAGAGCGCTTTAGAAATATGTTACATTTACAACTACTCTATTTATGAAAATAACGTTTTAAAATAGTTTTACAAACATATTTAAAAGAAAAATAATGTATTTTGAAAATGCAGCTTTTAAAAACGCTGCACCAAACTAGACCTAAGCAAGGCAAGGAAAAAGGTGACAAGTAGTAAAATGAACAACATATTTCCAGTTATCTCATAAATAGAGCCATCAGTTGAATGTGAGAATCCAATTCCTTCGGGGATTGAAATGGTTACTTAATTACTTGTTTATATTTATATTAAATTTTTACATAAATTTTAAATAGTTGTTTAGCCTATTAACAAGATTCGAACTTGATATATATATATATATATATATATATATATATATATATATATATATATATATATATATATATATATATATATATAAAGTCTATATAGTCTAAAAATAATAAAATCTCATTAAAATTTGCATTCCTAAAATAGTAAATTGCTTCTTAATCCTCACCACATTACCTCTCATGTTAGTTGTACCCATAAATGGTTTCTTTCTTGGGTTTTCTTCAATACTTAGATCGTAATTTTGTTTATTACAATGTGATTTTTCGAGTTTGGTAGGGGGAATCAATGTTGGATTTTCTTGAAAAAGTTTGATACTTCTTTCCTTTCTCGGTTTTTATACTTTTTATTCATACAATTTTATAAAATTGGGTTTAGCAGTTGATTTGGTAAAATTGGGTTTGGTTGTTGATTTTGTGAAATTGGGTTTAACTGGTGACTTGGTGAAATTGCCACAACTATTTGTGGGCTTGTGAAATTGCCGCTCACAAAATCAATAGAGATTTTCCTAGATGTGTTGATGTGCATTGCTATCAAGCCAATTGGAAAAAGACGAAAATAATCCGCACGTGGTCTTTCACGTGCGATTTAACGTCTTGATTCAAACGACAACAGACGGGAGGGGGCAAACTGCGACAAATGACAATCTTGAGTACTAAAATGACACAAACCTTAGTTTAGGTGGTAAACTGGGATTTGGTAGAAACTTTAGGGTCTAAAAAGTAATTTGTCCCAATTATACTCTTTTTGGATGAGTTACGAAATTTTACAGCTAATAAAATGTCTTATTTCTTTAGTTTTTAGGATATCCTATTTTCTTTATATAATGTACATTGATTCGAGTCCGACCCCTAAAAAATCCTAAGCATATATTAATTTATTCGCATAATGTTCACTCTATACACTGATCATGTTTCATATCGATATCGTGTCATGACACGTCTAAATCTAATATTTAATGAAAGTACATAATTGAAAACATTTTTTATCAAAAAAAATATTGAAAGCATTTTAAGATGTTAAACATTATCGTCCAGAATGTTTTTGTGTATGTTATTTTTGTCAACAAATTTGGATATCTAGCTTGTTATTTGTCTTAAGTTTTTTTTTTCAAACAAGAAAATGATATTTTTTGGGATAAAAAGACTATAATACTCTTAATGAGCATAAATGGTGATTTTTGAATATAATGTGTTTGTCGAAACTATTGAAGAAGACGATGATATTTTTGGAACAATATTTCGAAAAATAGACTTTTACGATTGGAAAAAAAAAATTTGGGGTTATAAATTTTGATTTGAGGTGATTATAGTGTCAAGACTCAAGATTCATTCCAATCAAAGCTAGATTCATGGAAGGGCTTGAGCCCAATTCCTGATTATGGGCTATAAACACGGGCTTGTAGTAGTTAGACTAGTTTGCTTTCTCGATCATGCTCGTCATCAGAAAATGTTGACGCTAGATGTCTCTACTCAACAACAATGTGCAGCAGTGTCTTCGAGAAGGTGTCTGACACTTAGAGATGTTAATCGGTTCATTACTAATAATTTCAGTCTTTAATAGGTTCGATTTATACGGTTAGTGATATTACTCAGTCAAAAATTTAACGGTTTTTGTTCAAACATGCGGTTTTCGATCAATGATTGAACTTGTACGTTTTTTTCTCAAATTAAGAGGCTTGTATGGTTTTTCCAGCGTATTATACGGTTTTTTGACTAAATATACCGGTCTCATATATTACTAACTATATTAAACCATATGAAAGATGGCTTTCGTTTCAACCCTAACTGTTTTCAATCCATCCCTAATGGTTTCGGTCCCTAAAAGGTTCAATTTAAAACGGTTGCAACCCTAACGGTTTCGATTCGAATCTGCGATTTTTGAATTTTGACCCTATTAACATCTCTACTGACAATGTCATGCTCTCGTACTGAAATTAGGCCTGACAATTAAAACTCATTACTCATTCTCCACTAACCCACCCAACCCAACCAACTAATTACCCAATCCATTAATATTTTTGGGTTAAAGCGGGTAACCTGTTTCGACCCAATAATATTAACGGGTCAGATCGGTTTGGATTAAAGCAGATCGGACCCGTTGCTCATTTCGACCCGTGACTTTTATGCTATGAATTTATGTTTTTTGAGGAAAATATTTATTGGGTTGAGACAGATCGACCCGCTTTAACTCGTTATCCGTTTCAACACGACCCATTCCGACCTAACCCATTTAACATTTAGGTTCTAATAGATTTTGACCTGTTTCAACTTATTACTTATTCTAACACAATTCAACTCACTCAATTATCAGGCCTAATTGTGATGCTCGACTCGTGCCTTATGGGGGTGTTGATTACAGTTTTTCCCTCGGTATTGGATTTCGGCCCTTCACATTATAACCCGTTGATCTTTTTTAAGTCCTTGTAGCCCTTTTGACATTTTAAGTGCTCCAAAACTGTTTTACTAAATCCACTCTCTCACAAACTTACATAAGATATTTTTTTAAGTGATTAGGTGTTACTCTAGCAGTCTAGCCTACTATAGGAATAGCGATCATCCCTTTAACCTAACAACTGGTTTCAAAACTTAGTTTCCTTACTTTCGCTTACTTTTTAAGAAGTAGATTTGGGCACAGGATCAAGGATCGAGTCCTAAGCAACCATTGTCGGGATTTCATCCTCTTGTGGGGTGGCTCCTTGTAGGTACTAGACAATTTGGTCCTCCTAGCTACTTAATCGGAGTTCGTAATTTTTCTCACATTAGGTGTTACTCTAGCAGTCTAGCCTACTATAGGGGAGCGATCATCCCTTTAACCTAACAACTGGTATCAAAACTTAGTTAAGTTAAATCTTAGTGATATTAGGCTCACTTTTCACGTATCCCTATGGACATATGATAGGGATAGAATTTTGATACATGATACGTAGATTAGTCTGGTAATTATAACCAATTAACCCACTCAACTCAACCTATTAATTATCTAATCTAACTTATTAATATTTTTTGATTAAAACAAATAACCTGTTTCAACTCAATAATATTAACAGGTCGGGTTAAAGTGGGTCGGGCACGTTACCCATTTCTAACCGTCACTTTTTATTCTATAAATTTATGTTTTTTGAGGGGAAAATTGGGTTGAGACGGATCGATCAGTTTTAACTCATTACCCGTTTTGACCCAACTCATTTCAACTCGTTTGACTTTTAGATTCTAACGGGTTTCGACCCGTTTCAACTCATTACTCATTTCAATGGGGGATTTACAAAAATGGTCAAGTTAAAGATGACTTGGTCATTTGTAACCTCACTTAAAAAAATATTTTTTTATGGCCTGATTTATTGATAAACAACTAATAAACCCCGACTGGTTTATCGGTAAATCAGTAAAAATACACCCCTCAACATCCGAAATCGCTGGTTTATCAAGTGGTCGACCGATAAACCAGTTGTCGACCAAGTGGTTTACACTGGTTTATAAACTAGTGTAAACCACTTGGTCGACAACTGGTTTGTCAATAAACTAATGTAAACCACTTGATCGACAGGTGGTAGGGGTGGCAAAATGGGTGTTTTGGATCAATGGATAAAATGTCATTATCCATGGATAATGGTCTATTATCCATTGATTCAAAACACCCATTTTGCCACCCCTAACAACTGGTTTATCAGGTCGACCAGTGATCGACTAAGTGGTTTATGATCAAAGGCTATATATCTTCATCAATCCAATCAAATTGTCATATTTAACTAATGTCACCATTTTAAGTCAACTCAAACTCAATCCAACACATCTCAATTACCAGGCCTATTCGCGCATATGTATCTCGTTTTAAATTTCATCTCATCCTTGTGTTGGGCCTTATTTTCCTTGTTTATCCTTGTTTATTCTTTCTCTTTCATTTCACCCTTGAAACTTCAGCCCTTCATCACTTTGGTCCCTTATGGGACAACCTTACCTTCTCTCCAAACCCTTAAATTGGATGAAAATTTCTACTACCCAATAAAATAGTATTCCATTTTAAAAACTTGGAGCATCAAATCAAGGGTCAAAAGAAAGCATTTTGCAAAAATTTGCAACCATGAATTTCAAAATTGATTGGTTTAATTTCTCTAAACTTCATCTTATGATTAGTGTAATTTCTCGGAATCTTTATCTTGTAATGTGGAATTGGTGATTAGCTAAATATATTTATGGATTATGATTATTTTCTATTTTGAACGTAATTTTAATCCAATTTCTCTCTCTATGAAGTATTGTTCATGCGATCAGTTATTATTATGCATTATTTATGTTTTAATGAAGTAATGAATCATTAAATGAATATTAAAATTATAGTGTAAGATACGAGTCCTATTAATTCTGAAATCACGGTTATTGGAGGTGCAATTTTTTTTTGATTTATCACTTTGATTTATTGAGTTTATTAGTTCAACTTAATCACGACCTCTATCTGTCCTTTTTCTCTCTCTAAAAATCATTTTAGATGCTTCTTTCTCACCCCTTTAATTTTAATGCAAAAACTTATGAATATTAAGTTATTCATGTTAAATGGTCGAGAAATTAAAAAATTACATACCCTCGGCTTTTAGAAATTATAGTGTCACCCTTAGTATTATAAATGAAAACCGTCACACTTTTTAGACATGTCAATTTTAGCATTAAAAGTGTCACTTTGCTTAGAAGTGTCACTTTGCATATTTAATTAAAATTATCAAAAAATTCTTTAAAGTGTCATTTTTAAGATTGAAAGAGTCACTTTGACCACAATGTCACTTTACATTGTAAATGAAAACCGTCATTGTTGTCATTACAAATGTTACTTTGTAGCATTAAAAGTGTCACTTTTCAAAAACATCACTTTGCATCTTTAATGAAAATTATCATTTATTTCATAAAAATGTCATTTTTGAACTTAAAAGTGTATCTTTTGGCATTAAAAATGTTACTTTTGACCACAAAGCGTCAGTTTACATTAAAAATAAGCATCCGCCTTTTGTTTTAAAAGTGTCATTTTTTAGCATTAAAATGTCACTTTTGGCCCTAAAAGTGTTATTTTATATCTTTAATAAAAAAATATTACTTTTATAAAAAATCATTTTTAACTTTAAAAAATGTCACTTTTGACCACAAAGTATTATTTGGCATTATAAATTAAGTTGATCATAGTTTTAACCTGATTTAGAATTAAAATGTGAAGTTTAGGAGGAAAGGGATTTCGATAGCCAAGTTTAGTACCGTGGGGCACAAATTTGAAAGGAGGGCATCATTGCAATTCTTTAAACTTTTCATTAATGCGGTGACTAGCTCACAGCAAGCCACATCGCTCTGTTCAGCGGTCGACTTACGTGTTTCCAAATAGAGCCCTGCACCCACTCCGCCTCGGTCCGCTCACCCATTTCAGCTCACATCTCAACGCGTTTTTGTGTGATAGTCTATGTGTTTTGCAATATGGTGTGTCCATCACAGTCGTGTCCCAGATCCATTCCTTCTCACATTCCATCCTATTTCTCCTTGGATTGGAGTTCCGTCTTACGGATTAGGATTTATAAAACGATCTTACAAGAGACCTACCATTATTTCTGAATTATCTCATTACATCTGCTCACTAACCCATATATCAGATAGCTTTCCTATCTATAACCAACAAAGAATGCAACTATACAAAATAGACCCTCAACTATAGAACAATTACACATGATACCCCTGAAGTCCTATCTAGCCTTTCATATAAGAACATTGCACTACCTTACATTCTTAACACCCCCCCCCTCAAGATGGGAGTGGGGAAGAGATTGACCGAACTTGACGGCTTGGAAACCGAAGCGAAAGCTGGGCGAGGAAGAGCCTTCGTAAACAAGTCTGCAGGTTGTTAAGAAGAGGGCACATGAGAAGTAACAATAAGACCTTGTTCAATCTTCTCCTAAATGATATGGCAATCAATATCTATGTTCTTGGTTCTCTCATTAGACATGATTAGCAGCTATGTGAAGAGCTGCCTTGTTATCGCAGAAGAGAGATATGGGGAGAACAATAGGAACATGAAGAAGAGCCCTTAACCAGACTAGCTCACAGCAAGTATAGGCCATAGATCTATACTCGGATTCAGCAGAGGACCTAGACACAGTTGTCTGCCTCTTACATTTCCAAGAAATTAGCGAACTGCCCAAGAAAATGCAGAAACCGGTTACAGACTTCCTGGTTGTAGGGCAAGCAGCCTAGTCAGCATCACAATAACCTGAAAGAGAAGGTGTGGAAGAGGAAGAGAAAAATAGCCCTTGACCAGGAGCTTGTTTGATGAACTTCACCACCTTCTTAGCAGCCTCAAGATGTGGCAGCCTGGGATGAGCCAAAAAATGACTTAAGATATGAATTGCATAAGAGATCTCAGGCCTTGTGATAGTTAAGTAAATGAGCCTACCAAGCAATCGCCTATACTGATCAGGATTAAGTAGAGACTCTCTGAAGTCTGCAGAGAGACCATGATTAGAAACCATAGGTAGAGAGGAAGGCTTGGCATTTATGAGACCAGTCTCCTTAATGATATCAAGAGAATATTTTCTCTGGTGTAGACATAAACCAGAGGAATTTCTTACAAGCTCCATACCTAGAAAGTATTTCAATTGACCTAGGTCTCTAATGGAGAATTGAGTGTGTAGAAAGGATTGCAGATCTGCAATGGCCTAAGTAGAGGACCCAGTAATAACAATGTCATCTACATAAACCAGCAAAACTGTGAAGTTACCATTACAATCCTTAGTGAACAAAGTGTGATCACAAGAGCTCTGGACATAGCCAAAGGATTTGAAAGGCGGATGAGCTTGTGGAACCCCAGCATGAGGGGCTTGCTTCAAACCATAGAGAGATTTGTACAGTTTACAAACAGAAGCAAGACTGGAACTGGAAGAGGGAGGGCAGTAGCCAGGAGGAAGTGCCATATACACTTCTTCATTTAAATCCCCATGAAGAAACGCATTAGACATATCCATCTGATGAAGAGGCCATGTAAGACCCCGATTCCCGGTTAGCTTGAATTACGTGCAATGCTCGCATTTCTTCCTTGGTTGATCGCTTGTTTGGTTCGTGAGAGAGTCTAGATGTGTATGAGAGATCACATTAAGACCAAAATACTTTTAAGAGATGCCATTTAGTTGTTGACTTGCTAAAGTTACAAGTCGTAACTCGACGATAGTCGAAATGCAACGTGATTGAGAGTTTACTCGGGTTTTGTGTTCCTGACCTCGATTTGGTCCTAGATCTTTACATTATGATTGATTAACATGTTTAGATGTGTTATACTTCTATTTGAATGTATTCCTTAAGTCTCGTGAATTTTTGACGCTCCGAGGATAACAATTCTCCTTATCGCGTAGTTTGAGATTGAGCCGGGTGATCGTCTCGTCTTTCAGGAGCTCATTTCTCCTATATGTTGTTAATCATCTAAGGAGCATTCAGGCCTATTTAGTAGCCTTTTTAAGTGTTTATAACCTTGTGTTTTTGCCCGTCGATTTGCGGTTTCATTTGTCGTTTCATTAGCGCGTTGTTGTAACTTGCGCCGGTTTCGCTCCGAGTTGTTTCGGGTGTTGTTTATGAGAGTTTAGACCTACTTTAAAAGTGTTTTGAGACTTGGATGGTTTAGCTAAGAGTATGAGGACATTAAGGGTTGAATTATAGGCCGTTTCGAAGCTTTAAGGCTTGCGGTTGCATGCGGGAGAGACCAAGACCAAGCAAGGCAAACAACAAAACCAAGATTTTTGCAAAGCTGGAGCATGCACTCGCATGGGGGGACACCATGTGACCGCATGGTCCCCTGGGACAGATTCGGACTGTTTTGAATTGTAGTCTTTGTTGACCAATCAAACCACACTTAAACCCACCCAAACTCACCCTAAACCACTCCTAAACCACCCTACCTATCAACCAATGCATGCTTAACATCTTTTGGGAGTTTTGAGTGCATGGAAACCACTTGGTAAGAAGGAACATCAACATGCATTGGTCACTTCCTCCCACCCCACTATTCAGCCAAAAGGTAACCAAAACATTCACCAAAGCCATTTTCTTCAGCCTCTCTCTCCAAAAACGTGGCTGAGCATTTCTTGAAGGTGTGAGAGAGTTCTTGGGAGGTTCTTGAGTGTTCATCAATGGTGGCCAAGGCTTGAGGAGTCCATCTACAAATCCAAGCCATAGAAGTGAAGAAGAAGATGAGGAGAACCCATTCCACCCTTTGAATGTTCGATTTGTTTACTTGTAGGGCTGATTGTAGGTAAGCTACTATACTCTTCTTATATGATTTTTTGTGCTCATTGACCCTAAGGAAAACATGGGTGCTATTTGAGGTCAATGAGTACACATGCATGCTTTGTGCGATTTTATTTCAAGTTAAGAGTGAACTTGCTAAGAATCATGTGTAGGTTGATTTCTATGATTTGTGAAATAAGTTAGGAAGGTTCATTGTGTAAGCTTGGACTTTGACATGATGGTTATATGATTTCCTAAACCTAGGGTTTGATTATAAGTTGATGAAGTAAATATGTTATTGATGATGTACATGATTTTGGAGTTTATCGGATATTATGAATTGTTAGAATTATAAATTGATATATGTTTGAGAGTTGGAAACATACTTATTGAACCTTTAATTTTGGTAGTGAGCATGATAGGTGAATTTTCACAATAGATTACATGTTTGAATGTTTCGTTTGACTTTTATGAATAGAGTTGACTATCATGCATATAAGAGAGTGATACCATCTAATTCATGAATTTTTGGTTATGGACATGTATAATGAATTATCGTTATGGATTACATGAATAAAATATAATGTTGACTTTATTGGGTTGAGTTGACTTTTATGCATATAAAAGAGCATGTTGGTCAACACTAATTCATGAATTGAAGGTTATGAGTGTGGCGACCCGGCCCGGGCCCGAGATGGGACCGAGGGTCGGACCGCCCAAATAAGGAGGGAAACAAGTAGGCAATTAAACATGCAAGGACTTAATTTACAAAAACGACGTGACGCAACATTAGAGACGTAGCACGCCTCGGCACCAAACGGCCGGATATTTTAAAACTTTTAAACCTGATAAACAGTTAAACAATATAACCAAGTCTTCGGCGACACTACATGCCGGAACCCAAGCTAACAGTTTATGGACAAGGATTAAATAAGAGCTAATAGCATGCTCAGCGGAAGACTAATACGTAGTGGAATAATAACAAGTTAACCAAAGCTCGGCTTACACAATGCCGGCACAAAAAGGGTTACAAGTACTACAAGTATTAAACTACTAGTAGCTAAGAAGATTTACAATCAAGTTCTACACAAATACCCAAGCATAGTCTAGTTGACTTGCTTAACCCGTCGTCCTTACAAAAATATAAACAAGAGTAAGAGGCCATCAAAAACCACCTCTTCAAGAATCAACGGTCACCAAAAAGGGCACAAGGCACGAACACAGCTAGTCAACGAGCAGGACCTGTCTTGCTAGGATCTAAAGCAGTAAAGGGGAAAGGGTAAGTCATAAAGACTTGTAAGCTATTAATCATGCATGTCATGGCAAGATGCAACATTCAAGGCAAGATATAGTCACATAAGCATAGAGTCATATATCCAGGATGCACATTGTTTCACATAAGTGCGAATAAATAAATCACATAGGATAAGGATATATGGAGAGCCGGGCCGCTACGTAGTTCCTGCATACAAGCGTTATCTGGAATGTGCGGGTATCGAATGTGTGTAAGTACATCGATCTTCCGAGGAGATGCCCGGGATAGTCACCAGTGATGCTCTTAAATGATTACAGCATGGGAGCTACTTCCCCACTGTGGCCACAGTGGAGGCGTGTGTGAACAAAGACGGGATGCCAGCTGGACTCATGCATATGCCAAGTAATGTATACTTAACAAAATTCTCAAGTAGAGAACGAGGTCGACAAGAGCGATCTCGTTCAAGACAAGTAAATTATTCTCATCAATAACCAAGTAGGGTTGAGTTCGACAAGAGCGAACTCACATGTCAATTAGTCATTCTATAATATGACATTCAAGATCAAGCAAGGTAATCAATTCAAGTTCAAAAGTCTAGAATTATTATTCTTAGGGAAACGCGATTAGAACATCGTAGGGATTAATCGGTGAGCCGGTATTGTTCAATAGCTCGCTAAACTTGACTCCGTTGAGTCGTCTCTAACAATTCATCCAATAGAGTTAGGACGCTAAATGCATCATAAACCCGTTTCTAAGTTCTCGTATATGATCGGCTAGGTCATTAATCCATTTAACAACCGTAGTTAAGAATTATCGATAATTCGAATTCAAGGGACCTTAGAATCATTCTTTCAAGGTTATTAAAATGCAAGGGTCCAAGAACATTATTTATTCGTAGGGGAACATAGAACCCAATTTATTCTAGGCCTAAGACCCAATTCAATAAGATGATCAATACAAGGCATAGGAAACCCTAGAAATCAATATTCCCAAGAGTTATCAAAATCCATTAATCCAAGAACATTAGTTGTTCCTAAGGAAGCATAGAACATAATTAATTCTAGGCATAGGTCTAATTGAACAAGATGAACATATCAATCAAAATCTCAAAAGACCAATTCATTCACAATCATGGCTTGGACATGGTAGAGCATGGAAATCAATAGAAAAGGGGGAAACATGGCAAGTCTAACATACAACCTAAGGGGGAATCAATAGCTTACCTTCACCAAGGAAAAGGAAGGTTGGAGTACAAAGTAATCGGATGGAATCGATCTCCTCGTCGGTAGCTTCACTCCGTTGGTCTCGGTTTGGCAATCGGAGGTCGGGAGCTCAATCTAGGGAAGAGACACACACTAATCTCACCTATTCTCTACACACACTAAACATGGCAAGAGAAAGGAGAGAAAATCTGATAATGGGGATTAAAGGCTAAGTCAACAAGAGAGAGGCTTTTATATGTTGCATGGATTTGGTGGAAATCCACATGTCAAGAGGAGAGGCTCCCATTTTCCACTTGTCAAGAGAAGGTTACTTGAGGTTAAGCCTAATCTAACTTGATTAGGGTCTAATAGGTTGGATTAGGGCCAATTAGGAAGGAGGTTTAAGTGGCTAATTGGATCACAAAAGCTTGAAGGAGGAAAAATCCCGTAGGATTCATCAGCAAGTGAGGCGGGCGCCTCATGCATGGCCATGCGGCCGCCTCAGATACTGGGACTGGTTCCCTTTTTCATTTGCTCTCAGTACTTGGGGCGGGCGCCTTACTCGAGCCATGCGGCCGCCTGAACTTCTGGAGCACCAAAACTTGACCTAAACAAGTCCTAAATGGTCCCAAGCTTATGGGTAACCATTCTAGGGTCTAACACAACTCAAAACATGTCCGAAACATACCCGAACAACACCCGGAACAAGGTAGGACAAGGCTCGAGTCAAGCGACGATTGGTTGACGAATCAAACCCGGATCAAACGTTAATAAAACTAGGATAACTTGGGCATGGAATAGGCTTGTTTAAACATGGTTATGACTTGAATACAAGTCCGGGAACTCAAGGAACACATCGCACGACGAAACACGAGCAATACGGGAGACGAGGGAAATCGCTAAGGCCAAAACAAAGCAAGAAGGTTTCTAAACTTTCAAATCAAGCTTACTAGGATCAAGGCGAATGTTCTAAGTCATCTATGGAAGAAAATAGAACCCTAACAAGTCTTGGTTGAGTGCAAATCAAGCTAAGGCAACACTCAAGGTATAACGGCAAGGTATGCTAAGCATAGAGGGTATTCAAGCGACAAGGAATGTAATAATGATAATACAAGCCAGACATGGGCAAACAAAATTATCTAACATGTTAAGGCATAATATACACAAGTTATTAAGGTATAAAACAAGTAATGCAAGTAATGGGTTTGGGTTCTCACAATGAGCATGCTAGATAAATTTATATCTTGATTATGAGTATGCTAGATGAATTTACATCTTGTTTGGATAAATGGTTATTTTGAATGAAAGCATGCTTGATTAAATGCTAACTTGAGATACATGTTTGAAATGTGATGGTTGACTTTAAATATTAAGTGTTGACTTATGAATGATGATTTGGGGTTGTTGTTGGGAAGGTATGAATTGTTGGGTTACATAATGTTGTTAACCCTAAGAACTTAGCCATGAATGATAGCTAATGAATAATAGGAGGGCTATGATGCAAATAGCTTCAATGCCTTCAAATTTGAAAAGAGTAGAAATGACTCAACGGAGTAGATTATTGGACTAATATGAATATAGTGAATCACATATTGAGATACTACGGAATTTGGGGTAGTTTTGATGGAGGTTAAGCCTCTGAGCGTTTACAAGTGTATGAAGAACACTTGGGTATTAGAGACTTGATAATATTGCTCTAATGTGTTTATGTGTTAGTTAGCATAGAGATGTATAACTATGTGGGTTAGAAGTAAAATCTACTTGATTGGATTAGTGCGTGGTGTTGTACTTTTCCTTGGTGAGCATTTGAGTATGGATTACCTGTGCTTGCGTTTGAGTCCAGCTGGCGTCTTTTTGGTTTGAGTCTTTGGCGGGACGATGCATTGTCTTCATGAATTGTGGGATTTGTGATTGCAATGGATCGCCGTGCCGGGTTGCACACACCCCTCCATCGATGGCCACGGTGCGGAAGTAGTTGATCTTAGTTGTAGTAAGTAAACATAACTTTGATCACTATGGAACCCGAGCGGGGATTGTTTCGGGGACATCGATACCACGAATGGGGTTATCGAGGACACGTTTGTTTCCGCAGGAGTTGCATGCTGGAAACGGAAAGAAAAATCATCTTCTCTCTTATGTGGTTTATTTTACGAGCACTTGTATGAATTGTTGTGCTACGTGGTTATGATATGATATACATGAGATGATGATAATTGATGAAATGTTATGATAAGAAATGTAACATGCTAATGAAATGATGACTTTTGATATAGTGTTATACTAGAGATATAACATGCTAATCATGATTAGAATGGAAACTATTGTCTTTCATATATAAGTTCTTATATGAATTATGTTAAAGGATGAAGTGTGAGGCCCATAGAATAATTGAGTTATGTGAATGATGTTTTGATGAACAATGCAATATGAAGATAACATGTTAAATATATTGGAATTGACAATCATATTCTATTGAGATGAATTACTTATGATGAATTATGCAAATGATGTTCTATGAGACTATGGTTAGGTTTCGGTTTGTGTTGTAGGTTATTCCATGAAATGTTATATCATGAGCATGATATGAGATGTATATGTTTTATTTGAGCATAATGTCATGTCATGACATTGCATCTTTTGTAGCTTACTAAGTCTTTATGACTTACTATGTTTACCTTGTTTTCCTTAGATTCGAGCCGAGATAGTGATTTGAAGGAATCCGCCGATTCTACGATAGAACGTGTGGTTCTGTGAGAAGGTTGCTATTAGTTTATATATTTATAGTCCTTGTTTTGGAAAGATCGATTGGGAAGTGAAGTTATATAAACTTCACTATGGGTAGTAAGCCTTGTGATTATTTAATTGGTACTTGTTTATGTTATTTAGTCTTTTGTGAGCCGACGGATATTAGTCGCACCATGTTAATAATAATATTGTTTTATTCATATCAAATTATTTATATCATTGGTTATGTTTTACTCCGGCATGTTTTTAGCCGTGAAGCATGCTAGACTAGAGTTGCAGACTTAGTTTAATGTTGGGTTCCAGTTGTAATGTCACCGATGACTTGGTATATAAATTGATATTTAATGATATTGCATGACAGGTGGTTTTGTTTTACGTGCCCAATGTTGCGTCACGTGATTTTAATTTTTGGACCAAGAGATTCATTATCTCTTTGGTTGTGTTAGTTTGAGCTTGTTAGCTCGGGCGCCACCGTTTAATTATGTTATTCGCTTCCGCATGTGTTAAAGTTATTGGCGTATCGCCGTTATGACCTTACCCGTTATTTGTTATCTTGTGTGTTTTTGATGGCACGACCTCGGGGTCTCGTATTGGGATCCGGGTCGGGTCGCCACAGGCCAATCATTCATGGCAGCAACAGCTAAAAGCACCCTAACAGTAGTCATTTTAGCCACTGGGGCAAATGTCTCAAAATAATCCAGCCCCTCAGTTTGTGTGAACCCTTTTGCTACCAATCGGGCCTTATATTTATCTACTGTCCTATCTGGTTTCAATTTCACCTTATAGATCCACTTACAACCTACAGTTTTCTTGCCTGGAGGTAAAGTCTGCAAGGACCAAGTTCTGTTTCTTTCAAGAGCCTCAAATTCAGAAGACATTGCCTGGCACCAATGAGGATACTGCATTGCCTGGTTATAGGTTTTTGGCTCAAAGGTAGTGTCAATGTTATTGTTGAATCTTGCATTAAATTAAATTTGCTTAAAATCATTCCACTCGATTGTCAGCCAAAAGCTTTAAGATATTTTGGTCAGCTTAAAATAATCTATCAGTTACTCGTTCAACTGACCATAACATTTTAAGTGTCAGCTTGCTTTCCTCATTTGATTGAACTAATACTTGTACTGACACTTTTTCATTTTGGGCTTTTGGTAGATATTCTGTTAGATATTCTTTCTCAGGATCTTTTGTGATCTTGTGAAGATATGTATACTCTGCCAAACACATTTTCAAATTCAAATGTGTTCCTAACGGGTTATTCTTGAAGTTCATCTATAAATACCCACTGGAAGCATTTTTGAAGACACAGAAGTCTGAAGCCATATACTCTCAAGAAATTCTCTATGTGCCTTAGTCTTCTTAAAAACCATAGCTAGATAATCTTTCTTGTATATTTCTTTCTAGTTATTGTTTAGGCAAACACTGAGTGATCCTTTCCATATCATTTTGAAATCAGTCAGTTTGTCTCACGAGTTTGATTGTTACTCAATCATTCTCCATAAACACTGGTCTTTTGCTGTACACTGATCCATTAGAGATCAATTAGATTTTTAATAAAATTAGCGCACTTCAAAAATCCAAGTCTGACTAGCTTTGGTAGTGGACGTAGCAGTTTTACTGTGAACCACTTCAATTGTTTTGTCAGTCATTGTCCATACTCTTGCAAACTGACCTAACACTTAAGAAGTTTTTCAACTGATTAAGTGTCAGCCAGTTACTAACATAATTGTTTACTTAATTGTTTTGATAAATTGTTTTTTAGTTTCTTCTTTGTATACAGTGATCTACTTTTAAAGCCAACCTCTTTAAAAACTGTTGTGTCAGCCAGCTGACCAACTTTCATCAGCTTAAGGCATTTTAAAAGTATCAGCCAGCTGACCAATACCAGCTGACTGACAAAACCAATTTTCCGCTGCTAACTTAAAATTTTTACAAATCAACCCTCTAGTTTTAAAAATGCTATTCACCCCCCCTCTAGCCTTGTTTGTTGCCATCTGGACTTACAATTGGTATCAGAGTCACCTTTTTTGAAAAATTATTTTTCCAAGCCTAACAGCTTGAAAACTCGATCATGGCAACTCTAAAAGCTTTTCAATCAAACAATGTTACTCAACTACCCATTTTTTATGAAGATCACTTTGATATTTGGAAGGAAAGAATTACAAGATATATGAACAATATAGATAAACGATTAATGGAATGTGTAAGAGATGGTCCTATGCAGCCCATGAAAATTAATACTAAAGTTGGTAAATCTTCTACTGCAGATGATGACACCATAAACCCTCTTTCTCTTGTAGATGAAGAATATGTCTTCAAACCTCAATCAGAATGGACTGAGGAAGACAAAATTACTGATGGACCGGATGCCAGAGCTGTGCACATTCTATCAAGTGTTGTTCTTGATGAAAACTACAAACAAATCTATGACTGTGTGACCGCCAAAGAAATATGGGATGCTCTTGTTGAATATGTGGAAGGAGACCAAAACACCAAGGACAACAAACTCAATGACTGCATACAAGAGTTTGATGCCTTCAAGAAGGACCCAAAAGAATCATTAAAGAATGCCTACGACAGATTTCTCGAGGTAAGTAATAGATGTTCCTCTCTTGATAAAGTCTATAGTATGAAAGATTTGAATATGCATTTTCTTAGTAGCTTGGGAAGTAGATGGCATGTTAAGGTCACTGCCATAAAAGAAGCAAGAGACTTGAACAAAACTCATATGCGTAGTCTTGTTGAAAGTCTAAGTCTAAAAATCTATGAAAAGGAAGTTCTCAAAACTCAAGAAATTGAAAAAAAAAACTTTAAAGGTATATCTCTTCAAGCTGAAGAAGAGACACCCAAAACTTCTACATCTCTGTCAGATGATAACTTTGATGAAGATGAATTTGCTGCTTTTGCTAGACAATTCAGAAAGTATAAATCTTTTAAAAAGAACCTTCAAAAACCTTCAGCAAACTTTCAAAAGTCTTCCTCAAATCCTCAAAAACCTTCCTCAAACTTCCAAAGACCTTCTACTTCAAACTTTCAAAAGTCTTACTTCAAAACAAATGAAGACAAGGTTGAGAAAGAAAAACTGTTGTGCTTCAATTGTAGAAAACCTGGTCATTTTGCTTCAAACTGTCCTTTCACAAAAAAAAATGAGTATTATAAAAGAGCTCCTAGAAATTTTGAAAAACAAAAGGGTTTGGTTGCTGAAGATCAAAATCTTGCAACATGGACTGAGACAGATTCTGAAGATGAATCTGCTGATTTTGATCAAGAAGCAAATATGTGTCTTGTTGCACAATCATCTATATATGATTCAGAGAATGAGTTTCCTAGTCCAAAATATTCAAATGAATCTGATAATGAGATGCCAAGCTCACCTATTAAAAACCCCAAGCTGACAAAGGTCATCAAACCTGATCAGTTTGTGGTTAAGAAAATAGAAAATGGTTTTTATGGACAAGGAATCATAAGTCAGCCAGAAAGAAAAGTCAAGTCAACTTCTCTAAGGACTGCTAACATCAAAATATGCAATATGTCAAAAAGGCAGGAGGAGAAGGTTACTGACTCAAGTGTTGATGATTTACTAGAACAAATGCAAGAAATGTATTCCAAATTTGAAACACTTAAAAGAATCCATGTTCCTTTATCTGGTAATTTTAAAAGAGTTTCTGAAGAAAACTGTGAGCTTCAAAAGATCAATGAGCTTTACAAAGTTCAGCAAAAATAATTGCTGCAACTTAAAAGCATCAATGAAAAACATGAGATTCAAGAAAAAAATCTCGGATGCCCAGATTGCTGACCTTGTTGAAAGAAATCTTCGACTGACCAATGTTGTTGATACTTTCACAAAGTCAAAAGCTGTTGTAGAAACCATCATTAGTCAACAGAAAAGTCATGAAGACCAACATGGTCTTGGATACTCAAAGGATGACGAAGACTGTGAGATCAGACAGTCAAATGATGGACCTAAGATTCTTCTAAAAAAGGACAAGGGATTAGTCTATAATGTTGTGCCATTCAAATATCCCAAAAACATAAATCAGCTTAAGAAGTCCATTAACAAAAAGGATAAGTTGAACAATGACAGCTGTCAGTCTTCTAGTCACAAGCCTCACAATCAGTCAGCTAAAACAACAACTGACAAATGTCAGACAACTGACAAATGTTAGCCAGCTGACAAAAGATGAGGATTCAGAAGAAAGATAACTGACAAGTTCAAGTCAATAAATTTTGTTGTTGCTAAGACCTCTAAGCTGAGTCAAAAGGAATCAAAGAATTCACCTCAAAAGACTGATAAACCTGGTTATCACAAGTGTAATATTTGTTCTACTTTTGGTCATCGGTCTCATGAATGCCTGTTTAGATTGAAACCTACTGACAAAGTCAAGATGCCTAAGAAAACTAACCCTTTGGACCCAAAAATATAAAGGGTACCATGATTTAAATATTCATATTTCAGGTATGCTTAATGGCAGATGATCAGACAACTAACATATGGATATTAGACAATGGATGTTCCAGACACATGACTAGGTCAACTGAACTGCTTACTGACATTATTGCAGCCAAATGACCTTCTGTCATTTTTGGAGACAACTCAAAAGGAAAGACTATAGGTTATGGATCCATTATCAGAGGATCTGTAATAATTGAAAATGTCTCATTGATACAAGGTTTGAAACACAATCTTCTAAGTATCTCACAATTCTGTGATAAAGGTATGAGTTGTTCTTTCTCTTCCACACACTGTTTCATCAAAAATAGCATCACAAATGAAGTTTTACTCACTGGTTCTAAAAAAAGAAATGTTTTTGCTATTAATTTACTCTCTTTAAATAACAGTACTCAAATTTGTTTGGTAGCAAATAATACTTCAAAAACCTCATGGCTTTGGCACAAAAGACTTTCACATTTAAACTTTAAATATCATTCAAAACTTTCAAAAGGAGACTTGGTGAAAGGTCTGCCATCCATAAATTTTCCTACTGACGAAAAATGCGATGCTTGCATTTTAGGAAAAATAACAAAAACTTCTTTCAAACTCAAACCATGTCTTTCAACCAAAAGAATTCTTGAACTTCTACATATGGATTTATTTGGTCTCATTACAACTGCAAGTTTGGGAGGAAACAAGTATACTCTGGTTGTTGTGGATGATTACTCCAGATACACTTGGGAGGAAATGATGCAATCCAAGAATGAAACTTATAGCATTCTCACTTCCCTATTTAGAAATCTTCAAACTCAAAAGGAATGTGAAATTATAAGTGTTAGATCTGATAATGGTACAGAATTCAAGAATCTTGGCATGGATACATACTGTGATGATCATGGAATTGATCATAATTTTTCAGCAGTTAGAACACCACAGCAAAATGGTATAACTGAAAGAAAGAACATGACGCTGATTGAAGCAGGTAAAACAATGTTAGCTTAAGCAAAATTGCCAAAATATTTTTGGGCAGAAGCTATCAACACAGCATGTTTCATTCAAAACAGATCTCTCATAAACAAGTTTCATGGTAAGACTCCTTATGAAATATGGAGAGGTAGAACATCTAACATTGCCTTCTTTAAAATCTTTGGGTGCAAATGCTTCATTCACTACAATGGTGGTGATTACAGATGTAAATTTGATGAAAAAGTTAATGAAGGTATTTTTGTTGGTTATGCTAAACATAGTAGAGCTTATAGAGTTTATAATAGAAAAACTCAAGTAATTGTTGAATCTATGTATATCACTTTTGATGAATCCAATATATTTGAGTCTTCTAAGGCTCCTGATGTTACTAACCATTTTGAGATTTTTGAGACAGGAAACAATGTTGGTTCAACTCATAATAATCCATCATCTTCAACTCCTCCTACTGTAACCTTAGATATTCAGAATGAGTTTCAGCAGGCTGACAACTTTCAACCACGGTGACAATCTAATCTGTCACGAGTGATCGGTGACACATAATTTCGAAACTATTCAGTCAGCTGACATTCCTCCTTCTCCACCTTTACAAACTGAACCTCTTGCAGATCTTCCTAAAGAAATTAGGGAAGCTAGACATCATCCAGTTTCAAACATCATTTGATACTCATTTGCTGGCCTAAGAACTAGAAGCGGCTCCAGAAATGAAACTCTAGATTCACATGCTTTTGTCTCTTCCATTGAACCCAAAAAGGTTGATGAAGCTTTAGAAGACCCTCAATGGATTGAGGCCATGCAAGAAGAGCCAAATCAGTTCGAAAGATGTAAAGTTTGGGAACTTGTGCCTAGACCCTCGGATCAACAAGAAACAAAGCAAGATTAGTAGCCCAAGGCTATAGCACGGGATGAGGGTATTGACTATGATCAAACATTTGCTCTGTGGCAAAGCGGAAGCCATCGGACTATTTCTTGCTTATCACGACCTTCAAGGACTTCAAGGTATATCAAATGGATGTAAAAGTGTATTTTTGAATGGAGATCTACAAGAACAAGTATTTGTTGAGCAACCTCGACTTTCTTGATCTCGAAAGGACCATGTTTAAAGCTAAGAAAAGCTCTTTATGGTCTAAAGCAAGCTCCAGAGCATGGTATGAAACTTTATCCAAATTCCTCATGGAAAAAGGGTTTCAAAGAGGTAAAATCGATACTACTCTTTTCTCTTTAAAGCACAAAAGTAATATATTACTAGTTCAAATTTATGTTGATGATATTATTTTTCTACTATAAACTTTGTGTAAGAGATTTGAAAATCTTATGAAAGAAAAATTTGAGATGAGCATGATGGGAGAACTAACTTACTTTCTAGATTTGCAAATTAAGGCGAAGAAGGAATTTTTATCCATCAATCAAAATACACAAGAAGGCGATCAAGAAATACAATCTTCAAAAGCAAATTGAGCAAACACTCGATGGGAGTTGAATGTCACTTGTCGCGATGAAAAAGGTAAACCGGTTAATATAGCGAGTGCAGGTATAATTGGATCTCTTCTCTATTTAAGCGCTAGTAGGCCGGAACATCATGTTTGTTGTGTATATGTGCTGCGTTTTCAAAGCTAATCAAAGGAATCTCATATGATTGCTGCAAAAAGAATTATTAGATATTTGATTGACAACGAAAAATTTAGCATTTGGTATCGAGAACTCTTCCCTTTAATTTGTTTGGATATTCGGATCTTGACCTTGCGGCTGCGAGTGAGCAGAAAAAGCACCGGTGGAACATAGGTTCGCCCAACAGTGATATCTTGGGCATGCAAAAAGCAAGCCTCGGTTTCCACCTCAGCTTCTGAAGCTGAATATATTGTTCTTTGGAAGCTGTTTCTCGAATCCTTTGGATGAAAACAACAACTATTGGATTATGAAATGTCAATGGGAACATGTTCTATTTATTGTGATAATACTACGCTATTTCAATTTCTAAAATTCTATTATGCATTCTAAAACCAAACATATAGACATTAGATATCACTTCTTAAAAGATCATGTTGAAAAAGGTAATGTTCAGCTAGAATATGTTTCTCTTGAATTTCAATTAGGCGACATTTTTACAAAAGCCTTAAAATCGGATAGGTTTGAATTCTTAAGAGGTGAATTGGGAATGCTTATAATGTCATAGAAAGGTACTTTGAATTTTCTAATCTTTGGGGGCATTAGCATTCTTGACTTGTCGATTGATACTCATCTAGTTGACAATAATTACATCGGTGATCCTTGGGTGACACTCTTCTCTCTCTAATTTTACTCTTCTATGTGATGGTGACATTGTGAAGATAGTAAGTGGTCATTGGTAAGCCGACATATGAAGTTCTTGACTTTGAAATTTTATGGTTGATCGGCCAAAGCGACATATATTGACGACCATCGGTGACAAAAATGAATCTTCACTTGGTTGGAACCTTCTTTGAAATCAAATGTTTGGTGACATTACAAAGATTGGTCAACGGTAGTTGACACGTACTCGATTAGCCGACATCTTAGTGGCCGACATATAGTCCTTTGTCGGTAGCCTCTGAGCCTTAAGTCGAAATCGTATCTCGGCTAGATTTACTCTAAAATTTCCTTATTTAATTCTCGCCTTTTATTCTCCCTTGGAACTTCATGAAAGCTTTTTTGAAAAGCCAAATTGACCTTTCCACTATCCTGACTATGGCGGTTGAAATAGCGTGTTTACACAAAACGGCTCATCATTGTGAGATAATAACTACGTCATAAATCACTATTTTTATCACAAACCAAAATTATGTGTACTTTATCACTACTCCATATCTTCACTTTTTAAAACCTAACCAACA
>CM028381.1:29414833-29466082 GCA_013146195.2 Codonopsis lanceolata | reverse complement strand
GCGCCAAGCAGGCATCACCTCAAAAAGTATTATCCCTAGGTCGAGGAAACAAAAGGGCAAGACCTCGCCCCGTTGAGGGTCATCGATCATTTATCAATAAAAGGCAAGTTGTGTCATATTTACCAGCCTCGTAATTTTCAAAGTTATCGTGAACTCGTTATTCCGCAATTGTTTGTACTTGTTTGACTAGATTCTCGCCGCCCAGAGCGCACGAGGCCACGCCCGGTCAAAATTCTAAAATCCCTAGTATCCGTGAATTCATCCTCTTGGGTGAGGCGCGGCCATGCCCTGTTCACGCATTAGATGCTCGCCGGCCTGAGTCCATTCCTCGCAAGATAGCGATTAACTACCTCGGTTCCTATAGTGACCGAAAGCAACACCGGTAACCGTATATCTCAATACCCTGAAGATATACAAAGAACCGCTCAACTACCCATATCGAGCAAGGCCCCCGCCTGTTGTTGGTTGCCGACAGAGGGCCATGCCCGCTGCGCTCTTTCCTGAAGCTCACCCGCTTAAGCCTCGCCGATCCAAGCACTTCGTCCGTATATGTGCTCGTAACTTTTCAATTTAAGTAATAAGATTGCTTTGTTAGTCTTGTTACTTTTATGTTAATAATCATACTTGGTTAAAGTCATTTGAACGCTATGTTCTCGACATAGCACTTGTACTAACAAATGACAAAGTAACAAGCAAACAAGAAATAGCTATCGAGCGAAACAAACATCTAATCGAGAACATATAAGCAGCCTATAATTGAAAGGGGGATTCTATTATAGCCAAGTCCGAGTTACAAAAGAGATCAAAAATATTACGCGCAGCCGATCAAAGTAAACCTAGCCTAAAGTTGGTCAAGTCCGGCTCGGGAGGGGTGGAGGAATCGCTCCCGAGGGGGTGAGGAATATGCTCTGAGGGGTGGAGACCGCCGGGGAGAGGAAGAACTCGATGCCAAGCCCGACATCGACGGTAGTGAAAATTCGAGCCTTCGAGCAGCCTCGCTCAGCCTTCCCCTGCCTCCTCCTCCGACCAACAGTTTCGCCTTTCGCCCAAGGCCGATCGAGAGCACACATTCTCGCTGGGAGTAGGGATCCCAAGGTTGGCGGCCATTTTCCGGTCGGCCTTCGCCAAAGATTCCAGCCTGGAGTGAGTATGGGGACCAAGTGCCAAGTGGAACCGACGCACTTCCTCGTGAGGTAGACGCTCTGAACGCGCCCCTTCACCATGGTCTTCATATCGATCACCCTTACCGGCCGCCGAAGTCGCCTAAGGACGTGATTGACGCCATGTGCGAATGGGAGCACGATAGCATCGCACGATAGCCGCTCTCACAAAGTCAATGCAGCCGTTAATTTGAAGTCGCCCCTCGGCGGCTATGGATTTCTTATAATCCTCCACACGCCACCTCTGCTCGCCCTTCAATCTCCTGAGCATCCTCCACATGATTCCCATCTTTGACGGCTGCATCTTCGGTGCGTCTCTCTCCACTTGTAGGCGATCCTCTCGCTCGGACACCGCCTCGCACAGCCGTCGGCTGAGCCTGCTCTCACTTCGGCACGGTTCTTCTTCACCGGCCGACCAATTCTTTCTTGGCGGCGCCAGCTTAAGTCTCCATTCCGGCGACCAACTTCGTGTTACGCCTTCGAGCGATTCAGCTCGGCTCTTTTTCTTGGCCGCAATTGGGTTTCCGCTCATCGGCCAGCGAGCCACCTGCTCAACCTTCTTTCGCCAGCCCTCATGGGCCATACCGTCACTCTCGCTTTCATGAGCCGAATTTGTTTCTTCGTTTGTACCTATCATAAAGATTGGTACATGTAGAAGCAATCAAGGCGAACAAAAGAAAGATAATCGCACACATGAAACGAGCAAAGGAAGGGATAAATCTAATTCAAAACTTTACCTCGCTCAAGCAAAGTCCCACATTCCCGACAAGGACATGGCTACCAGATCTCGATCCCGCAAGATCATCATGCGCTCCTCGACATATTTTTCCTACCAGCCGCCTGCTTCCTCGAGCGTAGATTCGATGCCTCCCAATAATGGGGCATCACCGTAAATTTCTTTCACCAACGCCCGGCAAAGATCGGGTAGTGAGGGCATCTTGAACAGCACCACCGCTCCAAGTTGCCGCCCAATCGAACGGGAGGCGGTGACAACACGGGAAATAGGCAGAAAGACAGATCAGACTCAAGCCCCTGGCGAACATCCCGAGCGGAGGGGAGGGGGGAAAGGCTCTTCTTCCTTTTCCCTTCCTTTGGGGTCTTTGGGAGGAGGCACCACAGATGTCGGCGCCGACCGTCCGATGGTATCTTCACGGCTACTACGGCCTCTTTCGCACGCGCCTCCTTGCGTGGGGGGATGATGACTTTAGGCACCGGCGCCCTAGCCGGCCATGCTTTCGCAAGCCCTGCTTTCTTGGCCTGGGGACCAAAAGGCACCTGGGCGAGCTACAGATCGTTAACTTTCAAATCACCGCCACGACCGGGTTTGTAGTCTTATAGCCTCGCCAGAGAGCCACATTCTTCATCCCCGCAAGGAAAACGTAAATGTGGTCAATAACTAATGATGCGAGCAAGACACAGCTAAGGTAGAAACAAATGTGGAAATCACAAAGAACAACCATCATGATCCTCATAAGGCGGCCGGCAGCCTCCGCCGGCCCAAGCGTTGGCACTCAACACATTCCCCTTAAACATGTTACCGTGATACGCCTAATAGGTGTGGTCTCTGCACGTGGATTAAAAGGGGTTCTACATCGTGATCTCGCCTCATCACACCGGCAAGCACAAGTTGCGCTGGTTACAAACCAGCCTCCTTCCAATCAAGAAGAAATTGCCGGCCAACGCGCTTCGCTCTTCTATCACCCCACCTAAGCATTTTTGGTGAGGCCGCTTTTACGCCTTCCCCGAGTCAAGTCCTGCTTAAGCCTTGGGATTTTGACTTCGTTCGGAGGCAAGAGGCATAAACGGCCACCGACTCGAGATTCTATGAACAAGACCCTCCTATCCCAGAATCTACCTTCCCTGAACTTCTGAAACAAGCCTCAACAAATTAGAGTTGGCTCTTACTCCGATCCTCCCACCCGTGCTCGGGTAAGACAAACAACTTCCTGAGTAAGTACATGTCCCGGCCAGATCCAAGTAGCTCCGACGCCAGCGTGAAAGCGGTAATAGCTCTGGACAAGATTCAAGATCAAGTCACGAGGAACCGCTTGGCCTCGAGCAAAAATCAACCGAAAAAGGCTCCAGAGGAAGACGTAATCCAACTCGGAAAAAGTCGGCAAAAAATAAAACTTCATTCCCGTGCTCACGGGAAAGCTTCACATTCGCGGGCACGTCCATCTTATTCGCCCTAGTAGCCGAATCAACCCCAAGGGTGGTGAGCCACGCTGGCCACTTTGTCCGCCAGATCTAATGTAGCCCAAATAAGGCAAGCATAGCGGCTTTCATCAAGTTAATATACCGGGCCTCATGCACCTCCTCCTCTTCTTCTTCCTCCTCGATCCTCTCCTCAACGGGAACAACTACTGAAAGTCCACCTACCCTAGTCAGGAAGCGGGCAATGGGAATTCTATCTTGGCTATCCACCCCTTCGGGGCCACTTCCACCGAGAACCGGCCCGATCTTTTTGAAACGGCAAGCGGCAAATTGTGCACCACATCGGCCTCAGCCTCCGGCTAAATCTATTTGCTCAACCATTACTAGCCCTGGCAAAGATCCCCTCACGTCGCTTTGTTGCTTGCCTCGCCTCGCCCGACAACCAAGCCACCTGGCCACACTCTCCTCGCTAGAATCTTCCTCGCTGGAAGAATCGAATATGTCGACCACGGGATCCACAGCCCGCTTTCGAATTGTTGGCCCGGCCACAGATCTGACTCCCTCGTCGCACTCAACGCTGATCGAAGGAGACTTTTCGCTGCTAAGCGAGTCGTTCCTCCCACCATAGCTGAAGGCCTCGCGGTCATTATCGGACATGTCAGACATCTACAAAGAGATCGAGGAAGATGGCCATTAGAATTCTGCTCGGGCAGCTAATGAAGGAAAAAGGAAAGAAACCCTAAGTCTAGGTCAACCCAAAGGGGCCGCGCCCGCCTAGCGAGCAAGACCACGGGTTCTATTCTTCGATCTCTACCTAAGGGCGGTCTTATTTACTAAAACCCTAATAAAATCAGGTAGAGATGAAGGGAAGAAAGCAGAGAACCGCCAAAAGCCAGAAAAATCAGAAATACAAGCAGAGAGGGGTTAAGAGCTTACTGTTATTTGTTGAACGGTCGATCTTCAATGGAGTAATCAAACGGAGGTAATCAGAGCTGATATGAATGCTTCAAACGCCGATCAGTGAACTGGTACCAGAAGCAAGGAAAAGATTCCACCAAAGCTTGAAGAAAAACATGGCAACAATGGCAGCGGAATCTCAGCAGAAATTTCTCTCTCTAGCGGTTTACAAATCTCGAAGGCAATAAAAAGAGAAAAGAGGAAGGGGGATGCGCCTTTTATAGGCTGGACTTGGAGAGATTTTGGGGGGAAAACGAGCTCGGGGCCCGAAGCGGCGCTCGGGGTAGGCGGCCCATCATGACGGGCATTAAATGCAGCCCTCGTGCTTCGTGCCCAATCGCCTCCAACTTCGACGGCTCACGCGCTTTCCGCCACGCCACGCCTGACAAAAAGCTTCTTACACATGCCTCAAGTTCACCTCACTGAATCCCTTGTATTACTTAAAAATTCACAAAGTGCTGAAGCCCGTGCGAATATCAAACTTGAATTCTCCCCGCTCCGAGCATGAATACTCGCCAGACAGGAAGCTAGGGGCCACTGATATACCCGGCCCGAATCGGGTCACGAGCGAGGCACGAGTTAGCATCACGTGCCAGACACGAGCATAGTACCACTGGGGCCCACAGCCTAGCGAGCACCGAGCAGCGTAATCCTCACTCAAACCTAGGCGGGCAAAGGCCTTGCCTGTCCGACCAGGGACCGTGATCGGGACTCATACATGCTTAGCAAAGGAATCACACTTGCTTCGCTGGTCGAGACACCGCACTGCCGGACCAGGCCGATCTTCCCGACAAGTTCGTAAATCAATCTGAGCATGAATAATCAGGCCGAGAACCTTGCTCGCTCGAGCACATACCAAGCCGGGGACGCGGCAAATTGCTTTAAGGCAAGTCAAAGGTTTCCATGCTTGGGAATTCTTGCCTTATCAACTCCTATAACTACCTGCCACGATTCGCCTATTTCGCCTAGAATCAAGGGATTTCCTCCTTGATTATCTCGGCGATTATGGAACGAATCCTAGACTGATTCAATCACCTTGAGGGCCTATAAATACCTCTCCATAATCATCAACAAGGTACACACACTTTCTTGAGCCTCGTTACTGGCTAATTTACTTTTTGACAATCACTGATACTTACTCTCACGCAGGAGGGTTTCGCGAGGCCTTGCCTTGCACTTCAACTCAGGTGTACTTGTGATCTTAACAGGCTCAGGGAAGACGATTACAAGCCCAGATATCCTACTCCACTCAAGGACGGCCCAAGCTGTGCATTTTGCCACATCAGGAGGCAAATTTCAAATTGGCCAAGTAATTAAGTAATCTTTATATGAGTTTCTTCTTCGAGTTGCGGGGTGACTTGATCTGCTGCTTAGTCATACTAGTGTTTGTACCTGTGCGTAAAACGCACGGCATATATGCTTTTCAACTAAATTGTACATACAAAATTAAAAGGCAAAAACTTGTGTAGGACGGTCTTACGGATCCTCAATCCGTAAGACGGAGCCCCATTTACAAATTCAGGGGTTAATAACAAAATCTGTTAATAATAAACACAAAAACAGGCTAGCCGAGTTGGTGATAGGTGGAACTTTAAGCTTCAGCCCAAGGAGGTCTGCGGTTCGACACCCCCAGCTTCAACATTATGTTTTAATGCTCATATTTCCTCTATTTGCTCCGGTGCCCCTCCACTTTCAATGTTTTGCCGCCGAATTCCCACGCCTTGCAATCTAATCATTTGTCAGCTCCGTTAGCATCAATTGGCTTGGGATATTTGACAGATCCAAACGAATTTTGATGCAAAAGAATTCACTTTTATAATTCTACAATAAGAGTGCCACTTTTAGGCTTAGAGTGACATTGAGTGTGTCTCGTTTAGGCATTGAATGTGTCACGTTTAAGCTTGGAGTGTGTTACTTTTGGCTTAAAATGTCAATTTAAATCCATCAATTTGTAACAATCAGAGTGACATTGAGTGTGTCACTTTTAGGTTTTAAGTATGTCACTTTTACGTTTTAAGTGTGTCACTTTTAGTATTGGAGTGTGTTACTTTTGGCTTAAAATGTATTCATCAATTTGTAACAATCAGAGTGTCACTTTTAGGTTTTAAGTGTGTCACTTTTAAGTTTTAAGTATGTCATTTTTGGCAAAAGAATTCACTTTTATAATTCTACAATAAGAGTGCCACTTTTAGGCTTGGAGTGACATTGAGTGTGTCTCGTTTATGCATTGAGTGTGTCACGTTTAAGCTTGGAGTGTGCTACTTTTGGCTTAAAATGTCAATTTAAATCCATCAATTTGTAACAATCAGAGTGACATTGAGTGTGTCACTTTTAAGTTTTAAGTGTGTCACTTTTACGTTTTAAGTGTGTCACTTTTAGGCTTGGAGTGTGTTACTTTTGGCTTAAAATGTATTCATCAATTTGTAACAATCAGAGTGTCACTTTTAGGTTTTAAGTGTGTCACTTTTAAGTTTTAAGTATGTCACTTTTGGCAAAAGAATTCATTTTTATAATTCTACAATAAGAGAGTGTCACTTTTTAGTATTAAGAGTGTTACTTTTTAGTATTAAGAGTGTCACTTTTTAGCATTAAGAATATTACTTTGAATTTTAATGAGAATTATAATAAATTTCTCTTTATAGTGTCACTTTCAACCTTAAAATGCGTTACTTTTGTCTTTTTAAGGTGTCACGTTTGACTTTAAACGTGTCATTTAGCATTTCGTTAAAGTCCATTAAGGTCCGTCAAATATTAAATGTGTCACTTTTTAGTATTAAATGTGTAACTTTTTAGTATTAAGAAGCAAAATGACACATCACAATAAAACTAAAAGTCACGCTAAGAGGTTTCGAACACCAAACCAGTGCTCTATGCGCCAAGTCTTCCACGATTTGCTGCAAACCAACTAAGCAAACTCATTTTTATGACTGTGTATAACTTATTATTTATTTATTATGACCCGTGAATTTTAAATGGGGCTCCGTCTTACGGTAAGACCGTCTTACAAGAGACCACCTCAAATTAAAAAAATAAATTAGGGGACACTGCTTAACTAAAAATATATAACAATAAGATTAGTCATTATAAAATTTGAAAATTAATCATTTTCTACAACATAATTTTATATATAATTATTCAATTGAAAAAAAAAAACAAATACCAAAATGTTCATTTAGTCACACTATGATTTTGACATGGATCAAATAATTCAAACTTTAACATTACTAAATCCGTCCCAAAAGAAAGGATGACGATAATTTAAAAATGGATGGAGATTTCATTTCAATAATTTTTTGATGGACACAAAGGGAACGCTGAATAATAATTTTGGGTCGGAAGAAGTATATATTTGCTGATTAAATATCATCTAATAGAAAAAGGCAATAATATGTACAGTTGGCCCCAAAAAATCATTAAATACCATGCTAATTACGTGATCCCTCTGTTCCGGGTAAAGAGTCCTTGTTTGAAAGTCATACTTTTGAAAAAAAAATGATACTTTTAGTAGTCCATTAGTAATAAAATGAATAATTACGTGGCTGGTTCTTTATTTGAAAATTATAACCTAACTGGTGCACTATTTTTTATCTAACCGCATAAGTCTTTTTTTTTTCCTAAAATGCCCCTCCTTCTCTTGTTGATGGATGTCAATCAACGGAGTTGACACGAATTTAAAGAAAATAGATCTAAAAATATAGGACTTAACATTTTAATTAGTTCTGTTTCAATTTTTTTTTCATAAATCTGAATAATTTGAGCTTGTCAATTTTAGAATTGGAATTTTCCTAAATTATATATTGAAAAATTATTTCGCTTTTGTTAATTTATTTTTACATCCTCTAATTTTTCAGATCTGGTTACTTAAAGCACAGATGTAGATCCGAAACTTTTAGATATGTAATCTATGAGAAGAACATAAATTTATTTTTTTAAAAATAAAATTATAAATATAGATCCTAACTTTCTAGATCGATTTAATTTATTTTTTTAAAGATTTGGGTAAACACCAAGTCAAGATATTTTAACAACTAAGGAAGAATTTTTTTTGAAGTAAAATGCAAAAACTAAACCATATATATTGGACAAAGAAATACAATATATATTTCTCATGTACAATAGGACTTTTGAAATTTGAATGATTCTCACAAGCATGATTGACACAAGTATCAAGGAATGTAAAATGTAATTTTATATGGATTAGTTTGAAGTGTAATGATACATTTAATTTTTTTCAAATAGCATGTAAAGTTGTACCTATATTAATAAATTGAGAATATTCTATTTTTGGAAAGAAGGTTTTGACGGAATATTTCCTTTTATAGATGCATTTGTCTTTATATATATATATAGATATCATGTTTTAATTTGCAGGAGACAAGTTACCAAATTATTCCAATCCTTCTCTTTTAGCTTTGTATTTGCCTTCTTCCAGTGGTTTTTTGCTGCTGCTGATGGCTGTGGATTTAGTAGCTTCGGTCTGAAAGCCTATGCTTACAGGTAACACACACACACAAACTTGGTCTGTTTTGGTATTCATGGTATTTGTGTTGATATTCTTGATAAGAAGAACCAACTAATTAAATTGGTCCAAGTTATTAGGGAAAACTACCCAAATAGTCCAAAAAAATATATTTGGATTCTCGGTTTTGGGCCTTGAATTAAAATTTTCGAATTTTTGCTCACTGTACTACTTTTTTTTCACGGGATTGGTCCTTTTGTCTGATTCTCTTAATTTTCTACCGTTTAGTCCAACCCATGTGCATCTCACGTGATTTTTTCTAGGGGCTAATTTTTCATTTCATCAATTATAAAAGTTCAGGAACCATTTGTCTACGATTAGTTATAGTTGGGTTTGGTTTGAAAATTTTTGCATTCCAGATTTCAATCTCAAAAACGGGCAAAGATGCAATCCCGAATTTTCTTTTTCTTGACATATAACCAATTGTCAAATCTTTTTTGTTTTCCTCATAGTTTTCAATCTCAAACACAATTTCAAAAAAACTGATGGAGCAGATTGGGATTGGGTCGTGCTTCCAACAATTCTTGGCAAAGGTTGGTGAAGGTAGAGTATGGGGATGGAGTAGTAAGCTGAATGTGGCATTTCCTGCTCTCATGTAGGTTGTCGTCTCCAAAACGGGATAACACAGGGGAGAGTCAAAGATGCACCTCTGCGAGCAGTGTGATGGAATGTGTAGTCGGCGATGGAGGGAGATGACCAGGGTGCATGTACTTGAACCCGGAAACCACCTGCTCCGATCCAACCACCTCCAATCTAGATTGAAGCTCCATGGAAAATAGTAAAACTACCAATTTTTTTTCAATCACTCATGTTTTTTAAATTTCTGTCAACTATTTTTCTCCTTCCTCCAAACAAAAGCATTTTCTCGAACCCATTGTTTGATTGTTGTTTGAGTTTGTTTAAATTTTGATTTTGGTAGGGTGGGTTTTGTTCAAATTTGGTCAAGAGGAGGAAGGGTTTTGTTCGAATTTTGTCGAGAGGAAGTAGAGAGATGGAGAACTATTTGTGTTCGCCGACAATGGTAGTGGTGCCGGACTGTTGGCAACCATGGCGGAACTTGAACATAAGGGAAAGGAAGGGGGTTGAAGATTAAGAAGAAAGGGGTTTAGTTATAATAATTCCTTCGTATCTAGTTTTTAAAAATAACAAAATTATGAGTATTTTTGTCTATTCAAAGGAAACTTGGAATTGGAAAATTCAAGAATAAGAGAACCGGACAATGTTCACCGAATTCTTGAGTCACAAAACAATTCTTAATAGTTGGAAAAAGAGAACTACTTTTTTATGCAACGTACAATTTGGGTAAAACTAATTTAACCTCGCATTTTTAATATTTCAAATATTATCAATGTACTAGTATTAGTGGCAAAAAGTGAACAGTGTACAAATAGTTTGAACAATATGTCACCAACTCTATTAAGTCTCCATCCAAATTCGTTAACGGACATTCAATATCGTTGACAAAACGATGATATGAACTTTTTTGAAGGGTATTTTTGTCCATGAACGATGACATAAACTTTTTATTTGTTGTTGAGATAACCTGTAAATGAAAGATCAAAATTGAATTTAAGAATGTTTTACATTGTTTGATAACAAGGAATGATACGAAAACTCAACCTAGCATAGTCATTCAAAATTTACAGTTTAACAGCAAATGGGTGAGGGAAGAAAATGAAATTAATCCTGTAATGGATGAAAAATACCCTTTTGAAATCAACTCAAGTGCAATTGTTAAGGGTGGTGTTGGCGGGGCGGGTTAACCCGCAACCCACTATAATCCGTCATTTGGTGGGATGGGGCGAGCTAGCTCAAAAATGTGGTGGGCTTGTAAATTGTCAATCTAACCTATCGTTGTGGTTTAGGCGGGTCAGCTCACCAATTTTTTTCTTAATTAATATAAAAAAAATACTAATTATAAATAACACAAAAAATCTCAAAATTTATTTAAAAAATTATATTTTCTATAGTTATATTCTAAATATCGTTTTTAACAACTTTCTTAGATATTAATAGTATAAAATGAGAAAAAAATAGAAATAAAAAACCATTTTATTATTATTATTATTTGTATATTCTTATAATCTTTCTTTCCGTGAATATTACGATTGATCTATCTTATTTTGGCATCTGTTGTTGCTGTAAGTGTCACTTTTCAATGAATTCATAATCATTTACTAATATTTCAGATATAAAAAGTAATTTTACATTTTGAGCAAAAATGATTTGAACTCATAGTTTCCAAAGTGTGGCTTGTGTTATTTATACTCCCTCTATCCCTAAATTATTGTCCTCATTTCTTTTTTCGTCCGTTCTAAAATAATTGTCCAGTTTAAAACTTATTTTTTAAAAATATCACTTTTACCACTTTACCATTGCTTTTTCATCCGACTTTAATTATAGGTCACATACACATGTGTTTTAAAAGAAATTACACATTAAATCAATATAAACAATCAAGTCAATTGATTTTTTCTTAATCTATCGACGAGTCAACTAAGACGATAATTTAGGGAGGGATGAAGTAATTAGTAAATGGTGGGGCTAACCCGTCGTGGCCTCAACCTATTTGACCCACCTCCTAGTGAGCTCATATTTTCCCAATTCAATCAACCCAATTTAGGTGGCGGAACAAGCTAGCGCAACGAACCCAAACCAATTTTAACAATTCTACTCAAGATCTACAAGCATGGTTGGTCTAAACTTTTTAAGAGCTCGAGACAATAAGAAAAACGACGCTCCTATTACAAAGGAAGACAAGATTTAAACATTTTGTATGTGTGTGTGTGCACACGAGCACGAGCACATATGGGGAATGTTAAAATAGTTACTTTTTCTCATTAATCATTAATAGTTACTATTATATTATCAAGGATAAAAAATCAAAGACTGACATTTGTTGATAATATTTAATGCTACCAATGAATCTCATGCTTTGATTTTTAATCCAATGAATAATATTAATGTATTTGGGTGTGTGTGTGTGTGTTTTCTGTGGAAGACGTGTGACGATTTCATCAACTCAGAGAATCATCTCAATTGTCTCGGTTGCACATAGTAACCGGCCCACTTGAAGTTAAAATGCCTCAAACATGGTAAAAGTTTTTTCGGGTCAACTTATTTTTTTCAAATATTTATATACTCCACCATACTCTTAAATTATTTAATTACACGACCGAACTATAATTTTGTCAATAAATTGCCCATTTATGAGCTTTTGTGTTAATTTTTGTTGTTAAGACTGTTTGAACTATCCATTTTACCGCTTTGGTAAACTAATTGGTGTAAAAACTATGCCAAATAAGATTTTTCGGGTCACCCTATTTTTTGAAAATATTCGTATTGAAAATCCATTTTATTTAAAAAAAATGAAAAGTTGCATATGATTTGTATTTGATAAATTTACTATAAATATTAAAAAAACAAGTGTGTGATTTAATTTATTACCTAAACTTAGTGAATTTCATAAGGCTTATCGTAATGTGAAAAACTATTAAATAAAGAGGCTTCACTTTAATTTCCTCATGTAACACACACTATGCATATCCAACTTAAAGCATAATGGCTTAGTCCGAGAGCATACGATTCACAATTGTGAAGCCTATCTATTTGATGGTTTCTCGTGGTAAAACTTAGATAATTCAATAAGTTTATATTATAAACTAAAACCCACAATTAATATTTGTGGTAAAATTAGCAAATATAGATCATTCGTTTAACTTTTCGTTCCTTCTTTTGAAAAATAAAATATATAGAAAAACATGGAATAGGAAATTGTCATTTAGTTTGCACAAAAAACTATACCCTTCTAGAGGAGCTCCGGGAAAAAAATAAAATAATACTCTCTTTGTTACGAGTAAATAATTCACTATTTTATTTTGAGATGTTTCACTTAAAAAGTCAACTGTATGAAAATAAAGCATAAAAATGTCATTTTATTACTAATAGATTACTAAAATATAATTTTCTTAACAAATTTTACTTTCAAACATTGACTGCTTGTCTAGAACGGAAGGAGTATAAGACTGTATGTGCACCTACTACTATAAACACATAAGTTACAAATCCATTAATGACATGTAGGCCCGTTTGACCCATTATTCACAAACCCACTCGACTAAGGACCAACCCAACTCAATAACATAACAAGGTAAAACGGGTCACCCATTATAACCCATCAAATTTCGTGGGTTAAGACGTGTAATACATGTTTCAACCCGTTGGGTCAGAGTTAAATCATAAGTTATAAGTGCTCCTCCTTCGATCTCGCAATTCGCATCAGATGCAGAGGTGGATGCAATAAATAGTGTGTGTGTGTGTGTGTGTGCTGGGTGTACTAGGTTTGGGTCTAATTGTGCATGGCTGTGTGGTGTGAGTACTTTGCATTGTGTTTGATGGTGTGTGTGTGTGTTGAATATAAGAGAGGAGAGGGAGGATGAGAGAGCGCATGGGTGTGTTAAAGTTTGGATCAAACAACTCAAATCAAAAACCAAATCAAACACAACCTATTAAAAACTATTAAAATAATTTATTTGATACTCATTTGATTCAAAACCAAAAAGACCCTCCAACAGTGACATATAATCCAATACCTTAACATATCTCATTGATGAATTCAAATAAGTGTGATATTTAATATTGATTTTGTGCTTTAACTTGTTGTAAATGTTGCACTTTTTATGGGTATTTTGTATGTTTGGTGATTACAGGTCTATGGGAGAATGATGATGAAAAAGTGGAAAAAATATTAAGTTTAAAGAAGAAATTCATATATCATAGTACCGAATGGGCATGCGCTATCTAAGGGGAGCTGGAGCTAAAGTTGAAAGCAATGTCACGTTTTTAAAGGGAATTTCAGACATTAGCCACTTCAATAACTAGAGAATTATTATTTTCCTTAAAAGAAATTGTTGGTTATTCTTTTATTTCTCTCTTGTAATTAAGGCAAAGATTAGGTTGAAAGAGAGAGAGAGAGAGAAAGAGAAAGAGAGAAAACAGGTCTAGAGACTTTGTTAACAACTTCCTAGAGACTTTATAGGAGTGGAGATAGTTACCACTATTCTCTAGGAGGAAGTTACGCTAATGAGGGAAAATTCTCCTATATAAGAGATGGCGGGAAGATTGGTGGAGGGAGACCACACTGAACATCACAGTACATACACTGAAATTGAGGAAGAAATCTGAAGCAACTCTTCTCCTGTTCTTCTATGACACTGCTGGATTTTGTTGCATTTGGGTTTTTTGTAAGTAATCTTTAATTATGTTTAGTGGCTAGTTTTCTTTCTTCCAGTTAATAAACAAGTAATTCTTTACAAGTTTCTGCTGTGATATCTAATTGTTTTCATTCTCAAATTAAGCACAAGTATTTATTCATTCTCTGTTTGTTTGTTGCAAAAGGAATTGTGACTTAGAATTATTATGCTTAGTTAATGTTTGTGACCAAAACCTTAATTAACATAATAGTTCATTGCTAGTTATAACCGTTGATCCGTAATTGTTATTGAGTTCTAACAAAGTAATAAGTAACGCATCGTTTAGGTCTCACAAGCATTTTCGGTTCGTGTTGCGAGAATGAGTAATCTAAATTAAATGATATTGCTTCAATATGTACTGTTTAGAATCGGGTCTCTCACTCTTAATGCTTTCAAAACATTAAATCCTACGAGCGTCTCGAGGGTTGTCTTTTGATTAGGGAAATAGTTAATGAGCTTCTCTTAACTATTAAGACAGTAAGGACAGTAAGGAGAGATTGAGTGTTTGGTAGTTGTCGACAACTATAACCGGTTTACTTGAAACTGATTGAGACATTTTTGCATCTATGATAAGTAGTAATTTTCAGGATTACATTAAGTTCATTGACTGAATTTTTTCTTATTGAATTCAAACATCATTTTCTGTTTTGTTTACATTTAGTCATTTAAATTAATCTTTTAGTTAATTCGTTCGTTAGTAATTAGTTCAGATTAAAAACTTCATTCTTTATTTTAATTGCTTTATTAAAATTCTTAAGAGAAGTAAATTCGACGTTGCATGTAGATACGATCCCTACTACCCTATACGCGTTATTTGGGAAAATAAGAAATTATTTTTAACGGTTTGACACCTGTCAAATTTTGGCGCCGTTGCTGGGGAGCGGTTTTGCTATTTATTTCATTTTAAAAATTTTATTTTGTTATGGCTTTCTATGAACAACAATTTGGAAGTAGACATTATCTTCCACGATGAGGAAATGAGGTAAATTCTAGTTCTATTGATCAAAGATTGAATGCATTGACTTCTCTGGTTGATAAGTTTCTTGTGAATCAGGTATCAAATGCTCAAGTTTGTAGAAATTCGTTGGTTGCTAGACATGTTGCAGATTATTATCATCCATGGCAAGATAATGTGCAACACGCCATGGCAATGGGAGGATTTCCTGGACAAACTCATGAATGACCATGATCCTTATTCCTATAGCTACAATCTAGGATGGTGGGATCAACCAAATTTCAATTGCGTAAATCAAGAAGGGCAACCGGGATTTCTGCAACAGATTTATCCGTTCTCACCACCTCCATTAGTTCAGCCCACTTTCAGTTCGTCACATCGTTGGTGAGTTTAATCAAGAGTCTTGCTGAATCGGTTCAACAAGATAAAGAAATAAACGAGCAAGATAGACTCAACATCAAGAAAGATTAGAGACCAAGGCTAGCATTAAATCTCTTGAAAATCAGATTTCTCAGCTAGCCGTGTGTGTAAGAAAGCTAGAAATGTATCAAGTTGTACAGAAAAAGAGGCATGTTGATTGTAGCAAGGAAGAAGTTGTGAAAAATGAGGGTTCGCCAAGAAATGAAGATTGAGAATTCATTAAACAAAGTGAGAGAATTATTATTCTCCCACCTTTTCCGGGCAGATTCGCTAAGAAAGAAAAGGATGAGAAGGAAATCTTAGAGACCTTTCGTAAGGTTAAGATTAACATTCCTGTCATGGATACCATAAAGGAAGTACCTCACCATTCTGAAGAATTGTGTGCAAAGAAAATGAAGCTGAAATTGGTGTTTGTGAAAAGTTTGACATATAAAGATGTACCTTTCCAAAGAAGTGAGGAGGTGCATGAAAATATTATAGCACTTTATTCTACACCGGAGGTAACACCAAGGTTTGATTTTCCTTCTTTTCCGTTACCATTTTCAAGTGACAAAATTCTTCCTCCATTGCCGATTATCATTAATTTGACCGAGTTGTAGGAAGAGTGGGTATTGAGTCTAGCTACAGACGTTAAATAGCGGCGCTAATTGGGAAGCAACATAATAATTTTAATGCTTTAATTTCCTGCTTTTCTAGGTTAAATTTATTTTCTTGTTATTTTCATTATGTTTTTAGTGTTTTTTGTAGCAGCATGTGTGTGAGTTAAAGAAGCAAAGAAGAATGAACTGCTGGTAGCAAGGCTTGTGAGAGCTTAGTACATGCCCATGTGGTATTTTCACTTCTCCCGTGTTTTTTTCCAAGAGCAACCAAGCGGCAGAACGAAATTAGGATTTCCCTTTGCCTATGTTCAGCATGACAGGGAGTAGCTCTTTTCCCTCCACTTTGCTCTTTTCTGCTTAAATTTTTTTTCTTGCTTTGCACACCTTGATTATGTACTACATTGAGGACAATGTATAACATAAATGTGGGGGGATTTGAGCATGTGTAAATAGGGTAATTGGGGGTCCCTTTTTGCTGTTATGTTGGTTGTTGTATATGTCTTTATCTGGGGATTTTTGAACTTTCATGACATGATTCGGGGTTGACAGGTTGAAATGAAAAGGAGACATTGTTGTTATGTTGATAGATGTGCATTATCATATTAAATTGAGGAATTTATGATAAATGATGGGCATTTTGAAAATTTTTGCATGAAATTGAAAAAATTGTCTTTTAAACTGATGCTTTCAACTAGTGTGTGCAACTCTTAACTCATTAGTCACTTTGGTGAGTTTTTGAGCCAAAAATAGAGCAGTCCGTTATATATGCTCTTTTCTTGTTTCTTTGAGTGATTTTCATGCGCGAGTGATTATTCTAGAACTTGCATTTTATATACAAATTAAGATCACATCAATGAGTTCTTTGCACCAATATGATAAAGACACTTAGGTATCACCACTTTTGTCTATCTTTTTCTATCCCACCCATAAATGTTTATCCCTAGTTAACCATTTTGAGCCTAAACCATTTCTTTTTGATAAACCTTCAAATGAACCTTTAGCCTTTCTTTTTACCATGTTTTGATTGACCCGATATCAAGGAATTGCATAATAACTGTATGAAATATAAAATTTCATCTAGTAAAAATTATAAACTACAAGTGATGGCTAGTTAATTATGTAAAAGCATGTTATGTGCAAGCAAAAATAGTGATGTGAGCTGTTTCGAAAGAAAGAGAAAAAAAAATAGCAGCCGGTCAAAAGGAAAAAAACATGCTCAATGGAGCTGCTTAAAAAAAACGAAGAGAAGAAGGTAGCAGTTTTCCAAAAGAAGAAAAAATGTGATACATATAAAAGATGCACAATCCAGTTCGTTTGTAATTTAATCCATGACTATACTTCATTTGTGATTATTGCTAGTGAATGAGTTTGAGATGATTTATATGGTTATTTTTACATTTCTTTGACATCTTTTAACCCACTTTAAATCACTTATATCCTACCCTCTTCACCCCTAGCCACGTTACAACCCTTTTAAAGACCTTTTTGATTGGTGCATTATGAACTCATATTCAATGATGAAGATTTGATCAATTTGCAAGCATATGATAATATCAATCCGTTGTGTGATTTGAGTGTTTCATGATATACATCCCTCTTTAAACACTTTTGTATGATTTGAGAGATACCGTGATGATAGTTGAGTCTTTCATATGTGAAGTTGAAGGATAATTTTAGAGACATGCGAATCAATTTAAATTGAAAAATTAGCGAATGCCCATCTCGTTGATTGAATTTTGATTTTCAATATGAGAATGCACATTTGATGTCAAGTTGGGAACAATGTCTGTTTTTCTTGGGTTGGTTGGAGCAACAATGATCATGTTCATGAAGTTTAAAAAATGCTTGAGGACAAGCATCGTTTAAGTGTGGTGGAATTTGATGAACTCAAATAAGTATGATATTTAATATTGATTTTGTGTTTTAACTTGTTGTAAATGTTGCACTTTTTATGGGTATTTTGTATATTTGGTGATTACAGGTCTATGAGAGAATGATGATGAAAAAGTGAAAAAAAATATCAAGTTTAAAGAAGAAATTCAGATATCATGGTACCGAATGGGCATGAGCTATCTAAGGGGAGCTGGAGTTTAAGTTGGAAGCAATATCACATTTTTAAAAGGAATTTCAGACATTAGCCACTTCAGTAACTAGGAGATTATTATTTTCCTTAAAAGAAATGTTGAGTATTCTTTTATTTATATCTTGTAATTAAGGCAAAGATTAGGTTGAAAGAGAGAGAGAATAGGTCTAGAGACTTTGTCAATAACTTCCTAGAAACTTTTTAGGAGTGGAGATGGTTACCACTATTTTCTAGGAGGAAATTACGATAATGAGGGAAAATTTTCCTATATAAGAGATGGCGGGAAGATTGGTGGAGGGGGACCACACTGAATATCACAGTACATACACTGAAAATTGAGGAAGAAATCCGAAGCAATTCTTCTCCTGTTCTTCTATGACATTGTTGGATTTTGTTGTTTTGGTTTTTTGTAAGTAATCTTTATTTATGTTTAGTGGCTAGTTTTCTTTCTTCCAGTTAATGAACAAGTAATTCTTTACAAGTTTCTCTTGTGAGATTTAATTGTTTTCATTCTCAATTAAGTACAAGTATTTTTTCATTCTCTGTTTGTTTGTTGCAAAAGGAATTGTGACTTAGAATTATTATGTTCAGTTAATGTTTGTGGCCAAAACCTTAATTAACATAATAGTTCATTGCTAGTTATAACCGTTGATCCGTAATTATCATCGGATTCTAACAAAGTAGCAAGTAACGCACTGTTTAGGCCTCACAAGCATTTTCGGTCCGTGTTGCGGGAATGAGTAATCTAAATTAAATGATATTGCTTCAATATGCATAGTTTAGAATCGGGTCTCTCACTTTAAATGCTTTCAAAACATTAAATCCTACGAGTGTCTCAGGGGTTGTCTTTTGATTAGAGGAAATAGTTAATAAGTTTCTTAACTATCAAGACGGTAAGGAGAGATTGAGTGTTTGGCGGTTGTCGAAAACTATAACTGGTTTACTTGAAGCTGATTGAGTTATTTTTACTTTTATGATCAGTAGTAACTTTCAGGATTACATTAAGTTCATTGACTGAAATTTTCTTTTATTGAATTCAAACATCGTTTTCTGTTTTGTTTATATTTTGTCATTTAAATTAAGCTTTTAGTTAATTTGTTCGTTAGTAATTAGTTTAAATTAAAAACTTCAATCTTTATTTTAATTGCTTTGTTAAAATTCTTAAGAGAAGTAAATCCGACGTTGTCTGTGGATACGATCCCTACTACCATATACGCGTTATTTGGGAAAATATGAAATTATTTTTGACGGTTTGACACCGCCACTCATTATATTTATCTCAATTACTTTAATTTATTTTCTTCAGAAAATGGCTAAAAACTTGAAAAAATCATAGAATTTTTTTTGATATCCAAATGAAACAAACCAAATATCTATTTATAGGTAAAAATGTGCACTTTAATTCAAGAAAAAAATAAATTTTTTGTTCGAAAATTGGCCAAGAAAAACAATGGTGAAAAAGTTTTTTTTTTTTTTTGAAATTGCCAATGTGGAAAGGGCGGCAGATTGTTAGTTGTTGCAGAGTTGTCGGCCGGTGCGTTATTTTTTGATTTTTTTGTTACAAAACAATGTCGTTTTGTGTAGTTTTTGGCCAAAACACAGTCGTTTTACTTGGTGTGTATGATTTGACGTGGTTTTGATTTATGTCTTAAATTGATCCAAATCAAACCAAATCAAACAAAATTTCGATTCGATTTCTTTTTGATCCACCGTTGGAAGCTTTGATTCATTATGATTTTTTAAAAAACTACCGTTGTTCAAGCTATAAGAGAATAAAATAAAAGATTAGAGACAGTGTGTATGTAAGAACATCCATAGTGATTCTCTGTACCACCATCCTAAAATCGTTTAAAGAGTTTTTCACATCCCTTAAGACCACATTGGACACTCTATCAAGCATCATATCCCTAAAATTAGTTAATTAAACCCCAAAATATTAGGTGAGTTTTACTGAACACTAGATTCTTCCTATTGGTGGATCTTTATGTATTCATATTCTTCCAATTGGTGGATCTTTATGTATATGATAATCTGTTAACCTCATTTGATAATTAGTTTTCATAATCTTTTTCCATTTCCCATTTCTATTAAATTAGGGTGTGTGTGTGTGTGTTTGTTTTGCACTTATCATTCCCATTTCCTGTTATTTATAAGTTAAAATTATGTGTATATTTGTAATATTAAAAAGCAGACTTCATTTAAAAAAAATGTAAACATATAGTATATATATTTTTAAAATATAAAATTTAAAGTATATATATTTTATTCCGATTGCAGTAGGAAAATAGAAATAAAAAAGAGGAAAATATATTGATAGTTAAATGATGTCAATAATTTAGAGGGCTATAAAGGGTGCTCATTAGAGTAGAAACTTTTTTAAAGGGTCTCTACAAAGATTTAGGAGTTGTATAGGGAGTATTTTAGGGCGCAACCACTATGGATGCTCTACGTGTCAAGAGTAGGGGTGTACGTGATTCGGTTTGATTTGGTTTAGATCAAAACCGTGAATCGAATCACCCCCTCGGCTTCAAAAATCACAAACCGACTAACGCTTGGAACCGAACCAAACCAAACCACTCAGTTCGGTTCGGTTCGGTTTATGGTTTGACATAAAATCAAATCAATCATCTTAGAAAATATTAAAAATTAGACAAATAAAATATTAATTGGTAAATTAACATAAAATATTAATTAAAAAAGTCAAACTTCTCTTATAAATATCAAACATTCACAAACAATAAAATACAAGTAAAATATCATTTAAATCCGTGACATTTGGTAAGAACGACATTATTTATTATATATATGCAGGAAATGTAATACCCCGATTTCCGGTTAGCTTGACTTGCGTGCAATGCTCGCATTTCTTCCCTTGTTGAATTCTTGTTCGGTTTGTGAGAGTGTCTAGATGTGTATGAGAGACCACATTAATACCAAAACAGTATTAAGAGATGCTCTATAGTTGTTGACTTGCTAAAGTCACAAGTCGTAACCCGACGATGATCGGAATGCGACGCGATTGAGAGTTTGCTTGCGTTTTGTGTTCGTAACCTCGGTTTGGTCCTATATATTTACATGATGATTGATTAACATGTTTATATGTATTAGACTTTGTAAGTCCGGATATTTGGATGAATAGCCTTTAAAAACTTTGAGGATTAATTTGAAAATCCTTATCTTGTTCAGTTGGTCTAGTGAAGAGAGTGTTTTGACGCTTTGAAATTTGTTTGATAACTTGAATATAGAGAAGAAATTTGAACACAAGTTCGAACAAGTTATCGCGTAGTTCGAGATTTAGACATGAGATCGTCTCTAATGACTTCAACAAAAGGGAGAATGATTGAGAAACAATCAAACTCGTGAGACAAACCGACCGAGTTCGAAATAATTTGAACCTATCTATTGTTTAAAAGTTTTCTTCTTAGAAGTATTTAATCTTACCAATTTCATTATTTATAGATAGCCAAGCAATTTAGGAACACATTTGAATTTTGAAAATGTGTTATGGCTCACAAAGGATGTGAGATATTATATGGCTTTAAGTCTCATGGTATTGCTCGTTCGCAAATAGTTCATTTGTCGATTCGTTAGCGAGTTGTTGCGCCTTGATTCGGTTTCACTCCGAGTTGTTTTGGGAGTTTGTTTGTGGGTGTTCTATGGGAGTTCTACACCATATTTGAATGGGGTTTGAACCTTGTTTGGTTTGGTTGAGTGTTTGGGGTCATTTTAGGTTGAATTATAGACCTTTCGTGCACTGGAGGGCTTGCGGTCGCAAGGGGTTTGGACCTTGCCCCCGCAAGGTGAGTAGAACTTTGGTTGGTGATTTTGGCTAGCATGCACTCGCATGCTAAAGAGGCCATGCGTCCGCATGGTCTGATTTCCTGATACGGGTTGTTTTGCTTATTTCACAAATTGGGCTATCCTAATCCTACCCAAACCCACCCTAAACCATTCCTAAACCATCCTAACTATCACCCATTGTATCCTAACCATCTATTTTAATTTTTAAGTGGGTTAGTTAACATTTTGTCTTGGGAAGACCTCCACATGCATTGGTCACATATCCCACTCACCTTTTCAACCTTTGGGAACCCAAATACACCACTAAGCCTCCATTCTTCTGCCATCCTTTTCAAAAAACGGGCAGAACATTTCTTGGGTGCTTGAGAGAGTCTTTTAGGGTTTCTTGAGAGTTCATCCATGGATTCCAAAGCTTGAGAGCTCCATTTCCAAATCCAAGCCATAGAAGTGAAGAGGAGGTTGAGGAGAACACTTCCCACCATTTGCATGTTTGTTTTGTTACTTGAAGTGCTGATTGTAGGTAAGCTACTATACTCATCCTATTAAGGATTTTGTGCTCATTGACCCTAAGGAAAACAAAGGGCTCGCTATTTGAGGTCAATGAATACACTTGTATGCTTTGTGTGATTTCATTTTGAGTTTAAAGAGTGAACTTGCTAAGAATCATGTGTGGGTTAATTTCTATGATTAGTGAAGTATGTTATGAAGGTTCATTGTGTAAGCTTGGACTTTGAACATGATGGTTATATAATTTCCTAGAAAAATGATTAGTGAAGTATGTTATGAAGGTTCATTGTGTAAGCTTGGACTTTGAACATGATGGTTATATAATTTCCTAGAAACCTAGGGTTTGACATGGTGCTTATATAGTAATTGGGTCACTTGTGTTATGAAACATGTTTTGGGAATTTTATTTGAATATTTGGAATTCTTGGAATTACACATGGTTATACGTTTAAGGTTTGGAAATATGCATGATGAGCTCCTATTTTTGGTTGTAAGCATGAAAAATGAATTATCGTTATGAATTATATTATTTTAAGGTAACATTTGGCTTTAATGGATTTAGTTGATTTTCATGAATATAAAAGTATGTTGTTCAACTTTATTTCATGAATTTGAGGTTGTGAGTATATTAGATGAACTTACATCTTGGTTGTGAGCATATTAGATAAATGTCTATTTTGGGTGAAAGCATGCTAGATTAAATCCTATCTTGAGATACATGCTTGAAATGTGATGATTGGCTCTAATTAATAAGTGTTGATCTATGAACCATGTTTTGGGGATTTTGTTGGGAAGGTATGGATAATGTTGGGTTACATAATGTTGTTAACCTTGAGAACTTAGCCGTGAATATTAGCTTATGAACACTAGGAGGATTATGATGCAAATAGCTTCTACGCCTTCGAATTTAGAAAGAGTAGAAATGACTCAACTGAGTCGATTATGTGATTTATGTGAACAAAGAAAATTACATATTGAGATCCTACGTGATCGATTTGGGGTAGTTTTGATGCAAGTTAAGCCTTCAAGCGTTTACAAGTGTATGAAGGACACTTGGGTATTAGAGAGTTGATAATATTGCTCTAATATGTTTAGGTGTTAGTTAGCATAGAAATGCATAACTATGTGATTTTAAAGTAAATATCTACTTGACTGGATTAGTGCGCTATGTTGCACTTTTCCTTGGTGAGCATTTGAGTATATATTACCCGTGCTTGCGTTTGAGTCCAGCTTGCGTCGTTTTTAGTTTGAGTCTTTGGCGGGACGATGCATTGTCTTCATGAATTGTGGGATTCGTGATCGCAATGTATCGCCGTGCCAGGTTGCACACACCCTCCATCGATGGCCACGGTGGGGAAGTAGTCGATCTTAGTTGTAGTAAGTAAACATGACTCTGATCACTATGGAACCCGAGCGAGGGAATGTCTCGGGGACGTCGATACCACGAAAGGGATATCAAGGACACGATTAACGACACGTGTTTTTGCAGGAGCCACACTGGCGGAAACGGAAAGGAAATCATCTTCTCTCTTATGTGGTTTATTTTACGAGCACTTATATGAATTGTTGTGCTACGTGACTAATGATATGATTTACATGAGATGATGATTGCTTGATGAAACATTATAATAGAAATATAACATGCGAATGAAATGATGATTTTTATGATATAATGTTATACTAAGAATATAACATGTTATTCATGATTTGAATAGAAACCATAGTTTCCCGTATATGAATTATTATATGAATTATGTGGAATGATGTATTACGAGACTTATGATATAATTGGGTAAGAAGGACGATGTTTTGATAAATGTTACAATATGAAGATGACATGCTATACATATTGGAATTGAGAATCATATTCTATTTGATATGGAATTGCTTTACGATGAAATATGTAGAACGATATCCTAGATGACTATTGATATAATTTGGTTTATGTTGAGGACTATTCCAGGAAATGATATGTTATGGGTATGACATGATACATGCATGTTTTACTTGAGAATAATGTCATGCCATGACATTGCATATTTAGTAGCTTACTAAGTCTTTATGACTTACTCTGTTTAGTTTGTTTTCCTTAGATTCGAGCCGAGCTAGTGATTCGAAGGAGTTCGCTGAGTCTACGATAGAACGTGAGGTTGTTGCGAAGATTGTTATTATTATATTTTTGTAGCCTTGGTTTCGGAAAGGACGTTAGGGAAGTGAAGTTATATAAACTTCACTTTGGGTAGTAAGAATTGTGTTATTGAATTGGTACTTGTATTTGATAAACTATTACTTTGTCTCTTATGAGCCAACAACTGTTAGTCGTGCCATGTTGATGTTATTATGTTATCTCTATCAATCTCAAGTTGTTTATATTGTTGGTTATGTTGTACTCCGACATGTTTAGCCATAAAGTGTGTAGACTAGAGTTGTAGACTTAGTTTAATGTTGGGTTCCGGCTGTAATGTCACCGATGACTTGGTTTTAAATATTTATAAAATTGTAACATGTGGTTTTGTTATATGTGTCTAATGTTGCGTTACGTGCTTTGAAATTTTGGGCCGATAGATTTACTATCTCTTAGGTTATTTTGTATTTCGGAGCTTGTTAGCTCGGGTTCCATTATATTATTCACTTCCGCATTTGTTGAGTCGTTGGCGTATCACTGTTATAGCTTTACCCTTTCTTGTTATTTGTGTGTTCTGACGGCACGACCTTGGGGTCTCGTATTGAGATCTGGGTCGGGTCGCCACAGGAAATACATATATATTATATATAATAAATTATCAAATAAAACATGGTTCGGTTTAGTTTGGTTTGCAAACATAAACCATGGATCGAACTGAACCGGTCGGTTTTTGAATTTTGAAAACCAAAACCAGGACGATAATGTTTAGGAAGCTGTTATTTTCACTACATTAATTGAATATCCACTATATTCATTAAAAATCCTTCAAATTAATTTATGTTAGGACGTAAATTCCCTTTAAATAGTGACTTAATTAAACTATATACAATTTATTTTTCAAATTTCTTTTACATTCCTTTTCTTTGAAACAACTTAAAATTATATTTTATTTCATTTTGGGAGTGTCTATTTCTCTATTATAATTATTTATCCTCTATATTTATATAAGATAATGTTATGTAGACAACACTAACCCTTATCTTCTTAAGATTTTAATGTCCTGAATTATATTTTTATTAGAAATAAACAAAAGAACTTATAAGAATTACACGTAATCTCTGATTGTATTATTGAGTAATATTTAAAAATAATAATCTAATCTATACTTTTTATTTCGCAATAAAAGTTACAATTATAATGTAGTTTTTATGGGCTTTATAGACAATAAATATCGCCAAACATTTACTTTTATTTTTTGAACACATCTCACATAATAAGCATATTGATTAATTTTTTTTTCTAGAAAATAGGAATGAATTTTTTTTATAGTTAATGGTAGTTTTGTCCCATTATAAATTAGTTGAATATTATATTAAATATTGTAGTGGATAAATAATTTTTGTAATGGAAATAACCTTGATGTTTAACGGCTCAAAATGTTTTACATCAAGTACTTTCATTATATATTTTGAGAAAATAAGTAATTATAAAACTTGCATCGATACTCTTTGGGAATAATCTTATTTTTAAATCATACTTTTCTCTCTATGAACAATGAATTTGAAAATGAATCTGTAAGTTATTTTCCAGAAAAAAAAACTTTATTTTTCGTGGACTCAGTATACCTTTTACATTGACAACAATTTTTAAAGGTTACCAAACACCTAAGTACGTGGTTCGGTTTAGGCCAAAACGACGAATCGAACCACCCCTATTGTTTTAAAAATTTCAAACCGAATCGAATAAAGTTTGGAACCAAACCAAATCACTCGATTTGGTTGGGTTCGATTTTGTGGTTTTTATATAAAAAAATAATCAACTTAACCAACATTAAAAATAAAAATAAAAATAAAAATAAGATTTTAATTTAGAATTAACATCAAACGTTTGAAAATAATCTACTAAAAACAAATTATCATAAAGAAAACAATACAAATTCCAAAATAAATACAAACAAAGTTCAGAATAGTTAACAAATGTTAATATATATCTATCAACTATTACTAAAATAGAAGTCGCTGCTATCACGTGCGGCTTTTGTTAAATGCTTAAAGTTTTTAAGGAAGTTCATTCTTCCACGTGTCACCCTCTTATGAGTTGTGTTTTTTTTTTTTTTCTTCTGCCAAAATCAATTATTGATAAAAGTTACTAATGAAAGTTTTTATCATATTTGATTTTATACGGTTAGTTTAGGATGACTTTTATGGTTAGGATAAATTTTATCACATTCGATTTTATACATCTCTCACTTGATTAAGACTTCTCAATTCTCATCATTTTCACTTCACTAGGATAAAATATCTTTATTAATAAAGAAATATTTAACAAACAATTTTTTTTCAAATTCAAATTTATTTATCCATTCTAAACAATCTCTTTTAAATTCAAATTATGCAAATGACTTGAGATAAGTACTAATTGGAATTTACTATTTTACGGTGATCCTATGACTATTATACAATTTCACTCCCAAGCGTGTGAAGGGCGGTTCCATCGTTTCCTCTCGATGTCAGTTTCTTCCTCTAAAACCCGTAGCCTCCTTAGGTATCTCACACCCATTTATCCCACTTCGCTACCCATCTCCCCCCTTCATTCATGGCCTTTGTCTCATTCCTTTGTTCATTTTTCCCTCTTTGCCAAGCTTTGATTATTTGATTGGACCGGAAGTCTTGGGCGGCAACCATGAATGTGATCCACCATTGATTTAGCCACCATCAGGTGACTCATCTTCTGGATTAACAGGTTTCGATTCTCTATTTGGAAGTCTTCCCGAGGCTGTGCAGGGCAGGGCATAAACCATGAATATTTTGGTACTTTTATCCCATCCACTACTTCAATTTAGCTTTCGATTTTCTATTTGGATTCCTCTTTTATGGGTTTCTTTTCTTTTTCGGTTATTCATCACAACATCTTCAACAAAGGGCGGAGGAGAGTGTCCACATCTCATAACCGACACATAGTTTGATTTCTATGATTGACAAGCATCTCCAAGTCGAGGTACAATTTAATTTCTATGCTCTTACATGAGTCTCATATTTTCTTCTTCGGTTTTTCTCTTCCTCCCACACATAAATCGATTTCATTTTGTTCCCACAAAAAAAAAATCGGCATTCAAGGGTTTTCATACAGGTTTAGTCTGCAAATTTAAGTTATGGTCCATCATTCCTCAAATTTTATGCATAATTGAAGTTATGGTCCATCGATTAAATTTTGTTTATATTTGAGGACTGATTTTGTGGGAGTTTGAAACAAATTGTTTGTTAGTTTTAATGTTGGATAATTGATTTATTTGCGTGCAAACAATCTGTTTGATGTTTGGTGTTGCTACCTATCCATTGATTTATAAGAGAGTATTTAGCAATTATTGATATCATATGCTACCTATCAATTTAACTGAATAATAGTAATAGTGGTATTAATCATATGCCTACATTCATTGTAATATTGGAGTATGCCATAGGGATATTGTTTGATTGAAAGTGTCTTTTGTGTAGGGTATGCATATGAGGTTTTATTTGGTTAGTGTTTAGTCAATGGAGGAGTAAATATTTTAACTTTATTTCAAGTGTTCGTGCAATATAGATCATGTTGAGAATTCAGTTGGCCATTTAATTCAAACATGTTGTTTTGAGTTGCCATCCTTTAATACTTCTAAAAGAATATGATTAAAGTCTTCTTGTAGAGTGTTTTATTTTATCAAATAGAAAGGGAACTGTGTTAATCAAGTGCGTAGTCATATTGGGGAAAAAAATTGTGCTTGCCCTACTCTTTTCGGGCGTAAAAATTCGATGTGCTATTTTATGGTTTTAGATAGATTTTTCACTCTTTATTTGTATTGAATAACTGTGAACATGTGATGGATTGAGTGTACATGTTATTTTCGTTATGACGACATGTTTTCAAATGTGTTTGGTTAGTTAGGAGAATCATGCATAATTTTCTTACTTGAAAATCTATTCTCGTGTTTGTTTTCTCCTTGATCAGCTCTATATTATATTCCTCCTCTTTCTTTCTCGAATCCTCATAAGCTGCTACAAGGCCCATATCCTCAGTTATCCCCCTTTACATTTTGCAATTTGACGTTAGAATTATGGACACAAGTCTCTTTCCTCTATTTAGAACTCCACCTTTATCTCAAATTCCACCTCCACATATGCCTATAATATCTCATGATTATATGTGGGAGGATACATGTTCTATAGACAAAACAATATGTTTTTTTAAATATATTAATTAATCACTTCTGATGCATAAAATATATTTATATGTCTAATATCTTCTTTGTCTCACGTGCAGATAAAAATAATGGAAAACTAATATTGCAATCTCGCGTTTCTTAACCAGTTATTGCTGTGAAGCAAGAGCTTCTAAAAGAAGACTAAGTAGTCCTAATTGAGAAAACAATAAATTATTGTTGCTACAACTCAAATTTCTTTTAATTTTTTTCATTTCAATATTTCATTATTGGTTTTCTTTAATTATTATCTCATTATTTTTGTGTTATTTAGTCTTACTCCTCCCTCCTTGCAAAACATGCAACATACAATGATTTGGTCTCGAACACCGTGTCATAGGCATACGCACAAAGTTATAAGTCGGTAACAATTTTATAAAATAATAGATTCATTTAATTAAACTATTTCTTTTATATTGTATTAAATATTCATATATTAATTTAAATATTTACCCTATTTTAGATTTGTTCAAAAGACTATAATTATAATGAGTTTGTAAAATTTTCTTATTGTAAGTAACTTTTGCAAAAAAAAAAAAGAAATCTTAAAATTGTGCATCGCACGGATATAACTAGTTATATGATTAAATTAAGAGCCTATATTATACATATCAAATGATTGTTCAAAGTTTACAAGAATTAACAAATGTCATATAAAATATATTATATAATAAATAAATAAATAAATAAATAAATAAATAAATATATATATATTTATTTATTTGATTCCATATAAAAAACTGTAAATCAAAGAGCACAATTTTCTACCAAAACCAACCCGTCGGCCACTAAAACCGAACCGGATCCCAATTATTTTCGTTCAGTGCCAGTGGTACCGTTGTTCCGATGTACAGCCCTACAAACACCGGACTCAATTTCAGATAAGCTTCGGACGGAAAAAAAAGAAGCATAGCCAGCCATCGCCATAATCAACCTCAATCTCAAGTTCTCAACCCCAATCAACACCATTAATGGCTTCTTCAGCAGTAACAACAAGACCCACCTTCAAATTCCACCTCTCACCTCCCTTCAAACCAAAACCCCACCTCCTCACTTTCTCACCCACCATCATCAAACCCCAATCAATCACCTCATATCTTTACAACCACTCTAAACTCCATTTCACTTCAAAATCAATCGATGTTTCCAAAGAAGACAAGCCCACCTCTGAAGAATCACCCATTACGCCGCCGTCCAATTCAACAGCCGAAATGGAAATCCCACCACGGGAAACTGACATTTTCGACAAGCGTAGGCTGGAGGAGAAGTTTGCGGTTCTGAATACTGGAATCCACGAGTGCAGGTCATGTGGGTACCTTTACAACCAGGCCTCCGGAGATCCATCTTACCCAATCCCGCCAGGACTACCGTTTGAGCATTTAGCGGAGGATTGGCGGTGTTCTACGTGTGGGGCGGCCAAGAGTTTCTTTCTAAGTAAGATTGTGGAGATTGCTGAGAACCAACAGTTTGGACTCGGGGCTAACACAAGCTCATCTACTACTAGTGATGTTGCAGATGCTGATATCAAGAACAAGTCTCGTGAATTCATGGTAGATTACCTTATCAACTCAATTGGGTTGTCCAGAGATGAAGCTATCTTAGCATCATCAAAGGTAAGTCACTTGAAATCCACCAAAAATCCTGATTTAGTCATCAATATACTCAAACATGTCGGCGGATTAGACCAAACACAGCTCAAAGATGTCGTCTTTTCTGTACCCAAAGTCCTACTACATAAACCAGATGAAACCCTAGAATCCAAAATTAGGGTATTTCAGCAACTCGGCTTAACCGGGTCCCAGCTAGTCACACTCATCAAGAGGACTGGTAGTGGCATTCTCAGGCGAGGGTTAGATACCACCATCATACCATCTATCAGTTATTTGAGAAATGTAATGGGCGGCTGTGATGATAAGGTTATTAAAGCTCTGTGCTCATCCCAGCGCATAATATCTGCTAAACCCTTCCAAGTAATGCCCCCCAATATTGACCTGTTACGAAGTTATGGTTTCACACAAGAAAATATTGAGAGAATCTTGATTAAATGCCCGAGTTCCTTGTTAGGTAAGCCTGAGCGGCTTCGAGATTTATTGCATAGAATTGAAGTTGAATGGGGGATTGACCGTGGTTCTAATGCGTTTGTCCAAGCTATTTATGCACTTAGTATGCTTAGTAGTTCAACATTGGAAAACAAATTTGGTGTCTTTAGGAGCTTTGGTTGGTCTGATTCCAACATATGTGATTTGGCTAGGACTATGCCTGGCACCTTTCGAAAATCAGAATCTTCACTTCGACGTAAATTAAACTTTTACATGAAGGAACTTGGATGTACACCTACTTACTTGGCCTCTCACCCTGCGTATTTGAATTATAGTTTTGAGAAAAGGGTAAAGCCGCGACATGAAGTTTTGAAAATCTTGAAGGGGCATAAGCTCGTGAAGAGTAGTCTGACTCTCTATCCTGTTCTTACTATTCCGGAGGTGAAGTTTGTAGAGAAATTTGTGCTGCCTTACAAGGATCAGTTACCTGATTTGTTTGAAACTTACGCCAACAGTAAGAAACAACAATCAGAGGCCTAATGACCTACCTTCCAACTATGGCTTTAGTTTATTCTATCCTATTTGCCTGTTGTTAATGCCTGGAATCAGTTGTAATGACATGAATTTGAAGAACAGAGAAGTTCACTTCGTAAGTAAATTTTTAATTGGTGATTTCTCCATTTACTTTCCATGCATATTTGCTTGTTAGTTGCATGATTAGCTATTGATCAATTCCTGTTTTTGATTTGCTTATTTTGCTTTTGATTAATTTGCGTTTTTCAAATTTACCCTAGCCATGAACCAATTTAATCCCCTCCTCTTCACTTTTGGTATTAATTGTATAATAGAACTATTGAAGCAATAACAAAAGAAAGTCCTTTGCGTGTATTCATATTTCTCTTGTCTTACAGCATTTCTGAATGTTTTTTAATTCAATGTACGTACAAGTTTATCACGTGTTTTTGCTTTAGCATGCAAACTGTGAGCTTCACCCATCCGCACAATATTCCAATTTTCCTGTGGCAGGCTCTCCTTGAGCCGTTGCCCACAAGGAACTATCTTCTAAAATAATTCTACTTACTCGCCGACTTTCCCTAGAGGTAGGACGATGAGGGATGAATTGCAACTTTTGCTTAATTGTTCAAGGTTGCAAGCAATCTGGTTTAGGCTTCTTGGTTTGGGGGGAGGAAGGGGGGAAGAGGATACCATTTGATGACTATGTCTCATTCAAGTGTGGTTTTCGCAGCGCATTCATCGTAATGACTAGAGAATAATGGTCTATCTGTTGCAACCTAAATGTCATCCTCTTTTTTTTTTTTTTTGATAGATAAGTGTGACCCTTGTTGGGACGAGGATTGGAACCAAGGACTTCAACGTCTGAGTGCCCTTTCCAATTGCAGATAATGGAGGATGTGAATTCCAGGAATATTGAACAATAAAGAGGACTCACTGATTTGCTCAATCCACAGTAGCAGGATTGTCAAGGGCTATGGCTTCTCTTAATTTTGTTGGGCTCTTCAACCTTCTTTATTGGAGTACATTTTTTCTCTATGCTCTCATTCTTTAGCCCTGATATTCCAGCTTGCTATTGCCACATAAATTCTTGAATACCTTACACCTATGATGTATGATGTCTGTCATTCTGCAATAGCATACCATGTATGTATGCATGCTTCATCAGCAGTCCTAAGGAAACTTTTGTGGCGATGAGACGACTTGTCTCTTTTTGCTGATGTTCTAGATGTGCTAGACTGCTAGGCTTCATCTGTTCCATTCATGGTGGCTGCCATAGTTGTTTATACTTGTTTTTCCCATCTCTTTAGCTGTTATGAGATTTTAATCGTTGTGTATGTTATGATAAATTTTGATCTCTAGGAGTCTGTTGGACAGTATGGAAGGAAAGGATGAGATGTCTATCCCTAGAAGAAGGTGTCTCTGCTTAATGCGTAGTCATTTTGGTGTAAGGAGTCAGTGTTGTCAGGTAATTCTTTTGTGGAGTTTGTGGATAGCTTTTTTAATGGCTAGGTTCTTTTTATTGAGTATACTAGTGTACAAAGTTTGCATCATTTGTAAGGGGATAAGTCTCTCTCTCTAACACAATCATAACCTTCACCATTAAAAGGGATGAATCTACAGATTTGTTAACAATTTTACCTCCTTTCTCAAATGTCCGGGAGTCTCTTGGACAATTTGGAGGAAAAGGAATCTCAAGGCTTTTGAGAATGATGAAATTTCTCTAGTTTAAGGGCGTCCCTGCTTCATATGTTGATATGTTGTATTTTTGGTGTGCATGGTTGGTGCTGACTTCAGTTAATTGATTTGTAGAGTTTGTTGATGGTTTTGCAATTGGCTTGGTTCTTTGATTGAGTATCCTCGTGGTGTACACAAGCCGCATCACTTGCTTTGGCGCCTTTTGCTTTAACCTTGTTCTGTGCTTGCTGTAATATACCAAGATATTTGTGTTAAGTGGGTGTGACGTTTAGCATTGCCCTAAAATTATACTCTTTTTGTTCCTAACAAGTGTCTTATTCCTTACCCCTTGTTGGTCAGCTTGATGGGCGTCTTCTCCATTGTCCCTCTACGCAAGGTACATAACAACGATTGAAGATTGATCATCTTCCTCATCAACCATATATAGATAGATATGTTTGATTCGTAGTAATTATCCTCGTATATGCAGATTTAGTAGAACTGCAACTGCTCATCTCGTCAGTAGCTTACACACTCCTAAAGGAGGCAAATACCAAATTGGCCAAGTAATTAAGTAATCTTTATATGAGTTTCTTCTTCGAGTTGTGGGGTTACTTATTTGATCTGTTGCTTAGTCATATATCATGTTTTAATTTGCAGGAAACAAGTTACCAAATTAATCCAATCCTTCTCTTTTAGCTTTGTATTTGCCTTCATCCAGTGGTTTTTTGCTGCTGCTGATGGCTGTGGATTTAGGAGCTTCCCTACCTTCGGTCTGAAAGCCTGTGTTTACAGGTAACACACACACACACACAAACTTGGTCTGCTTTGGTATTCATGGTATTTGTGTTGATATTCTTGATAAAAAGAACCACCTAATTAAATTGGTCCAAGTTATTAGGGCAAACTACCCAAATAGTAAAAATAAAAATAAAAATTTGGATTCTCGGTTTTGGGCCTTGAATTAAAATTTTCAAATTTTTGCTCCCTGTACTAATGTTTTTTTTTTCCGCAGAATTGGTCCTTTTGTCTGATTCTCTTAATTTTCTACCATTAAGTCAACCCACGTGCATCTCACATGATTTTTTCCAGGGCCTAATTTGTCATTTCAATTATAAAACTTCAGGGACCATTTGTCTATGATTAGTTATAGTTGGGTTTGGTTTGAAATTTTTGCATTCCAGATTTCAATCTCAAAAACGGGCAAAGATGCAATCCCGAATTTTCTTTTTCTTGACAGATAACCAATTGTCAAATCTTTTTTGTTTTCCTCATAGTTTTCAATCTCAAACACAATTTCAAAAAAACTGATGGAGCAGATTGGGATTGGGTCGTGCTTCCAACAATTCTTGGCAAAGGTTGGTGAAGGTAGAGTATGGGGATGGAGTAGTAAGCTGAATGTGGCATTTCCTGCTCTCATGTAGGTTGTCGTCTCCAAAACGGGATAACACAGGGGAGAGTCAAAGATGCACCTCTGCGAGCAGTGTGATGGAATGTGTAGTCGGCGATGGAGGGAGATGACCAGGGTGCATGTACTTGAACCCGGAAACCACCTGCTCCGCCCCCAACCACCTCCAATCTAGATTGAAGCTCCATGGAAAATAGTAAAACTACCAATTTTTTTTCAATCACTCATGTTTTTTAAATTTCTGTCAACTATTTTTCTCCTTCCTCCAAACAAAAGCATTTTCTCGAACCCATTGTTTGATTGTTGTTTGAGTTTGTTTAAATTTTGATTTTGGTAGGGTGGGTTTTGTTCAAATTTGGTCAAGAGGAGGAAGGGTTTTGTTCGAATTTTGTCGAGAGAGGAGAACTATTTGTGTTCGCCGACAATGGTAGTGGTGCCGGACTGTTGGCAACCATGGTGGAACTGGAACATAAGGGAAAGGAAGGGGGTTGAAGATTAAGAAGAAAGGGGTTTAGTTATAATAATTCCTTCGTATCTAGTTTTTAAAAATAACAAAATTATGAGTATTTTTGTCTATTCAAAGGAAACTTGGAATTGGAAAATTCAAGAATAGGAGAACCGGACAATGTTCACCGAATTCTTGAGTCACAAAACAATTCTTAATCGTTGGAAAAAGAGAACTACTTTTTTATGCAACGTACAATTTGGGTAAAACTAATTTAATCTCGCATTTTTAATATTTCAAATATTATCAATGTACTAGTATTAGTGGCAAAAAGTGAACAGTGTACAAATAGTTTGAACAATATGTCACCAACTCTATTAAGTCTCCATCCAAATTCGTTAACGGACATTCAATATCGTTGACAAAACGATGATATGAACTTTTTTGAAGGGTATTTTTGTCCATGAACGATGACATGAACTTTTTATTTGTTGTTGAGATAACCTGTAAATGAAAGATCAAAATTGAATTTAAGAATGTTTTACATTGTTTGATAACAAGGAATGATACGAAAACTCAACCTAGCATAGTCGTTCAAAATTTACAGCAAATGGGTAAGGGAAGAAAATGAAATTAATTTTGTAATGGATGAAAATACCCTTTTAAAAACTCTTTGTATTCGTTTTGTTAAAAAAATTAGATTTTTTTTAACGAATTTAGACGGAGACTTAACGGAATTGGTGATGTGTTATATGCATTGAGGAATTAACGTGGAACCAGAACGCCAATGTGGACATAGATCTACAAGCCTTCTCAGCCTGATTCTTAGACACATCAACTCAAGTGCAATTGTTAAGGTGGGTTGGTGGGGTAGGTTAACCCGTAATCTACTATAACCCGTTATTTGACGGGGTAGGGCGAGCCAACTCAAAAATGTGGCTGACTTGTAAATTGTCCAACCCAACCTATCGTTGTGGTTTAGGCGGGTCAACTCATCAACATTTTCTCTCAATTAATCTAAAAAAATACTAATTATAAATAACATAAAAAATTTCAAAATTTATTGAAAAAATTATATTTTCTATAGTTATATTCTAAATATCGCTTTTAACAACTTTCTTAGATATTAATAATATAAAATGAGAAAAAAATAGAAATAAAAAACTATTTTATTATTACTTTTTTTGTATATTCGTATAATCTTTCTTTTCCGTAAATATTACGGTTGATCTATCTTATTTTGACATCTATTGTTGCTGTAAGTGTTATTTTTTAATGAATTCATAATTCATTTACTAATATTTTAGATATAAAAAATAATTTCACATTTTGAGCGAAAATGATTTAAACTCATAGTTTTCAATGTGTGGCTTGTGTTATTTATATTCCCCGTCCCTAAATTATCGTTCTTCTTTCTTTTTTCGTCCGTTCGAAAATAATTGTCCAATTTGAAACTTATTTTTTTAGAAAATCATTTTTACTACTTTAACCTTGTTTTTTCATTTGACTTTAATTATAGACCACATATACATGTGTTTAAAGGAAATTACACATTAAACCAATATAAACAATCAATTCAATTGTTTTTTTCTTGATCCGTGCGCCAGATAAACTGGGACAATAATTTAAAGACGGAGGGAGTAATTACTAAATGGTGGGGCCAACTCGTTACTAACCCGTCGTGGGTTTTAGATAATTCAATAAGTTTATATTATAAACTAAAACCCACAATTAATATTTGTGGTAAAATTATCAAATATAGATAATTCGTTTAACTTTTCAAATAAAATAAAATAAAATATATAGGAAAACATAGAATCGGAAATTGTCATTTAGTTTACACAAAAACTATACCCTTCTAGAGGAGCTCAGGGAAACAAATAAAATAATACTCCCATTGTTATGAACAAATAATTCGTTATTTTATTTTAAGATGTTTCACTTAAAAAGTCAACTGTATGAAAATAAAGCATAAAAATATCATTTTATTACTAAAGGACTACTAAAAATGTAATTTTCTTAACAATTTTACTTTCAAACATGGATTGTTTGTCTAGAACAAAGGGAGTATAAGACTGTATGTGCATCTACTACTAAAAACACATAACTTACAAATCCATTATTGACATGTAGGTCTGTTTGACCCATTTACTCACTATAGACACTTCAATTTCGTACCACTGGTATGTAACATTGACATGAGATATCAAGACCTGTTAAAAAGCTAACGAATGTCAAGTCACAGGGTTAAAAATGCAAAAGAAAAAGCAGGATGCGTAAACAGTGAAATACAGGGGGCCTAAGTGCCAAAAAGGAGACCAAAAAGACCCCCTGGTGCCGCGCCAGCCCCCACCATGGGTGGCGCCCAACAGTGCTCTATGCACTGTTGTAGTTTGCCTTGGTGCAATCTCTTAAGCACGCGGTACAAGCCGATGAAGCACAAAAAGATAAATCTTAACCGCGAAGGAAGCCTCACTCACACCAATAAATAGAGGTGCCAGCCTTCAGGAAGTCACATACACCGTTAACACAGTTCACACACTACGCAGTTTGTGAGTTCTCTCGAGAGCGTCGTGAGATTTTCCTCTAGCCTCGAAACTTTGCCAAATCTCCCCCAAACGCTAAAACCAGCCGGTCAAAGTGAACCGCCCTGCTAGGATTCCACCCTATTCCTCCGGTCCAAAAATCCCAAAGCAAGCAGTTGCTCTGCCCGAATCTAGATAGTAAATCAGCAAAAAACAAGCAGTTGCTCTGCCCAATTTCCGCCAGCAGCAAACAAACAACATTATAAAAGCAAGCAGTTGCTCCACCCGGTTCCCGAAAGCAACTTTCAGAAGCAGTCACTCTGCCTGAATCCCAGCAACAAAGCAAAAAAAAAAATGACTCCTCTCCCTGAAGGACAGAGCGAGTGCACCTTAAGCCTGCCAGAAGCTAGTTGGTACGAGATAAAACTCCCACACTTCAAGCGGTAGGTCATTTAAAAGTTTATTATATAAAAGTGCCATTTACATTAGCAAAATGTAAACAATATAAGCAGTTGTGTTGCCTGAATTTTTATAAGAAAATAACACTAAAAAGAGTCATTATTATGGTCAAAATTTTATAAATATATTTGTAACACTCGAAAGGAGGTTGTGGCAAGTGTTGTAATAATATATGTACAAATATATGTATATTTAAATGCTTTATTTCATCTGTTAAATAAATATAATAAAAACATATTTTAGCCAAAAAACTATTTTGAGACCGAAATGATGAGTTGGGTGCCTAACACCTCGTAACTTAGCTTTCGAATCCTTTGCAAATCTGGTTACATTTGGTTTTTCTATGTTTTTCCTTAAAATAAAAATGACGACTCTGTTTTAATATTTTGAGTCCACAATGAGTCCGGACGTATTCCACGTGCTTAAAGGTTTATTTTGAAAGCACCCGCTTTTTCATTAGCAGGGGAAAGGTTAAAAACCAGGGCACTCACAGTGGCGACTCTGCTGGGGACGTTGTTTTCATTTTAAAGAAAATAAAAATGAAGGGCTAGACTCATTTTCAAAAAAAGAAAAAGAAAAAAGAAAACAAGTTTTTTTTTTTTTGCTAGATATGCTTATTATATTTCTTTAACATTTTAAATATTGCATTTTTATATATCTGTATATATATGTGCAAATAACTATAAACTTGCAGCAACTTCATTTCGGGTACCGTTGCAAATGTATACAAAAAAATCAAAAATAAAATAAAAAAAGAGAATAAAATAGAATTTCGGGTAGGATAAAAAAACAAGAGGCTTATTATTGCTTTGCTTTATTATTTATTATCTCTGCTTTATCTATTTATTCTGCGCAAAATATGTAAATATTATTTCATTATGTCATTTTATTTCAGGGATTATGATCAATTTGTAATTAGTAGGAATAGATAGATTCAACACTTTTCTTTCTATTTATTGATCTGAATGACAATTATGCTTGCTCGCGCCGTCCTTTCGAGGACTCAAACTAAATAAGTCGAGAAAATCCACAAAAAATAGAAAGATAGACCATATCTGTTTTATTTACTACTTTATATTTGAAAAAGAAAAAAAATTTATTGCATTTTTTTAAATACCACACACACGTGTACGCACATAGAAATATTCGAATTGCTACCCTACGCCATGGCTAGCCTACCCCCTGCATCAGCCAACGTTAATTGCATATAGTTTCCCAGGACACTTCATCGACCGATTGGTTTTTATATCTTTAAATTATTGACCAATTCCTGTTGCAAACAAAAAAAAAAAAAAGCAAAAAAAAAATACATATGCAAAAAAATAAAATAAAATAAAAAAATAAAAACAACGTCTGATAGCTTCAACTCCTTTTCCTCAGAATCTTGACCCGAGTTTGGAAAGGCAGAGACAGTACCGGTCGTTTGATATGAGATACAACACAAGGGTTAGATAAGAGAATATCGGGGTCAGATCAGAAAAAGTCAGAATCAGTTCAGAGGGTACAAATTTGAGCAGAATGGCAGCTGAAAATGAGTAGTCTACAGTGGTTACAAATACATGGGCTCCAGGGTATGCTCCAACTCCGGCTATGCAACAGTGGTTAGACCAAAATTTGGATGCACGGAATGAACGTTTACTAAGCCAGATAGCAAATCGCATGCAAGGTCCAAGGCCCAGTGTTGAGGGAACCACTTTCCCTACAACCCCTCAAGAAACATCTACTTCTCATGCTCCTCTAATGCCAAACCCTCAATCAAACACCAACCTACCACCAAACACTACTAGTACCCCAAACCCAAATTTTCCACCAAATCCATGTTATCCAAACTTTAATCCTTTCTCTCCATACCCACCATATCCTTTCCCAAACACCAATATCCCCCAGAATCCAAATGACCTCCCATTCCCCATCACCAAGCTACTCCAAAATAGCCCACATATGGACCCTATAAGCTATACCCAACCTATTTACCCTTCAATGATCCTGGTCGTCAGGCAGAAACCAACAATAACCCACCTCTTCAAAATCCTTCTAGCATATACCAAAACCCAGTACCCGCAAATAACCTACCTCCTCAAAATCCTTACCAGAATCCTTACCAAATACCTCTTCAAAATCCTTACCAAATGCCACAACAAGAAATCAACCTAGTTATCCCCAATCCTTCCAGCATATATCAAAACCCAGCACCCCCTCCCACCAAAATAGATGCAAACATGGAGAACTTAAAAAGTATGGTGCTCAAAATTTTAAACAAAGGATAATTTTCTACACGGGAATTAGCACTGCAACCTTCAGCCATACTACCCTCAAAATTCAAAATGTCCGACATAGAAAAATTCTATAGGATTGGATGCCCTATCTCTCACCTGAAATCATATTCTACCGGCATACAGTCAAGAGGGGATAGTTTTGAAGCTATGACCTCAAATTTCCACCTTACCTTGATAGGGGCTGCTAAGCAATAGTTAATGCTAGCAGATAACAACACCATGGGCACTTGGGACCAAATAGCAGAGGAGTTCCTAAAGAGGTATAGGGACAAGACTACCTTTAAAAATAAAAGAGATCTTGAGGCGTGCACCCAAAGGGAAAAAGAAACCTGCGCAGACTTTGCAGCCAGGTGGAAAGACATTAGACAGACCTGACCCGGTTGAATCAGCCATGATGTTCATAAAAAATCTCCAACCTATATACTTGGAGCACATGTGGTACCTTCCCCATGGTAATTTCAATGAAATAGTGGAGATAGGAATCCGTATCGACGAAGATATTCGCACTGACCATTTAAAATTCGATACACCTTCTAACTCCTTCCGCTACTCAAAAGGGAAAGCAGCCGCATCAGGGTCAGCTGTCCATATGGTAGGAAATACATCCACTATTCCACCAAATAATTTCCCTACCCAGAGCTACAACACTGTTCTGTGGTCCTATGAAACAAATAGGTCCATCAATATGGTTGGTGGGAATAATGGCCCAAACAGAAACCTCAGGGGTTCAAACAGAGGAAATATGCATTATGATGAACTGCAAGCTCCTCAGTCTGTGATATTGCAAGGGTCAATAGCACATGGGGTGCTAAAACCCATGGAAAACTATAGGCCGTCGAATCCTCTGCCCAACTCATGAAACCACACCCAGTATTGTGAATACCATCGCTGCAGTGGTCACTTCACCGACAAGTGCTACATACTCAAAAAATGCCATCCAAGACCTGATAGATGACAAGGTCATTGAAAAACCTCCCCCAGGCCCAATATAATCAATAACCCTTTACCTCAAATCAACATGATTGAGGTAAAAGAAGAAAATAGTGTACCAAAGTTTGAAAGAAATAAACACCCATTACCATAAATCATTGTTCCTTTCTCTCCCTCAAAAGAAGAACTTAGCTGCAACATGCTCTCTTGGGACACTATCCTGGGCAGCCAAAATATCAGTAGCACTAAAAAAGCCACTTAGGTCGATGGGAATGTCAGCCACTTTACTAGATCTGGTCGAACCTACCAACCAAACCACGAAAGGGGTGACCACTCTGGCAAAGACAAAGAAACAGATACTGGGGCTAAAAATGCGGAAGATACTCTGTTAGCTCAGATGAAGAAAACCTAGGCAAATATATCGATCTAGGGCTTACTATGTGCTTCTAAAAGTCATCGTGATACATTGGCCAAATCCCTAAGTCAGGCAGTCATCCCCATTGAAACTTCTCCAAATGAGCTCACTCAAATGATCAGAAACATACACTTTAGAAATGTGATTATGTTCACCGATTTAGATCTGCCAAGAGAAGGAACCAACCACATTGATGCTCTCCATATCAATGTGGGAGTCATGGAAAAAAGGGTCCCTCGAGTCCTGATAGATAACGACTTATCTTTGAATGTATGCCCCACCAGCACACTGGCTAAACTGGGGACAAAAATATCAGAGCTGGTTCCTTCATCACAGACAGTAAAGGCATACGACAACATTAGTCAATGTGTCCTAGGGGTGGTAACCTTGATAATGACTATTGGACCGTTAACTATGCTAGTTGAGTTCCAAGTCCAGGACATACCAGTCACTTTCAGTCTATTGTTGGGATGCCCTTGGATCTATGGGGTAAAAGGGGTAGCCTCCTCACTGCATCAGCCTGTCAAATTTATCCACGATGACCATATAGTAATCATTCTTGCCGATAAAATCGTGGAAAACAAAGAAAACGGGGACATCCCAATCCTCAAAATAGAGCACGATGACACGAGTATCTTCCTCAGTGGTTTCGAAGTTATCCCCCAAGCCAGAGTCAACGCCATTGAATATGGGCGAGCAACTGACATCACTAGAAAGAAAACCACGCCTTTAGGAAACATGGTCCCACTGAACATGTTTCGAAAAATGAATTATATGCCTGGTTTGGGTCTCGGCAGAAATCAGCAGGGGCTTGTCAATTTAGTCCAAGATGAATTTAAGGAATGTATTCCTCCATTTGGTATAGGATACAAACCTACGCCAGCTAAGCTAGCCGCAGTCATGAAACAGAAACGTGAGAAGAGTAAGGCAGAACGTGAAAAGCGTCCTTACATAGATTTTCCCCTCCAACCATATAGAAAAACTCTGAATGGATACTTTGTAAGGAAAGGAGAAACCGATGCTTATCTCATGTTTACCGAACCCTGGATAGACCAGAATGGGAAAAGACGCCCTGGTTGAGAAATCTTTGAAGATGTCAGTCTTGCCACCCATGAAATGGAGTAGAATACCTTGAAGCCTCATAGCCCTGCATACAAAACTATCACAGTCGAAAACACTTGGACTATAAATCAGGATTATTGTGCCTTGGCCCTATTTGATAATGACTTTCTGGGAGATAGCTTCCTGGGTATGATTGACGGAGGCAATGATAATGAAAATCTCCCGGCTGAGTTCAAGTCCATTGCTGATAACCCCTGTAGAATTGGTATACCACGACCGACCCTCTTTTGACGACTGCAGACCTAGTGGACCGTTTCGGATATACTATTCCCCTCATTCCTTTAGCCTTACAGATTGGTCATCTACCGGTGGGCTCCTTGAAATTGAGGACCTCAAACCCTAGGGCCTCAATAATGTAATCGACCCTGTACAGTCTGCTCTTAATAATGAAAATCTTGATGTCTTCACGTATTTCTTAGTTGCACCTACGTTAAAAGATGAATTAATTAGCATTAATAATGAGTCGTTTAACGAAATGGACCAAAAAGATAAAAGTTAGTTATTTGAGCTCGCCAAGTCAGTCATAACAGAGACAAATTTGGTGTTTTTGTTATGCTTCTACCCTCAGTCACAACAGAGACAAATTTGGTGCTAGGGCGAGAAAATGTGTGTTCTTAGGTTATCCTTTTGGAAAGAAGGCCTACAAACCGTATGATCATTAAACCAAACAAATATTTTACAGCAGGGATGTGGTATTTAATGAGTCAGTGTTTCCTTTCTCTACACCTGCTACATCTGATGTTTCTCCCATGTCTTCTGTGCCTCAATTTGGGTCTACTATGGATGAGGATCTCTACCCTCCTCCTATCTCTTCTCATGTTCCTTCTGATCCTTCTCATGTCTCTTCTCCTATTACTTCTGATCCTTCTCCTGTTATTTCTGAACCTTCTCCTCATTCTGACTCTACTTCTCTTCCTTCTGAATCTGTCTCTCCTCACACCAGACTTGTTAGAGTCAAAACTATTCTTTCCAAATACAAAGACTATACAGGAATGCCCTTCACGAAACTAGTCTCTACTGCAGCTTGTGATTCCAAGTATCCTCCTCACTCAGTCCACAATGTTTTGGCTTATTCTCATGTATCTCCTTCATATCAGTCCTTCATAGCTAACTGTAAGTCCAGATGGCAACAAACAAGGCTAGAGGGGGGGTGAATAGCCTTTTTAAAACTAGAGGGTTGATTTGTAAAAATTTTAAGTTAGTAGCGGAAAATTGGTTTTGTCAGTTAGCTGATATTGGTTAGCTGACTGATACTTTTAAAATGCCTTAAGCTGATGAAAGTTGGTTAGTTGACTGACACAACAGTTTTTAAAGAGGTTGGCTTTTAAAGTAGATCACTGTATACAAAGAAGAAACTGAAAAACAATTTATCAGAACAATTAAGTAAACAATTATGTTAGTAATTGGCTGACACTTAATCAATTGAAAAACTTCTTAAGTGTTAGGTCAGTTTGTAAGAGTATGGACAATGACTGACAAAACAATTGAAGTGGTTCACAGTAAAACTGCTACGTCTACTACCAAGCTGGTCAGACTTGGATTTTTAAAGTGCACTAATTTTATTAAAAATCTAATTGATCTCTAATGGATCATTGTACAACAAAAGACCAGTGTTTATGGAGAATGATTGAGTAACAATCAAACTCGTGAGACAAACTCAGTGTTTGCCTAAACAATAACTAGAAAGAAATATACAAGAAAGATTATCTAGCTATGGTTTTTAAGAAGACTAAGGCACATAGAGAATTTCTTGAGAATATATGGCTTCAGACTTCTGTGTCTTCAAAAATGCTTCCAGTGGGTATTTATAGATGAACTTCAAGAATAACCCGTTAGGAACACATTTGAATTTGAAAATGTGTTTGACAGAGTATACATATCTTCACAAGATCACAAAAGATCTTGGGAAAGAATATCAAACAGAATATCTACCAAAAGTACAAAATGAGAAAGTGTTAGTACAAGTATTAGTTCAATCAAATGAGGAAAGCAAGCTGACACTTAAAACGTTATGGTCAGTTGAACGAGTAACTGACAGATTATTTTAAGCTGACCAAAATATCTTAAAGCTTTTGACTGACAATCAAGTGGAATGATTTTAAGCAAATTTAATTTAATGCAATATTCAACAATCTCCTCCTATTTGCTTAAAACCATTCACTTGAAAGCAGAAAGCCAAAAGTTCCTAAGTTTCTGCAAGAGAGATGTTAGAAAAACAAACAGATAATATATGAAGGAAAGTAGCTGGAAATTAAAAGCAGATGATTGTATGCTACAAGTAAAACAGAAGTTCTAGATAGTTCAAAGTTTGAGAGAGTGAGATGTTCAGTTTGCTGATGTGGATCCTTCAGTTGGCTTTTCTACTTCAATTGATGGACCAACTTCAGCTTCATGTCCAGCATTTTTTTCAGCTTCCTTGTCAATGTTCTGATATACTTGTTGTCCAGCTTCAGCTTCAGTTTCTTGTTCTGCTTGGTGTTCAGCTTCTGTCTTTTTTTCAACTTCAGCTTCATTTCCGGTTTATGCTTCAGTCATTGGCTGATCAAGCATAAGTTTCAAACACTGGCTAAGGATTCTGTTTTCAGCCAGATAAGTATCAGCCCTTGCTTTCTGCTTCCTTTCCTCCTGAATGGTTTGAAGTAGTGTAGCTTCAGCATTGAAGGCCCTGTTGGCCCATTCTTGCTGATAGAGCAGTATGGTCCTCCAATCATCCATGTGGGCTTCCCGAGGAGCACCAACAGCAATGGCAGCTTGCACCTCAGTTGTGATGATCTGGGTAAGGTTGGGAAGCAGAGATGCAACTTGCTGTTGAAGGGTGGTCGGTTGTAGCTTCAACATTGATCTGGGTAAGGAGGTCTAGCTTGGCTGACAGAAAGAGAGATCCTGGTGGAGTAGATTCTGGAGCAGGTGGCTGTGAGGTTTCAGGATCACTGGAGAACAGCTGAAAGGTGTGAATGTCAGCATCCTTAGGGTCAAGAGGGAAGAAGACATCCATAGGGTAGGCTGGAACTTGGGCTTCAGGTTCAGGTGCAGTTTCAGGAATAGGCATTTTTTCAGGGAAAATAATTTTGGTGCCTGTGGGGGTGGAGAAGAGCTTTAGAGATGATTTGCCTTTGTTTTCTTGCCTTTCTGCAGGCTAGTTGAGAAGGGCTGAGGAGAGACTCATCTTCAGAAGTGGACTTGGAAGAGTGAGAAGAGGAGCCTATTAAAGAGGTTTCCACAGATTCCTCAGTGGTGTGATGAGTAGAGTCATCAGCTAAAGAAGAATCAGCTTGGGTAGGTTTGTGAGCATTTAGAGGACTGACAGACAAAGGGAGAGAGGAATGAAGAGATAGGTCAGGCATGATAATTAGAGGGGACGCCTGGTTTGGATGAGAGGGTAAGTCAGTTTCAAGAGGAGTGGGAGAAGCAGCTACAGTGTCAGCTGAAGAAAGAATGATGGCAGTTGAAGGATCAGCTGGAGGAATAGGAGCAGTTGACACTGATAGGATAGGTTGAGGAACAGTATCAGGCAATGGGGGAATTGGAATGAAAGGAGTGACTGACACAACCGGGGCTGAAGTGGGTATGACCGTATGCCGGAGTGATCGACACAGAATGACTGTCGCTGGGACTGATGGTGGTGTGACTGACACTTGAATAGCTGGTGTTGAAAGAGGAACAGTGACTGGAAGAATTGAGGTGGAGGCTGCAACAGTAGGGGTGAATGAAGGTAGGGAGATGGGTTGGAGATTGCAGGTGAATGTAGGTGTTGGTTCAGCTGAGGTAGAGACTGGTAAAGCTGTGGATGAAACAACAAATGGGACTGAAGATGGAATTATATAAGGGATGGTAGGAATGGATTCAGAGATTAAGGGGGCAGAATGACTAGAGAATGCATCTGGGAAAGCAGTACTCACAGAAGCTCCTCCTGGCATGGAGGCCATCTGTCTGTGTAATTTTATATAGGCTTGATTTGCAGCATTTACTACATCTTAGACATATTTATTTGCATCCCTTTGGATTCTAGCTAGCTTGGCTGGTTCTACAGAAGGTTGTTCCCAATCCTGGTTTATTTCCTCATCTTCAGGCAAGGCAAGTCTGCCTACAAGGAAGGGATCATTGTGGGGAAGGGCTGGCAGTTCATGCACCTTGTTGTATATGGTCCAAGCTAAGAAAATGAGCTCATCTTGAACAAATCTATCATTTGAGAGATAGAATCTATTCCAGAGCAGTGGTAGAGGGTCAAAGTATTTGCCATAATTGGCCACAAGGTCTTTTGACTTAGGTTTGGGGTGACAGGATACAAGACATAAGGTCTTCTCTTAAGATTGTGGTCAATGTACTTTATGGGATTGATAGGAGGTTTCTCAGATTTCTTCTCCTCATGGAAAGATAGGAGAAACTGAACGAATTATGGAAGATGGTCTATTGGGAATACCCAGTTAGGAGGAATGGGAACTGGATTGGCTTGGTAGTAGGAGTGTCTAGGATGGAAAGTTGGATTCCTAATAGGTGGGAAGAACTTGATTGGTGCAGTGTTGGGAGACCTCAGATTGGAGGGGGGAGAGACTGGTACATGATCAGTGACAGGAACAATAGGAGTTGGGAAAAAGGAACAAATGTACCTGGATTCAATTCATGATTTCTTCTTTGCCTCTTAGGATCAGTATCAGCTGCTAATGTCAGTCTTCTTCTTCTAGTTTGCCTCCTTTCAGGTATTTCAGCTGCTTACACATCAGCCGGCTGACCAACATCAATTGGTGGAGCATCCTCAGCTGGCTGACCAGTACTTGACTGACCTCTGATTGGCTGACCACTTGGCTGACCCCTTGCTGGCTGACCACTTGGCTCATCGATTTCAGGTTTCTGAGCAACGTCAGCTGGCTGACTAGATAAAACAACCATAAGAGCTTGAGTCCTGGTTCTTCTTGGTCTTCTGCTTGGCTGGGCTATGGAAATTTCCTGACCAAAACGACTTGAAACGTTGGCCCGCCTGATGTCAGCTGCAACATACTTCTTGACTTTAACAGCTTCCATGTCACCAATCTTGATGAGTTGATGCTGAAGAGCGGGGAGTGAACGAACAAAGTGATTGATGATTAAATGGTGGGTAAGCCTTGGGTTCCCCGTAGCCATATTCTCCTTGTACTTGGTTATATTCACCTTTACACATTCAACTAGAACTGCTCCCCAGTTCATTTCATAGTTTTCCACTATACCTTCCATAAGAAATAGCTGAGCTTCCGTGATTTTGTCGTGCCCTCCATATTTAATAATGAGGCACTTGTCCAAAACAGTAGCCAGGGCATAATGAAGTGGTGCAAATCGATGCTTGTGCCTGTCGAATACAAGTTCAACTGGTACTTCACCTCTCATAGTTATCCATCCTGCTCTTTGAGTGTCTTCTGGAATGGTGTAAGTTGTTGAGCCATCATCGTACAAATCTGGAAAGGCGGTTGTGATAGATTCAGAGTCAAAGATAATGGGGACTCCTCTGATAGTGCTGGTGAGAGAGAAAGGATCGGCTGGGTTCTCTTCCATGGCCATGAAAAACTCTTCAGTCGGCTGGAAACTGTAAGTGCGAATGTTGAAGGAGAGTAGAGGCATTAACCCAGATGCAGTAACAAGGTGGATAAGCTCGAGCCCTAATGGTTCTTCATTCAGTGAGACGACATCTAGAAGACATCCGACTGCAGTGTTAGAAGCCAGTTTCCTGCATTCATAGAATAGTTAGAGAAGAAATAGAGCTAAAGAAAATGAGAAAGAAGAAAGAAGATTGTTGTTACCAGAAGAGTTTGTATTTAGGGTTTGAAGAAGGGAGAGTTTTGAAAGAGAAAATATTTTTAGTGAGAGAGAGATAAGTGAAAAATGAAGAGAATGTGTTTTAAATACAAATGAGATAGGTACGGATGCTTATAAGTGTTAGTGGGTTTTAAAAGTGAAGATATGGAGTGTAGTGATAAAGTACACATAATTTTGGTTTTTGTGATAAAAATAGTGATTTATGACAGAAAGTTATTATCACAATGATGAGCCGTTTTTGTGTAAACACGTCATTTCAACCGCCATAGTTGGTGGGATAGTGGAAAGGTCAATTTGGCTTTTCAAAAAAGCTTCGCGAGTTCCAAGGGAGAATAAAAGGCGAGAATTAAATAAGGAAATTTTTAGAGTAAATCTTAGCTGAGATACGATCAGCTTTGACTTAAGGCTCAGAGGCTACCTGGACAGTGACTATATGTCAGTCACTAAGATGTCAGTTAATGAGTATGTGTCAACTACTGGTTGACCAATCTTTGTAATGTCAGTCAAACATTTGATTTTCAGCAAGGTTCCAACCAGAAGTGAAGATTCATTTTTGTCAGCTGATGGCTGTCAATATATGTCAGCTTTGGCTGATCAACCATAAAATTTCAAAGCTGAAGAACTTCATATGTCAGCTACCGGCTGACCAATTCTTACTATCTTCACAATGTCAGTCATCACATAGAAGAGTAAAATTAGGAGAGTGAAGAGTGTCAGCTGAAGGATGTCAGCCGATGTAATTATTGTCAACTAGATGAGTATCAACTGACAAGCTGAAGAATGCTAATGCCCTGCAAAGATTAGAAAATTCAAAGTACCTTTCTATGACATTATAAGCATTCCCAATTCACCTCTTAAGAATTCAAACCTATCGATTTTAAGGCTTTTGTAAAAATGTCAGCTAATTGAAATTCAGTAGGAACATATTCTAGTTGAACATTACCTTTTTCAACATGATCTTTTAAGAAGTGATATCTAATGTCTATATGTTTGGTTTTAGAATGCATAATAGATTTTTAGAAATTGAAATAGCAGAAGTATTATCACAATAAATAGAACATGTTCCCATTGGCATTTCATAATCCAATAGTTGTTGTTTCATCCAAAGGATCTGAGAGCAACAACTTCCAAAGAACAATATATTCAAACGTAGTTGAGGTGGGCGAGGCTTGCTTTTGCATGCCCAAGATATCGATCTGCTTTCAAGGAACCGACATGTTCCACGGTGCTTTTTCGCTCACTCGCAAGCCGCAAGGTCGATTCTGAATATCCAAACAAATTAAAGGAAGAGTCTCTGGGATACCAAATGCTAAATTTTTCAGTGTCAATCAAATATCTAATAATTCTTTTTGCAGCAATCATATGAGATTCCTTTGGATTAGCTTGAAAACGAGCACATATACATACAACAAACATGATGTCTGGCCTACTAGCAGTTAAATAGAGAAGAGATCCAATTATACCTCTGTACTCAGTTATATTAACTGGTTTACCTTTTTCATCAGTGACCAAGTGACATTCAACTCCCATTGGAGTGTTTGCTCAATTTGCTTCTTGAAGATTGTATTTCTTGATCAGCTCTCTTGTGTATTTTGATTGATGGATAAAAATTCCTTCTTCAGTTTGCTTAATTTGCAAATCTAGAAAGTAAGTTAGTTCTCCCATCATGCTCATCTCAAATTTTTCTTTCATAAGATTTTCAAATCTCTTACACAAAGTTTCATTAGTAGATCCAAAAATAATATCATCAACATAAATTTGAACTAGTAATATATTACCTTTGTGCTTTAAAGAGAAAAGAGTAGTATCGATTTTACCTCTTTGAAACCCTTTTTCCATGAGGAATTTGGATAAAGTTTCATACCATGCTCTTGGAGCTTGCTTTAGACCATAAAGAGCTTTTCTTAGCTTGTAAACATGGTCCTTCTTTTTGAGATCAAGAAAGTCAGGAGGTTGCTCAACAAATACTTGTTCTTGTAGATCTCCATTCAAAAATACACTTTTTACATCCATTTGATATACCTTGAAGTCCTTGAAGGTTGCATAAGCAAGAAATAGTCTGATGGCTTCCAGTTTGGCCACAGGAGCAAATGTTTGATCATAGTCAATACCCTCCTCCTGTCTATAGCCTTGGGCTACTAATCTTGCTTTGTTTCTTGTTGATCTGAGGGTCTAGGCACAAGTTCCCAAACTTTACATCTTTCGAACTGATTTAGCTCTTCTTGCATGGCCTCAATCCATTGAGGGTCTTCTAAAGCTTCATCAACCTTTTTGGGTTCAATGGAAGAGACAAAAGCATGTGAATCTAGAGTTTCATTTCTGGAGATGCTTCTAGTTCTTAGGCCAGCAAATGAGTATCAAATGATGTTTGAAACTGGATGATGTCTAGCTTCCCTAATTTCTTTAGGAAGATCTGCAAGAGGTTCAGTTTGTAAAGGTGGAGAAGGAGGAATGTCAGCTGACTGAATAGTTTCAGAATTAAGTGTGTCAGCTGACTGATCAACTGTGACAGGATTAGGATTGTCAGCTGGCTGAAAGTTGTCAGCCTGCTGAAACTCATTCTGAATATCTAAGGTTACAGTAGGAGGAGTTGAAGATGATGGATTATTTTGAGTTGAACCAACATTGTTTCCTGTCTCAAAAATCTCAAAATGGTTAGTAACATCAGGAGCCTTAGAAGACTCAAATATATTGGATTCATCAAAAGTGATATACATAGATTCAACAATTACTTGAGTTTTTCTATTATAAACTCTATAAGCTCTACTATGTTTAGCATAACCAACAAAAATACCTTCATTAACTTTTTCATCAAATTTACCTCTGTAATCACCACCATTGTAGTGAATGAAGCATTTGCACCCAAAGATTTTAAAGAAGGCAATGTTAG
>CM028381.1:29374716-29414733 GCA_013146195.2 Codonopsis lanceolata | reverse complement strand
AAATTGGTAAAGAAATAGAGAATAAGAAAGGTAGTGGTTCAACAAGTGATTAGTAGTTTAGAATTGAATAGGATAGAAATGGTTAAATAAAAGACAAAGAGTGGCGTCTAGTTGGTTAGGTGAGGTAAAATTGTTAGGGGTGAAGGGGTATGGAAAGATGGTGGGTATGACATGGTGGTAGTGAGGAGAGTTTTTTAGGCATTGAAGCTTGGGTTTCATCATAATCTCCTACTTTGTACTCTTCCGACTCTTGAAACACATGCCACTTGATCTGCTTGTTCCCATAAATCCCATAGCCATGAATGAGAAGAAACCTCTTGGGTTTGAAATGTACTAAATGGTTGTCTTGAATGTGGAGTAACAATGAAGTCTCGAGAGAGCAAACCAAATGAACTCCATATATTGTTTTGCTAGAGCTCAAAAGTTGGACTACTTGACATTATTATGAAAAAGACTCAAATCTAGAAAAATGAATCAGTGATAAAAGTGCAAGAGTTAATAATTCCTTTTCTGGATGGGTGAATTCAAATCAGTTAAAACTTAAGGGTAGTCTGCCTTTGAGGAATCCAAGTATCATGTCTTGTCAGGTAGTTCCATTTTCGTCAAACAACAAAAAACCCCCAACGCTTACTTCTTTCAATCTGTTTAAAAGACTAAGGCGTGATATGAGAAGAAAGGCTGAACGAAACTAACTAGGGTAAATGGAAATAAAACCAATCCATTCAAACAAGTGAGTGACAAATAACGAAAAGACTTTATTTTCCAACAATCAAAAGCAACCCATAAGATTAGTTCGGATAGAAATCAAATCCATTTTTAAAATTGAGTACTTGCTTTTAGGACCACGATTATGGTCTTTTCCCTACAGATTATAGATAAATTCCACACCATTTAATTAGTCCATACATTCTCATGAAATTGCGAGTTGTATGTTAGTTTAAGGAAACTTTATGATGTTAGGTAGGTACTAGGTAGGGTTAAAACTTATAAAACTCAACAAAGATCAACGGCGAGGTGAAGTTTATGATTTTTCCTTTTCATATATTTTCCAAGTGCAACAAGCGATAATAACATTGCACTTGGTCTTACCCCAAAAAACATGTAATCGGCTCAAAACCAACACTAACTAACCTTATTCTCCAACATCGGCTTAGCCTCCTCTTCTCCTCTAGGTCTCCAAAGGCATGGCCCGGCGTACGCTTATCTCAACCTCTTCTTTGGAAAGTTAAACCCGGACAACCATTCGACATTTCACAATACACCGGCTAAAGTGATACAAAGGTTTCATCATAATACACCAGCTAAATCTCCTACTTTGTACTCTTCCAGCACAACCTCTTACCTCTTGGGTTTCATCATAAATTCATAATCTCCTACTTTCTGCAACTAAAGCCATGAAAAGGCCTAGGAGAGCTGTTAGAGCTGCTGTTCCCATAAATCTCCCATAGCGGCGCTAAGGAGGAGCAACTTCTTGCCACTCGATCAAGAAGAAACTCTTCCCCTTGCTCGTCTGAACAAACTTTTGTTCCACTCACTCCATCCGAAAAGAAGGAAGTCTCAACATAGCTAGAATCACAATTTCCACGCTACGCAAAGATCATTGGATCAGGAAGCTTTGTCCATAGAGCTCGGCTATAGCTCATAACACATAACTAAAGCAAACCTTTACTATCACCGTCTCTTCTAAATAATCATCCAACTTTATAGAGTGTCAATAGATACAAATAATGTTTTGTTTAAGCGAGCGGGGGCTTGATTGAGTGCCTAACTCACGAGAGAAAGATATATAATTACAATACGAAGCATTTGCCAAACTTTTTGTACAACATGCTTGGGGAAGTCACGTAAACCCTTCAACTCATCGACATGTAAATGCGATGTGCGAGGAGATATGTTCAGCGAAGAACGAGAATGAATTGGTTGAATCAGCGGCGAGAGATGTTATATGGTCCGATTCATGTGCGATACATATTGACCAGCGACAAAGGAATGGCTGCAATGGAATGATTTGAAGTTGGATATTCTCTCATACTGTTTTATTGTTTTCGATTTTGAGCATCAATGTTAATTTTTTCCATGGCATAACGTCCTAGTTATACGGTCTTATATGAAATTCTGCAGTTAGAGAAGTACAAAAACTACGATTTTGGAAGGTGCCGAGAGTTTTCTTGCGTGGACAGCCATGCCTTCCGTTGGCGATCGGACATTCCGTGGTCAAAATGCGGTGAAGATATACTTGCCCCAAGTGTGAAGATATTTACTACCCTCGATCCAAGTACCAAGGCAATATCCTTTGTATGGGTTGGTGCCACTGGCTACTTGTTTATTCATTGCTTTAGAATGGCTTTCTTATCTTCAGATTTATTTTAATTTATTTGGAAAGGTTTTTCTTAAAGCTTTTATCATGTCCTGTTTTTTAACTCATAAGAAGTTTGATTGGAAATCGTGGCCTATATATTTGTGGTTTTGTGAATTGAGTAGCACTACGGCATGTGGTCGTTAGACTCCTCTCATAAGTCATAAGTAATCGAGGTAACTTGAGTTTTTTTTCATGTGGATATGTTTATATGGCTGTACCTACTCAACTTGACTCAATGCAGTCCCTATTGCTTGAGTAGGCTTGCATGAATCGTTAACCATTGTATAAAGAACGATTCTATCACGATGGATAATCAGACTTCCCAATAGCAATCAGAGGATGTTTGGTCTAATCCAAATTGGCCAAAACGTCTAGACAAGAACTTGTTGATTTGTTGATTGAGGAAATGAGAAACATAGGGATGATGAGAAAAAATAAAGCTTAGTTACCTCATCCCCTGTTGATGAGTTAGAAGGTAGGACAAAGAATAATAAGTCAGACTTAAGCTTAAGAATACCCAATATTATCAAAGAAAAAATCAGCCTTGCTATTTGAGTCCAGAAAAACAAACTTGGTTAAGTCCTACACCATTCGTATTACAGCTCCTTCATGATGTAGTGTTACCTCAACATCATTTTATTCATAACAATCTAGCAATGGTTGGTCAAAGAATGAAGAGAATGGACAAAATTTTCTGTTAACGGTTCCTGATTTTGGTCTACTTTGATTGCAGAACTGTTTCGTTCTAGGAACCAAAAATTACAAGACTTGTATGGTTGGAAAGATCTAGAAGTCTACTTTCCAATCAAAAAACGGTTCCTGATTTGGGGATCTCTAGAGAAAGTTCTGGCCATTTTACCAAGACGTGTCATAGTTAGCTGTTCTGTCCTAGTTATCTGTTTTCTATAAGATTAACTTGTCTTCGAAGCCTCGTTTTGACTTTCCTTTCGTATTACAGCTCCTTCATGATGTAGTGTTACCTCAACATCATTTTATTCATAACAATCTAGCAATGGTTGGTCAAAGAATGAAGAGAATGGACAAAATTTTCTGTTAACGGTTCCTGATTTTGGTCTACTTTGATTGCAGAACTGTTTCATTCTAGGAACCAAAAAATTACAAGACTTGTATGGTTGGAAAGATCTAGAAGTCTACTTTCCAGTCCAAAAAACGGTTCCTGATTTGGGGATCTCTAGAGAAAGTTCTGGCCATTTTACCAAGACATGTCACAGTTAGTTGTTCTGTCCTAATTATCTGTCTCCATAATTTTTACGAGTTTGGGCTTGAAAATTCTGCTCCCTTTGTGAAATTCAAAGAGAAAATAAGAGATGTCGTCAAGGCCTGAGCTACAAGCACCTCCTGAGATATTCAACGATGACGTTGAAGCTCGCAAGTACACTTCTTCTTCTCGCATTGTCGAGTCAGGCGAGAAATTCGAAAGAGCTTTAGAACTTCTTGCATTTCCGATGATGGAGTCCCTAAATTGCTACTCGACATTGGTTGCAGATCTGGACTTAGTGGTGAGACCTTATCCAAACATGGACACTAGTGGATTGGTCTTGATATATCCCAGTCAATGCTTAATATTGCATTGGAGCGAGAGGCTGAAAGTGATCTTATACTCGGTGACATGGTTCTCCCATTTTTCCTACACAACTGAACTTACTACGATTGCTTCAACCAGTGCAGTCTCCATACCTTACCAAACTATCTATATATACTTTATAAAAAAAACAGAAAACCTCATGACGAAACCAAATATGTGGTCCTTCTAAGGGTGGGACAACTGTCTGTCTCTTCTCTCTTTTCTTTTTTTTCTCTCTGTTTTTCCTTTTCACAGAAGATTACAAAGCCTAGGCTGTGACCATGAAGGGTAGACAAGTAACTTCATTAGTTTGACAGTGGAGAAGCCCATTCAAATTACTAGCAAAGGGCACCTGTAGCAGCAGTCCAGTTTCCACATCCAAAGAAACTGGATTCCAACATGGCAGTGGAGGCTTCTGTATTTTTTTGAACCTGTACCCGACAATCCCAGTTCGACCATGTAACCACTGCAAAGTTGGTGTTCTTTATACCCTTGTTCTTGAGCCATTTATCATGCCTTAGCAGAGCTTCACTAAGAGCAACTCCTCTGTGTAATATTTACTCACAGGTGGTTCTTATTTACCTTTTACTCCATTATTGTGGTGTCAAACTGTTGAAATTAGGACAGTTTTAATAGGCTGTACCATAGAGAAACAGTTTGGTGGCATTTCCTTGTCAATAAGTTTGGTGGCATTTCCTTGCAAAGTGCTACCAATGCAAACCCCCATCACCACAACATCACTGACCGAAAATTACCATATATTTACACCATTTTAACTGTGGTTTTGGTTTGTATCGTAGATGGGAGAAGCTACCATCATCACCACATTGTGGTATCTTGTAATTTTTTTCCTTGTTTTTGTAGATACATGGCACATAATCACCATATTATGGATCTCCTATGTTCTAAAACCACCTTGGAAAGTCAAAGTGAAGACAAGGAGTGAAGGAGGTTGGGTATGTGGACTGTTTTGAGGCTGAGCAAACAACCCATTACTAATGCTGTTAAGGAGTTTGGGAATTTGATTATGGATAACTTCCTATATGCTAAAACATGTTACATTATGGTTCGATTTTATTGTAGTGAAAGTAATTGTTTGGGACGAGCATGGTATCCTTTACGGGTTAAGTTGTGGTTCCTTTTTACGTTGAAGGAAAAAGGGAAAAACGGTTTTTGGTTGCTGGTATGGGAGAAGACAATCGGCTTGGGGCTGTTTTAGCTCAAAGGGAGAGCCGATACAAGTGGTAAATGGCAAGGCTAGGAAATGGAAGCTCAGTTCATATGCAACAACGTCAAGAACAATGGCTCAGAATTTCACACAGGGAAAGGGTGGTTTAAAAACCAAGCTACTTGTTTTACAAGCAGATTTTGAAGATACCAAGCGGACAGAATGGTTACATCTTGTTACCTTATTCATAAAGCACAACAAAAAGGGAGTTGAATAGCTAGATGATAGGGGTTCTTGGACAACAAGAAATCTGAAACTTCCGATGGCACAAGCTCATGCATTGGGTTGCAAGATGGAATGGACAGATTATAAAGGGGAAACAAAAGTGAAGGAAGAAAAGGGTGCACGGTTTGGAACCTGCCCAAGATGGAGATCATGAGATGGGGACCGCCGTAAAAGGAATGGTGGAGATGTCTTAAGAAATAAAATATATAGGGTTGTTTTTGTTACAAGAGTCGGCCAAGGGACAATCAGAGAAGGGACAGATGAAACGGGTTCTTTGAAGAACAAGTTGCTGGAATTAAAGACATCAAACGCCAGCTTATTCGGGTTCAGAGAGCGACAAGGGAGAAAAGTTAAACCAAAATGGCTCGATGAAGGAAAGGGTCAAGGATTGGGTTGCTTGATGTTCTGAACAGGAAAGAAGATTTTCTTCTGAAACTATATGTCATACTATGGTAGGATTCATTGGCATATTATGCATCATTTCAGCAAAAAACGAATTGGAAATCCAATGACCTTTCGAAAATATAACATATTCACCAAATAATAAATCGGAATCACAATAATTTGATATAAAAATTCATAAACATACGACCCTTAAACTGAAAGAATGGGGATTACAAGAAGAATTTGCATTGCTTTGGGGTGTGCTGATCCTTCATAAAGAAGCCCAACAGATACAATATCGAAAGTTATAGTCCATGTAAAAAGGGTAACCACGTAATCCATTTAATATAATTCTTTTGATAAGTAAAGAAATCTAAAGAATAATAATTAGTTTATTATTTTCCTTCTAAGTCGATAAAACAATTAACTATAAGCCATGTGCATTTATATACAAACTTGTGCACTCATCAGCCCTAAAATGATTGAAACATGAATATCGGAATCAGACATTAGCAAGCACTTGTTCAATCATGAAGAAAAAGTAAAGGAACAGCTCTATGTTGAATAGAAACTTTTTGATGCATAACATGAAAATATTAAGGCACTGCAGTCAAATTTAAATACATATCAGAAAGAGAACTGCACTACTCACACATGGAGAGTAAAATCATTATAAAAGGTGTACGGAAAACGTTAATAGAAAATATATTGATAGAAATATAGTAAAAAATACCTGCAAAAGAGTTGGCAGTTCCAACTCCGGAAAGGAAGAAGGATGGCGAGTTGGTATGTGCACAAAAGTATTTGCCGAGAAAAGGAAATTTCATTCAATTAAGAAGCATTAACAACAAGAATGCATAACACTTTTGAGAGTGCAAAAACTAGATCAGTGCATAACACTTTTGCAACAGCCATGCTTTATTACTCTTGATAATTCTATAACCTAGTCATATACTATAATCTTTTCTCTTTCTTTCTTCAGATACCCTTAGCCAAGTTTGATTTTCATTACCTCCTGATCATCATCATTATTATCCATCAACTTGCATTGATATTGAATAATGACAGACATCCACCCCCCAGTAACTATGTCCATAGCTTTTTTTATTCTTTCTTTCGGTATATGAGTGTTTGTATCATGGAAAAAATATGGACAACAGCACAGGAGCATTGAAGCAAAACAAACAACCTCACATCAAGGTGGTGGATCTATCACACAATTTTCTATAATTTCCCCATGACACAAGTCAAATGTTTCAACTTTCTTGTAAGTTGAATTTAATTTTAAAGATTAACTCTTATCCGGCCTTCTCCAATTAATATTCCTGCCCCAAAGGGGATCGAAATGACCAGGCCCGGGCAGTTGTTGCAAGTAACTATCTGCTTACTATGACATGTCAGGCCAAGAAAAAGATTCTATAAGCAGCAATGAACTTCAATTCAGGGTAATTCAATCATCAATCACCCATTAACGAATCGGTGTAGTCCACAAATATTACAGAAAACATAAGAAACAATGCAATCTAGTTTTCATAAAATAAAATAAAATTAAAAAACAAGGCTCAAAACAATTATTTACCGATAAGGACAAATAATCACAAAACCAACAATTGCAGCCCTAAGAGAGTCTCATTCATGATGGGAAAATTCATATTCAGGCATATAAGCAAATTAATTAAGGTTATCAATGAAGTACCTTGTTCAATTCGGCGAGAGAGGAGGGAGATGTATTTGGGCGTCGGAGGAGAAGCCGGCACCACAAATTTCACTCAAGTTGACGCAGCAATGGAAGCGACGTAATGGAGAAGAGACGCAATGGAGAGAACTCGAGAGAAGACGCATGGAGAGAGAGAGCGAGGGCAAGAAGAAGGGGCAAAACGGTTGCTACTTTGTCTAGGTTAATTAGGTTGACTAAGAGTAAAATCGGTTTTTTTTACAATTTAATAAAATAAAAATTATTTAGGATTAATTGCAACTGAAATTGAATAGAGAATTTGAAACGAAAATTTATCTGTTTCAAAATCTCTCGCAAAATTAGGCGAGTTTCTTCCCTCCAAACTTTTTGCCCAAAACAGAACCCCAATTTTTTAAGTTCTAAATATAAAAATCTGATATTAATAAATGCAACTGAAATTGAAACAGAAAATTGAAACAGAAGTTCATCTGTTTCAAAAATCATTGCAAAATTAGGCGGCATTCTTCCCTCCAACTTTTCCCCCGAAACATGATGCAACAAAATAGTTTTCCATTGCAATATGAGTTGCAAAATTAATTGTGCACGTCAATTTCCCTTGAAGCACTTTTTATATTGAAACTGATTTCAATTCGGCTGCAGAATTCCGTTTCAGTTGCCCTGTTTTCTTGTAGTGACCGCAAGCTCTCCAGCCCTCTCCTTGGACAATTTCTGATGACTTTGCGGGGGCAAGGTCCTTCCCCCTTGCAGCTGCAAGCCTCCCAAACCAAAAATAACTTATAATTCAACCCCAAATGACCTCTAACACATAACTAAATCAAACAAGGTTCAAAAATCATCCAAACAAGGTCTATAACTCCCATAGAACACCCAAAAAAACTCCCGAAACAACTCGGAGTGAAACCGGGAAGAGGTGCAACAACGTGCAACCGAAACGACGAATGAACTAGAAATCGAACTAGCAATGAAATGAGACTTTAAGGCAAGTATAAGGGCTAATGAAGAAGCTTGAATACTCCTAGAAAGTTGAATAACAACTAGGGAAATAAGAATTCCAAAGGAGAGACGATTACGCGACTCAGTCCCCGAACTACGCGATAGAGACGAATGATATCTCCAATGCTTCCAAATCATCGATAGACTTAAGGAACACCTCCAACTTGAAGTCTAATACATCTAAACATGTTAATGAATCATCATTAAGAGGTCTAGGGTCAAACCGAGGTCACGAGCACAATACGCGAGCAAACTCTCAATCGCGTCGCATTCCGACTATCGTCGAGTCACGACTTATGACTTTAGCAAGTCAACAACTATAGGGCATCTCTTAATAGTGTTTTGGTCTTAATGTGGTCTCTCATACACATCTAGAGTTTCTCGCAAACCAAACATATGATCAACAAATGAAGAATTACGAGCATAGCATGCTAACCGAGCTAACCAAGGAGCGGGGTGTTACACTCTCTCCACCTTAAAAAGAATTCGTCTCGAATTCTAAATCATGATACAAACCAACGTTAGGTCCGCACTCAACCACAATACATCGAGACAACGATTACGGTGTCTCTTAATCCCGGGTGAACACTTGGTCTCAAAACCACCAACCCAGACTCGAACCTCCGAGTCTACCACCACATACTAAACCAAACACACGAAGGTCGGACTGCAATAATCCGAATTCAAAAGTCTACGAACTCTCAATAGACACAACAACATCAAACACTTACGGTTGAAAATACTATGACCCATACTTGAGTCGCAAATACCCATACGAACGACACTATGCCAATCATGTAGGCAAAACCCCAAATTTCAACATGAAAAACACATTCAAGGACACTTCAACATACAACTACCGAAACTATTTGTCTCCGGGCTCAACACGAAATTCAAGCACTAGAGGTTCTAAATTAAAAGAAATAATAATTGCCTTTGGAGCAATTCGCAAACATGGTAGAGACAATTAAATTAACATTTAGACAATGCAAATCACACTCGTGATTTCCTAATCACGGGTATGAACACATAAGAGCACATAATTGAAATGTTTTGAAAAGTCATTCCATTTCTGTCCAGTCCATTTGGTAACGGGTATAGTCAATTTCTAGCTTAATTCTTACCAATCCTAGTCCAACGACGAATGCCTTTTGGTCACCAATTCATGGTACCTACTGAATTAGTTTCAAAAGTTTCCGTCGTAAGGATGCGAAGGTTCATGAATAAAAAGTTTTAAGCATCCTTCAAACTGTCTTCTATGCTAATGAAATGAATGAACAAGCGATAATATTTTTGAAATGAGAATTATTTTAAAATGTAAATGCATCAAATAGGTGTTTCCTACGACTAATGCACATAATTGAATAAAAATCAGGTCAAGTAACAAGGTCTATTACCTTGGCAAACAACAATCATAACTACCACAAACTTGTGTACCTAGTACACTCAACCAAGATAACTCACTAGAAATCACAAGGAATCAACACATCTATCGATACTCGTAACGTCTATACTCCGCAAGACTATCCTTTCTTAAGCTCTAGACCAAGTCTACAACCAATGCATACACTAAACATCCTAACACAACGTTAACGTCTTAATACTCACGGTGAAGCGTCCTTCTCTCCATACAACCGTAATCAACTGATAAATCGCAGCACTTAACCTTCGTACTAATCGAGTGTATCCTACTCGTATAATGACCACTAACAATAATGTAGTATATTACTATTCGTCACATTAAACACATCTTTATAGATTATACGAACATTATACCAAACCAATAAGTACCAACATACAATTCATGCTTCATATATATTCATATATATATACATATATTAACACTATGGCTCTTAATATAGGCCAATAAAACTACAACTCCATAACAGCAACCATTGCTTATCATCGTAACATAAATCCTTCACCAATACTCTTTATATACCGTATAGTCCCTCATATATAGATTACGCAAGAACCCACACACAACACGTGATTACCTACTGGCAAATCACAAAACAAACAATATCACATATCGATTTCACATTGGGGTATTATCCCCGATCAAACTAATAACCAGTAATACTCAATACACCATGTAATGTATGTATGAATGCACATGAGCTACCAATTAAAACGCGTACTCATAATAACGATAATAGTAGCAACGGTATAATATATACATATATACAAGAATGTACCTTCCTATTTCGGATAGGTCTCAAAACTTCGCAATGGCCAACCGTCATGCGCACAACGACCTCAAACTCTAGGTCGTCCACCACTATCGCTCTTGGAGCCACTGGATTGTTAACTAGTACTCCCAGACCGATTAACTCTCATCCTTGGGCAATCTTTACGAACATGATCGCCGCCACAAGCAAAGCATTTTCCTGATTTACCCCAGCACCTATTCTCGGCGTGTCTTGTTCTCTTACAAAATTTACATGTCAACTCGTCACCTCGTCATCTCCGTCTAGAGGTAGAAATATCACTCCTAATAGTCTCCGAGGTTCTCTCTTGAGCATGATCCTCGATATCCAACTCCATCGCATACGCACGATCCACAGCCGCTTGGTAATCCGTAAGCTGTAATGGAATAAGCTGCCTACGATATTTCGTCCTCAGGCCTTTCACGAACCGCTCGGTCTTCCTAGTCTCATCTGGTACCAAGTAACTACAGTAACGAGCCAACTCTACAAACTTTGTTGAATACTGAGCCACTGTCATATCTCCTTGTTCTAATGCTAGGAATTCCATCTCTCTTCTTTCCCGAATTACTGCCTGAATAAACCGTACTATAAACTCCATGACAAAGTGATATGATTCCTAGACGCGTACTCGCGATGGAGGAATCAAAGAGCACGCAGCATGGCAAGCGAAGAACGTCAATGAATTGATGGATTGTGACACCTTGACCCAATGCTACGATCCGTTATTGAATGTGGTACTCCACGATCCAATTACGAGACGAACACGAACCTTGGTATAATGAAGAACGCCACAATAGGGATGAATATCCTATTGATAAGTTCGGGTTTCGATTACTTAGCCTCTCACCAAATAATCACAAGTTCAATGAAGAACAAGGAGGTTTTGAAAAACACTCAAAAACTATATTAATCAATAATCAGAAAGTTGTCTCCAAAACAATAAGCCACAACCCTTTTTTATATGGGTTGTGAATCCTAAACCTAAAAGTAAAAGGAAAAGTCTAAGTAGAATCAACTTAGGAAACTACTTAGAATTAACTTAGGAAACTACCTAAAATCCACTTAGGAAACTAATCAACTTACCTAATCTATATAGGCAATAATTAGGTAAGTTACCTAATCTATTTAAGAAACATAAATCCTCTAAAATAAGGAAAATCTACAAATCCCGTTTTTTGTAAAGACCTAATTTTCAAAGTTGCATTTTGGCCCCCTAAAGTCTTCCTTTAGGCGTTAAAAGCTTCCAAAGTCATTGTATGACATAAACGAACATTTCTTGAGTCTTCAAGCTGTCATCTTCCATGAAATCTAAGGCTTCACAACGCATGTTTGAATTTGTAGAGTAGCCATTGTAATAACCCGAATCTCCAATAAATCCACGAATTAAGTTTGTATAGAACTCTTGAATCTTCCAATCATACTCTATGCATTTTAGAACCCTTGAACCTCGATCCATGCTCATATGAACCCTCAAACCTTGATCTACATGCTTCCAATGCCTCTCCATTGCTTGTGACAATCTTGGTTCTTGGTTGGTGGTCAGAATCATATCACAAAGTTCTCCCACACTCGAGGCACACCATGCTGTCTCCAGTGATCTCGTAATTCAAGCCACCAATGCTCGGCCACACCATCCAATCTAAACACTGCTAGGTCACCATCTCTTCTGATGTACAACCCAAAACTGCAAAGATCTTCTCCATGCTTTCTAGCCAACGCTCCGCCTTAGCAGCATCTGGCACTCCATCAAAACTTTTCGGTTTCAACTTCAAGAACCTCGCAAGAACAGTAGAATCGTCTTCCAATCCAAATATTTGTTGAGGAGTCCCACGTGGATCATTAACATTCTCCCTTCTCTCGTTGCCACGAGCTGTACCCAGACGATGTCTACTAGAACTAGCTCCACGGCAAGTTCCCGACATTATACGCCTACAAAGAACACTCAACGTTAATAACTCAACAATAAACCCAACCCAAACTAGGCCAAGGAACCTATCCTGGCAAAATAGCTAACCTGGCTCTGATACCAACTATGGCAGCCCGACCCGGACTCCAATGCGGAATCCCGAGGTCGTGCAACTAAGACAAGCTAAAAGACGAACAAGCACCTGCTAAAATAATTGTGCGAGTCAAGAGTTGAGCCAACGAGCTCAAAACAGGAATATAAGGCCATAACGGCAAAAGGGAACGACAAAAACTAAAATCTGCGGAAGTAAATCATAAGTGGAACCCAAGCCTTTAAACCTAAACGAAGGAACGCAAGGCTGAGAGATAACTATATATCTCTCGACAAATATACGACGCGCGTGACACAACATTGCGCACGGGCAACAAACCATCGGCAACCAAAGGCCGGCGAACCAACAAGAACCCAACCTGATAAACAACCACTCAACGGCTATAACAGGCCGGAGGGACAAATCAACTAAAAGAATAAGAGATTAAATACTAGACAACTAAACCAAAATCTCACGACTAAGTTGACGAAGATAGAAATAACCATAACACAATACTAGAATACGCACGCTAAAACCTTCCTCGGTGAGACGACAAAATAACTTCTAAATAAATACAACAGCTCAACCAAACAAGTCGGCTCCCAAAAAGAAACGATAATAAAATACTAACATAACTACCCCAAGTAAAGTTTACATAACTTTACATCCGCATCTCACAAGATGAATAAATACAATAATAAATCCAAGCTACCGCCAGGAAGACCACCATTTAGAAATCACTAGTCCGCAACCGCAACGCGTACTAACGAGCTCACTGCACAAACTAAGGAAAACAAACACACGAAATGAGTCATAATGACCCAGTAAGTTACTAAATGCAACAGTATGACATAGCATAGCATGGCATGGCATAATGCACAAGTATAAATACAATTGCATCATAATAATAATGTACCAACAATAATCATGTACAACCAGAATATTGGCCCAACCCTCAATAATAAAACCATGGGTCCAACCCTCAAATGATCACAACATGGGTCCAACCCTCAATGATCACAAATTTTCACTTAGCACGTTATTCACATAAGTACGAGTATTAAACATCACAATAGGATATGTTATGGGCCCTGCCGCTATATAGCTCCTGCAACAAAAACATTGTTAACCCAATATCGTGACTAAGCTGCTCGTGTCTTCGCATCAATATACCGAACTCCGTCGGCTAATAGCAGCCTATGACGCACGTATTGATACGGCAAAGGGGCTACTTTCCCATGGCAGCCAACAATGGAGGGGTGTGTGAGGTCCCAGGTACGGCGATCCATAGCGAATACGAATCTGTCGATTCTTATAGGCGATGTATCGTCCCACCCTGACATAAAAATCATACCAAATAATGCCAGCTGGACTCAATGCAATGCACAAGTAGATATTTACTCGTCAAGACCAAATAAGGATCGAATTCGACAAGAGCGAACCCGTCCGACCAAATGCTCAAGTATGTATTCACTCAATATAGACAAATAAGGAATGAATTCGACAAGAGCGAACTCATCCGACCAAGTAGGTTATTATTCTCTACCATAAATCAAGTCAAGGCAAATACATTCCTCACAGCCAATTAATCTTAAAAGATCTCAAGTCACAAATTAAATCAAGAATAGTATAAACCCACCAAGAATCATATTATGAGGTCTATAATGGACCTCTACTTGAAGTCAAACCAAAGACTACACCGTAGTCATAACCACTAGTACGTTCATGTGTAACCGATCAATTTTCTCCAAAAGTGATAACTCACTCAATAATTATTTTTCAACCATACTCGAGACCATAGGTTGGTCTTTAATGTACCGTGCTCTCCCGAGCACGCTCTAAATAAATCCCCTAATAAATCTATATAACGTAGGTGTCTCAATTGGACACAAATCGAGATGCTCGGGTGCTCACCATTATAAACAACAAAACCCAAACATCGTAGGGTTTCAACCAAAGGCTCATTATCATATTAGTGATCTTACAACGACTCCGTTGAGTCTTAATTCTACCTTTCATTCTTTATGTGTTTCATAAACCCACAATTAAACACTTCATTCATATATAAAACAAAATTCCAAAATTCATTCGGGCATGATTCCCAAGCCTAGAAATCAAAGAACTCATCATAATTGTAGTCAAATGAAACCCAAATATTGTAGGATTTCAACTCGAGTTCATTAACACATTATTGAACCTATAGTGACTCCGTTGTATCTAAATACGAGTTTCATCATTTACCCATTTCATCAATCTCAACATTTACACCCACTTCAATTAATAACAATTTCTCAAATAATTCGGTCTTGATTCTCGAGCCCTAAAATTCGTATAAACTCAACATAAATCATAACCTATTTCCTACAACACACAATCTCATTCAAATCATCTTATTCATGCTATTAACAAGTTCATACTCCCAAAAATTCACAAAATAGGCATGCATGACATATCAATTGTTCATTGCCCACAAATAGCATATAGGTTGTTTTCCTTAGGGCCAATGAACCAAAACCAAAAGAAAGTAACTTACCTAGCTTGGATGAAAACTCCAAAGAACGAAAATCCGATCGGTGAACTTGTTCTACTCGTCGAGGGCTTCACAAATCTGAAGTTTGAAGGCAATCCGACGGTTGGATCTTCATGGATCGAAGAGAGAAGTAGTCTAGGGCTCAAGAACCCCCAAGAACTCTCGCTCTCTCTCTAATACGTATGAAGGAGGAGAAGAAATGAAGAGGATTTCAAAAAATTGCAAAGGGTTTGGGTTTATATACTTCCACAAACCAAAAGGGCATAATAGGGAATTCCTTAGTAGAGATTAGGAGTAATCACTCACTAATATAACCTTAATTAACTTCTAACTAATGTTAGGATATGTTTAGGGCTAAGTATGGGAGGTTAGGAAGGGTTTATATGGGGTTTGATGAGGGTAGGATAGGTATTTCTCGTCAAATCACAAAATAGGGCAAAGCAGGGTCGGGGCACCTTGCGGTCACAAGGTGTCCTAGAGCATGAGACCGCAAGCTCTCCATCCCTCTCCTTGGGAAATTTCTGATGACCTTGCGGGGGCAAGGTCCTTCCCCCTTGCGGCTGCAAGCCTCCTAGATCAAAAATAGCTTAGAATTCAACCCAAATGACCTCAAACACATAAAGAAATCAAACAAGGTTCAAACCTCATCAAAATTAGGTCTAGAACTCCCATAGAACACCCACAAACAACTCCCGAAACAACTCGGAACGAAACCAGGAAGAGGTGCAACAACGTGCAACCGAAACGACAAATGAACTAGCAATCGAATGAGCAATGAAAGGATACTTTAAGGCAATTATAAGGGCTAATGAAGAATCTTGAATACTCCTAGAAATTTGAATAACAACTAGGGAAATAATAATTCCAAAGGAGAGACGATTATGCGACTCAATCCCCAAACTACGCGATAGAGACGAATGCTATCTCCAAAGCTTTCAAATCATCGATAGACTTAAGGAACACCTCCAACTTGAAGTATAATACATCTAAACATGTTAATAAATCATCATTTAGAGGTCTAGGGTCAAACCGAGGTCACGAACGCAATACGCGAGCAAACCCTCAATCGCGTTGCATTCCGACTATCGTCGAGCACGACTTGTGACTTTAGCAAGTCAATAACTATAGGGCTTCACTTAATAGTGATTTGGTCTTAATGTGGTCTCTCATACACATCTAGAGTCTCTTGCAAACCAAACATATGATCAACAAATGAAGAATTACGAGCATAGCATGCTAACCGAGCTAACCAAGGAGTGGGGTGTTACAAGTAGCCCCTATGCCGTATCAATACGTGCCGCATTGGCTTGCTATTCAAATCGAGGCGGTTCTCGATACTATCCAATGAATTCACAAAACATCGATGGCACGAACCAGTTAACACAGTTTATTGCAGGAGCTACGTAGCGGCTGGGTCTATACCATATCCTACTTGTATGATTTACTTTCCGCACTTACGTGATTAATGTGCTAAGTGCTATACTATGAACATGTACCATACTTGTGATAAATTCTATGTTATGACATGAACATGCATTTTTAGTAACTTACTAAGTCTTTATGACTTACCCTATTTGTTTATTTTGTTTTCCTTAGATCCGAGCCAAGGAGACGGTTCTCGCTAGATTCGTCGTATCTGTGTTTGATTACTAGTGAGCTCGAAGGTTGCTCTTTTGGGACTTTTGTAGTTAGACTTTTATTTTGGCAAGGACGATGGGAAGAAAGTCACTTAGACTTGACTTGGGTTTTATGTTGTTGTATAACTTGAATATTCTAGACTTATAATCTTTTGTACGCCGACTTATATGTCGAGTTTGTTTATATGCTATGGTTCACTACAGCTTATTCCACTTATTACTCTTTTATATCATCGTTGTTGTTGTCTCCGGTATGTTGTGGCCGTTGATGTTATTATATGCATGTGTTAGAATTATAGGAGTAGTTGTTGCGTTACGATTGTAACGTCGCCGAAGACTTGTTTATTTTCTATTATTTTCTAGCCAAGTGTAGCCGAGTTGTTAATTGTATGCAATGTTGCGCCATGTTTTTATATTCCTACTTGCGCATGCCTACTTGTTTATATTTGGGTGGTCCGACTTGGGGTTTCGCTTTGGAATCCGGGTCGGGGTGCCACACTTCCAGCCAACCTTCCCAGAGAATGTCTCTCCCAAGGATATACACATATCCACTTTGTTGCTGTAAGACTAGCTCTTACTGTCCATGGTCGCAAAGGACTCCAATCATAGCCTTCTTTGATACAGGATCCGCAATCTCCATCCTAAATCCAAAAATACTCCCTGCTAGTTTTTGGAAGCCATATCATCAATATTTCCTTGCAGCTAATGGTGAAAGCTTCATCATTAACAAAATCAGTATTCTCATTCACATCAGATTATTTCCCAAGTGTGTCACTAAGCATAGACAAAAGTGGGTTTTTCTTCCTTTGAGATATTATTTATTTCGAGTAAAAAGGATTATCCGAGTATATGGGTAATTTTATTCGACACACAAAAGTCCTACCAAATAGCCTTTATCAAAAGTGGAACGACCTGGAGACAAAACCATGAGTGAACAGGTTGAAGCAAGTATGAAAAACTAGAAGTCTAGAAGCAATACAATTAGCAAAGACTTCACTAGGCGTATACATTCATGGAGATTGATATTTTGGGGGATAAAATGGGATTAGGGTTCTTGAACAAGGAATGAGGTTTACAAATTAACGAATTACAAAACTCATGAGCAAAATTAATTTAAATTGTGGACACTATCATTAATGGCAAGTAGGATTAAACTCTGTAAAACCACTATTTGACCAAATTTGTAAGTTGATTCAAGCCAAATTTAATTTTTTTTGCGAACGGAGCTTGAAAAACAAACGTATCAAGATTGTCAAATTTATTCGACGTCAAGGTTGCCAAAGAAGATGCCGGAAGAACATACCCAAACCCATATCTGGAATCAAAATGCAAAACACCCTCTACATGTATTAAAAATCATAATAACTCTCGAAACTCATAATTGATGAAACACAATATCCTTAATCGTGGCTAAAATAAAAACGCCCAATATCCGAAACAAAATCTAAAATAAAACTAACCAAAATTAATAAACCTTCAAAGTACAAATGAATTATTAAATATCTAAATTTCCTTGACAGTCTTCATTCGTCTACTTGAAATAACTCATCTAATTACGCTTATTCGTCACCTGGATGAGAGAATAAGAAAGGGTGAACAAACAATACTCAGGAAGTTCATATACAACCCCTCTGGTTTCTAAGGAGGAATTGACATAAATAAATCAAGGAAATTTACACTTCCATACTAACATCGAATCTTGAAACCCGACATCGATAATCATCTCGCCAATCTCAATTTTGAACCTTGCTCTTAGTTTTATCAATGGTGTAAAAATTGGATTTGATGTAGAGAGAGAAGGAGAGGGAGAATCCACATGGGAGGTTGATGGCAGATCTAGACTGGAGCAAGGGCGGTGACTCCAACTGCGTTTGGCCGTAGTGGAAGGAGGCTAGCAGCTATGGTGGGCGTTGCGCAAGAAACGGAGGGAGATGGAGCGAACATAGAGAGAGAGAGAGAGAGAGGGAGAAGGGAGGAGGTGAATGTGGCCATAATTGAGGTTGGAGATGGAGAAGGGAGATAGAAGAACACAACGAAACTGGAGCTGGAGCTATTACGTATGAAAACAAGGGTGGTGGCTGATGGCAGATCTAGATTGTAGCTACTGCATATGAAAGAAACGATCAGCGGCTATGATTTGAATGCAAACATTCTAGAGGTATATTCATGACACTAAGCTACTAGCCTACTACTAAATTGAACAAAGGAAATTAATTAATAAAATCACTTACTTCATCGTACAAACTGGTCCTTCTTTTCTTGGTCAACCTTACTTTACCCTACATTTCTAGGGGTGGAATCGGGATGGGACCCGTACCGATTAGCCTTATCCTGATCCCGTCTCAATGGAATTCGGGATTTCAATTTTCTTTCTGATCCCGTTCCCGATAAATGTGAAGACCCGACGTGTCGGGATCCCAACAGTTCGGGATATAAAAATCCTGTAATCACGACTATAATATTTATGAACAATATCTCTGACACTAAAATATTTTTAAAATTTCTCCATCATGATTAAAATTTCAGATATTATATTTGCAAGTCTGTTTGAATATTTATTTAATGGTGGGTATTGATGAATTTGTCATTATGGACAAAATGCACCCCTCACTCGCAGGAGAAGAGTTGCACTAAGTGCATAAACTTGATAGACAAAAAAAACCACAACATTGTGAAAATAAATTTAACAAATACCATTATGTAATTTTAGCAAACACAAAATAAACATTGTTTGAAAAATAGTCTCTTTGGCTTGGCAACAGCACACACTCAAAATATTTAAAAAAAAATTAAAAATTAAAACAATTTTAAAAAAGTTTAAAAAATATAAATTAGTTGGGACGGGTCAGGAGTCCCAACGGTATTGATATATTTCCTGAATCCCGTCCCGACACCCGACAAAGTCGGGATCAGGATTATGACAGGTTGGGAAATGTCGGGTCTGGCGTCAGGTCGGGAAAATCGAGACTTTTGTTAGCCCTATACATTTCATTCATCTCCTCTTAATCGCCCAATTTATTAATTAGCTAAATGGTCCCTCAATTTTAAAATATGGATTGCCAATTATACCCTTGCCAAATATCACATGAGACGCACGTGCGTTGACCAAACGAAAAAAATGAAATTGGACGGAAGGATCAATTGCGTCACAAGCTTTAGTAGAAGGACGATTTTTTAGAATTTGAAAAAAAGGGTAAAGTACAGGGACGATTTGGGTATATATATAAAGAGATGAGCCACTTCTGAAACAAAATGAACTTTCTAGATTTGGAAACACTTGTAATTTGTATATAAGCCACTTTTTGCATTGGAAATTGAAGATAAAAAATGTCATTAATTATTATGGTTGATTGGATAAATGATTCTAAAACCTCTTCACATTATTATTTAGTACTCCCTCCGTTCTCTGAATAGGTTTCTTGTAGTCATACTTTCTAGTGTAGCCCTAATGATAAACCCTAATTGTAACCCTATACAAAGAGTTGATTCAATCAATGGATAAGCTATGCTTGCTGTTATTCATAATTATTGTGAGTTTCTTCACTTCCAAAGTACCTAACGGAAGAACCTACTCTTGAAATCACAGAATAGGAAGGATATTCACTCAAGTGTTTGACAAATACTCCTATAACAAAATTCATGACATATGTGCTACATAAAGAAATAACAAATTTATCAAATTAATAGTCAAATTTGGCTAGATTAAACACATATACTACGATGTTTTGCACAACCTAATATAATACTATGGGGTGAGTTAAGAGAGACGGGGACATAGATTGCAAGGGGGTGGGAACAGATTGAGAGGGGTAGAGTGAATGTCCTCCACATTCTGAAGTCACATTCATTGACTATAGGCTCTTTTATAGCAAAATTATTTTTTAAATAGGAGATATTGATGGCTAGTACCCTTTTTAAACTTTCAGCCACTGAAGTACCCTCTCTCTTTTTTTAATCGAAAAAGACAATTTCATAAAACTATTCCTAAAATGCCCCCACTATCATTGAAATAGTTTGAATCATCGCCTTTGCTTTGTGACTTCATCCATATACGACATCGCCTCTTTTTTTTCTCCCTCCTCATTAATTACATTTTTTCTTCTATTATTTATGTTTCTTCTTAAAATAAAACCAATATTTGGACATGGTGGATATGATATTCAAAGAGCATGCTATCTATGAAGCTTATTGACGCATGTTTTCAACCTCCAATAGACTTTCATGTGCGTTCTATCTCGATTCAGACTGTTTGTGTTCTACCTCAATTAAAGAAGAAATTCTCCTCAATCATCTTCTCATCTCTACTCTGTCTTGTTTTACCACGAACCATGTGTCGAGTGGTTCGCAATAAGAGGACGATAAGAGCCAAGTGAGAAATTGTTAATGATGATGCAAAAAATTTTAATTGCGATGGACAAATTGAAACCATTGTGCTTCTAAATCATGCATCATGATTCAAAATCACCCATCACGAAAATGGGTTTTTGCAAACCCAAACCTCAATTCAGATTTGCAGTGATTTTGTGAAGAGGAGAGATAACCCATGATAGAATTTGTTTCAAACTCAACAGAGCCGAAGGAGATTACCGGAGCTAGCTAAATTTGTTTCAAACATGAGAAAGCAGTGGCAGGTAAATGGAGCTGGAACGACTCGGTTGAAGTAGGGAGCTTGAATCTGAGAGAGAGATGCCATCGTTTTGTCAGGAATGGAAAAAGAGAGTTTGCTGCCTTTGAATCGATTTCCATCCACTTTTGGACAAACTCTGCTAAGTCAACAACAGGAAATGACACCGATAAATTCATTCCTTTTTCAGATGATATTACTTCAACGTTTGAGAGCCATACATCATCAGCATGTGCAGATTCAACCAATATAAATTAAGATTTATCATTTTGGTTTTTTTTGTTCCTATTGTCTTGTTTTTTTTTAATCGCAATGCACCGCTATGTTACACAATTAAAAATCATGGATCACGATGCACAAACTATGCATCAAAATAAATCGAAACTTTATACGCGCGCTTTCGATTCATTAAGGGTACCGGGAGTGATAGGAACGCTCATGTTCATCTCTTCGACTCCGTCTACTGGCCGGCTGTGACTCATCGACCATACTGTGCTCTCTGGCACGACGTTCATCTCGCCCACGTCTTTCCACATGGATTTCTACCGCATGAGTATCTTGATAGTGGTTGCCACTACTTTCTGCTCGATTTCGAGCTGGTGCCTGATCGATGGCCAAAGGGTGTCTATGTGGGGCATGGCCGCCGACACTAGGCACACTTTCCACCATTTGTGGAGTACTGATAACAGGCACAACTGGCATTAACTGTTCCTCTATGGTAACCGATTGCTGACTCAACGCATCCAATTGTTGGTTCAGTATGAACATCCTGTTCAGGTACTGAGCCTGATTGCGAAGTGTCTGAGCTTGCGCTTGTTCATTCAGTGGGACAAGCTCTGCCACGTGATTAAGTCAAGCAGCCTGTCAACACTGATTCAGTTGGTTACATAACTCAACCGAATTGGCTCTTTGATGTTGCAACTGATTTTCAAATCATGCTGGGGATGGTCAGCCTCGCCTGTTGGTGCATGTTGTGCCGCTGCCTGTGATCTGGTCACTACTCCAATTGGGGGAAGCCCATTCCTAGGAAGCTGATCAGGTTGAGGAATCCCCTCAGGTCGGTTATTGATTGGTGGCTAATCTCCATGATGCACAGACACATCCCCACCAACATTGATGCTTGCTCCAACATATCCTTTCCCGTTCTTAGCCATGCTAGCAAAGTTTTTGATGAAATGAACTGAATATCTTCCTTTCCCGGCAACGGAACCAAACTGATGCTACACAATCTGGTCTTGGACCGTTCCTTGCGGTTTGTAGGATATCTGGGCTTATGTAAAGGTATGATCCTGTCTAGACATGTCAAAAGAATAACACCTTAGCAGGAATGCAAGGCAGGGCCTCGTGAAACCCCTCAGGCGTGAGAGTGAGTATTAAGCTTGTAGAAAGCAAAATGACAGGGTTTCATGTGTAAAAGTGTGCGTACCTTTCAAATGTAACTTTGTGAGGTATATAAAGCCCTTTTTGGAGTGAATCCGGGCTGAGTTATTATGATGGAGAGAATTTAGGACTTTATGACCATAAATGCGGGTTGACTACGTAACTGACGGAGTCATGGCTTGAATCTCGGGCTCGAGAGTTATCTGCCAGTTAGGCTCGGGATAAATATCAGGTTTATTCGAGCAGGCCTGCTCCCTGCTCGCTGATTGGTAGATAGACTCCTGCTCGGGATAGATGTAAGGTGTTTACCCCGCGGTTATCCTGTCCAGGTGACCTCTTTCCTGGTCTCTAACATGCATGTTCTTATCACGTGGTGGCACATGTGCTTGACTCGTGACCAAGATTTGGGGGAGCTCATCAGGAACTAATTGCAAAGGTTTCTTCGTGCTCAACATACTGAAAGGGATACTCATGTCGAATAATTGACTTTGCCAAAGTTTCACGAAATGCAACTTGATCGAACTGCAATCCTTTTCTTGTATCATCACCTACCACCAGAGTTAAAATCTTCAAGGCTTTATGACGTTGAAGACAAACAGTTCTTAAATGACATCGAATATTTGAGGTTCATTGTTTCAAATAAAAAACATATACGTTCTTGCATAGTTTATATTTCACTCTTGATTTTCCATCTCAAGTTTGGAAAGTTCTTTCAAAAATTTCCACACAGTTGATCTTTTCGTCCTTTGATTTTGGGTGCAAGGTTCACTTGACTGAATACTTAAAGTACCATCAGAATTCTCACTTTCCAAGGTATTCTCTTCAACTGAGACATTATCATCCTCCTCCGACGAAGAAGAAGCATCCTCTAAAGTCAATATATCATCCCTTGGGTCACTTTCCATTCCCACTTCTATTTTGGGACACTCGTGCAAAGATCTATGACTTCCTGAGTTGCATATGTCATGCAAAATCACTTCATGACCAAATATCACACTAAATGCTTAGCAAAGATGAGGAAACATGAGATATTAATTAATAAAAAGTTGTGCCCAACTAGAACGCTCGAGCCACAAAGAGGTCAAAATTGACAGTCTCATCTATGGCAGAGAACTAGATTTCTTATTTCATGGAAGAATCAGTTTCCACCTACAAAATTGGTACAGTAATTGTTTCATTTCCATTTTAAAAGAGATTTTCTAAGAAAATTATGCATAATATTGTAAAAAAACTATGAATTTTATTATTTATTCTTCTTCTACAAGCCCAAAGTTCATTTCTTTACCCACAGTATTTCCCTTTAAATAGACATTCAACACCAATTACACCAAAAACATGTATGTATTAAAGGAGGGTATTAAGACTGAATATATTATAGGAATAATTACGAGTCGGTAAATTTTTAAAACATTTTTTCAAATCAATCCAGTCATTTTTTAGACATATCTTTTAGATATATTTTTGGGGTAAAAATACATCACTACCCCCAATTATACTGTGTAGCCCGAGCTAACATGCCAACTAATTAGTACGCGACCTACGCCATATTGTCATTTATCATCGTGCAAAACTTCAAATCCATACGGTACAGAGTTATCAAATTAACTCACTACTTTACACGCCTTCCATGGAAAAAGCTGCAGTCACAAATTGAAGAACAAATTGAAGAGCGCCTATTTTGTGTAAAGATGAAATCAATTGAAGTGAAAATACGGTGCCAACATTTCGTACAAATCAATCAATCAATCTATGCTGGTGGCTACAATTCCTCTCCATAAATCAACTGACTTTGGATTTGAGAAAGTAGGATATTCTGATAGTACATGTCCTTTTCTTGGTCATTCGACATTGTAATTGGTTTTGGACGAAGACGACGATGGCGATGACGAAGTTATTGATTTTGAGTTTTGAGTTTTGATTTTAAATTTTGAAGGTTCTCATGCCAGGCATCAGGTTGATTTTTGGCATTAGGTTGATTTCTGATGCCTGGCATCAGGTTGATTTTTGGCATCAGGTTGATTTCTGATGCCTAGCATCAGGTTGATTTTTGGCATCAGGTTAATTTCTGATACCTGGCATCAGGTTGATTTCTGATGCCTGACATCAGGTTGATTTCTGATGCCTGACATCAGATTGATTTTTTGGCATCAGAGTTTTCATTAATGATATTTTTTGTCATTTGGCAAGCAATTTGTAGTTTTATGAAATGTGCAAAAAATTAATGGTCCTATATGAATACATGTTTTAAAAATTGTACCCACTTGAAATTCCCCCAATATTATATTATCAAACAACCAAGTGCACTAAAACAAACTATTAAAATAAGGCCTAAGAAAACCTTAACCACTTTCAACTACACTTCACGATTTATGGCTCATATAATCAAGCAAAGGAATATCTGACTTCCGTGGTACCGGTCCGGCCCATTTCCTGCTCTAATAAATGCATTAAGATCTGTAAATACATCATATCCACAATGAGCAAGCATTCAGTTTTGTGGTAGAGCTTTAAATATTTAAGAAACCCTAAAACCCTAAACTATTACTGCCTCCATCCCCCCCCTCCCTTCCCCATTTCTCTCTCCCTCTCTCTCTATCTCTCTCTGAACTCATCCTGGCCTGCGTCAGTCCTAAAGTTTGTGATCAACTTCGATTTAAATATATTCAAATCAAAAGATTTTAGAAACTCATATCATTTGATCAAAGAATCCTTCGATTTAATTATATTAGTTTCATTCCTTTAAAAAAAATGAATTTCTTTGCTTATTTTTCAGGTCTGATGCAAAAGCTAAAGCCATGGAGGGAATCAGACTCTGCAAGTCTGCTATCACTGTTGGTTATCTTTTTTATAACTTAATTGCTTTAGATTATCTCTTGCCTATAAGTCATAACGCTTCTGAAGATATTAGGATGTAGAGATAAATTAGCCAATTTTTTAAAATCTAATTCATTGATTAATTCATTAATTTACTGGTTTCCTAGCTTGGAAATTCAACTTTGTCGTGTTGCCCAGACAGCTCCTTTCCTCTTGAGATATATAGCACAATAAATCATGCATTTGTTAGGCAGACATGGTCGATTTAGGGTGTTTTGAACACATATGAATTTGTTTTACAAGGCATAACTCAATCTCTTCAAGTTTAATTGTATGCGGTTTAAAATCTAAATGCATGGTCGATTATCTTCTGCATATGTCATTACGCTTCTTTCAATTGCATGAGCGTTAACCAATTTTTTAAAATCTAAATGCTGTCGAAAAAAATAAAATTTAGTGCTCAGTAAATGATTTTGGGTTCCTAATTCACTAATTAATTCATTAATGTAGACAAACTGGTTCCCTAACTACGAGAATCAACTTTGTTCGTGTTACTCAGACAGATTCCTTCCCATTTGAGATGTATAGCACAATTAATAAACCGTGCATTTTAATTCAATTGTCGAAATACGATGATATAGGTTGTCTAGTACAGTTGTATTGGTTTTACATTGCCCGACTAAATTTAGCGCGTTTGCAAATAAAGGATTTTGGGTTCCTAATTCACTAATTAATTGTTTAAGGTTTCCTAGCTATGTACGAGATTCAACCTTTTCGTGGACCTTGTGGTATATAGACAGATTCCTTTCCTTTGGAGATATATGGCACAATCAATAAACCTTACATTTGCAAGACTCAATTTCACATTGCACAACTCAATTTCTTCATGTTTAATTGTGAGCTAGTTTCATATTTGATAAACACGCAATGATTAATATTCACTAAGCTTGTTCAATGATATTGAAACCAATAAATTTAATCTTATGGATACTTTTTGGCTTGGATTTTCAGCCATGGGGTTATTCTAGTATCTTTTTCTTTCAATGGAATTGAAGTTTAAGATATTAAAGCTTACTAACAAGAATTTCACCCACTGACTGATGTTATTTTTTTCGAAGTTCTTTATTTAAAGAACATTACTACTGAACTGGATTCCTAGTGAGGATCTTAGGTTAATACTTCAGGAAAATCTACAAGCAGTATGAAATTTCTCTTTGTGTATGACTATTTGAATTTATGGAAAGTTTGGCGTAATTGGCAGCAAAGGGAGATGATGACTAATAATAACCTTTTATTTTTTTAATAGGGTCTTGGTACTAGCAATCTCTCACTTGATGGAAGTTCTCTCGTGGTAGAGGACAAGGTCGTTATTCATGGCATTTCGGTTTATTGGTGAGTTTAAGATTGAGAACGATCTACGCCTATTTGTAGAAGTGTTAATATTTGTGAACCTAAACCCTGCTTACTTAACCATCTCTCTATCTCTCTCTTACTTATTATATACGTTTTGATTTTGCTCGTTCTAAAGGAAAAAAAAAATCGATGAAGATCAATAGTTGTTGTCTATTTTAATTGTTTTGTCTATCTCAAAAGTGAAATATTTTGCATGTTCAAACCATAAAATTATCAATGTGACAGGTAAATTTGTCGATATTAATGAAAATTCTTATAAATAGCAATATTTTCCAATATCTGAAATAAACCTTCCCTTTGTGGTTTCTTGAATTTCAATGTATTTCCAACAATAAACATTCCCTCCATTTCTAGAAAAAAGGGTTCATTTATCTTTTTGGTCCGTTTAAAAGAAATGTCAACTTTCTAATTTTTCTAATTAGAAAATTACTTGTGTCATTTTATTCTTGCTTTCCTTACTACTTTATTGGTGGGTCCCACTAAGGGTGTGCAGAATTTTTTTGAAATCGGACCGAACCAATAGAACCAGACCAAACCAATTAAAATTGGCCCGGACCAATATTTTGGTTTGGTTCTGGATCTGAATTTTCATTAAATTTGACATTTGGGTTGGTCCCGGTTCTCGAACTAAAAAAACACGGAAACGGACCGAACCAACCCAATATGTGTTTTATTTATTTATTTTATTATATATATATATATATATATATATATATATATATATATATATATATATATATATATATATATATATATATATATATATTTATATTTATATTAATTCTTAATACTTTCCTTGTTCTACTTTTTAATTGGTACTCTTTTATTATTTTGTTTCCACCGGTTTGTTATGCTATGAGTTTATGAGTTCGACATTTTTAATTGTTGAATGTACTCTTATCGAAGGTTTTTTAATTTTTTTCTGAAATTTTAGGCTTAAAATTTTTATTATGTATTTGTATTAAACAGTTAAAAAGTAAAAAATCATAGTTTTGGTCCAGTCCTGGTTCTCATACATCTTTGATTGGTTCTGGACCGAACCAATGTTTTGGTTCGTTCTCATATATATTGGGTTGGTTCCGGTTCTAAATTTTTTGAGAACCAGACTATTGGTCTGGTTCTGATTTCTCTTTTTTTTTTCCAAAAAATTGGACAGAAACGAATCAAGCTCACCCCTAGGTCCCACTCACATATGAGTTAGAAAAATATATAAAAATATTTATAATAAATTCAATTAACAATTCTTAAATTTTATACTGAATTAAATATGACACTATTTTAGGAATGAAGGGAGATATAATTTATAATGTTTATATAGCATTATTTTTTTGAACTTAAATAGTATATAAATGGCTAATGGTTCTGACAATTACAACCCGAAACCCGTTAACCTACCGAACATACCTGAAAATTACCCATCCCAATCCAACCTGTTAATAATTTTGGGTAGAAATGAATAACCTATTTCAACCAAAAAATCTTAATGGTTGGGTTGGATTAGGTTAAAGCGGGTTAAACCCGTTAGCCATTTTGACCCAGTAGTTTGTCCTCTACAAATGTATGGATTTATTTTTTTTGGGGGGGTGGGTGGGTGGGAAATCTAGGTCGACCTGTTTCAACCTGTTTTCCCATCATAACACGGCCCAATTTAATTCGACCGCTTCCAACCCGTTTGATATGTGGGTTCTAATGGATTCCGACTCATTTCCTGTCCCAACCCACACATCAGACGGGTAATAAGACTTCAGTTACGAATTTTTTTCTCAGGCTCTTCGTCATCTTAGTGGAGAATCTGGTCACTCCTTCCACCCCTGAGATGGTCAGAAACTTGATAGAGAGATATATTGAATAAGATCTATATTCAATGTGCAGATAATATTGTATTCATGTTTGTTTTTTCTTTTGCATGCAGTGTACTGAAGATCAATGCGAAGCTTGGAGGCAGCAATTTCGAGCTCATGGAACCGCTCCCACGCTTTGAGGTTGAGGATCATGTTATGTTTATCGAAGGTGTATTTTAGTTGTTTCCCAAGGTCCAAATGTGTTTATAGTATGCAAAAGCTAGGTGTTGTACATGGCAGAACTAGTTGTATCAATTGCCTTTACAATTGTACTAAAGGATTCCCCTTTCCTTGTTTATACTCTCCGTTCCACTTAAAGAGTCCATATTTGAAATGTGTAATTTTTAAGGTTGAAAAGACTGATTAACTGTGCTCATCATTGGGCAAATTTGACAATCATATGATCGACTTTTTCTGTTTGCTATGTGATTTGGCCACGTGGAGATCGGACAAACATTTGTTACTAACATATTGATTATTTTTAAACATTATAGACTCTTTGGATGAAACAGAAAAAGTATGTTGATATTGAAATTTTTGAATAATAAAGATAAAAAATTAAATTGCATCCCCAATATCCGGTTCGCCCCTCCCATCTCTTCTTTCTATGTTGACAGCAGTATGTCACGGACTTGAGTTCTTCAACCTTCCGTGCGGCACTTAGCGTTCACAATCCCGTTGGTCTTGCTCTAAGTAAGCCTGAAAATCTCAAATGGGACTAGACAATGAAAGAAAGCTTTGAGAAAGAGAATTAGTATTGCTTTATGAGAACTTCTACAAGAGTTACTTTGGATGGTTTGGCCAAATGAGACCTCCCCCCTTTATATAGGCATCCTCCTATTCAATGGATGGCTAGGATTTAGTTACATCAATGGTTATGATTTAGTATCTAGAATCATCCTAAGAAATATCTAGGATATATTTACAAGATCTTTCTCCAAGGTTCTAATTCTAGGAAGTAGTAGAAACTTCTAGAATTATATAGCATTTCCTTTAATCACTTGAAGGTTCTAGAACTTTCTAGGACTTTCTAGTGTTCCCTTGAAGGATCATGAAGGCTCCGGAACTTTCTAGAATTGTCTAGCGTCCTCTTCATATTTCTTGAGGTCTCTAGAACATTCTAGATTCTTCTAGTGTCATTTGACACATCTTGAAGCTTCCGAGATATACTAGAGAAAGATTTAAACACTTGGTTGGCGGGACATGACAAGTAGCCTGTGGCGACCCCGACCTCGAACCGGAGATGGGAACGTGGACCGAAGCGCCAAACAAGACAAGAGGGACAAGAAAGGACGAACATGCAAACTCAAATATTTTAAAACTGACGTGACGCAACATTTCAGTCGCAGCAGAACTCGACACTAAAGGTCGGTATTTTCAAAATCCTTTCACCTGATAAAACATTTAAGCAATAAATCCAAGTCTTCGGTGACACTACAGCCGGAACCCAAGCTAAGCAATAAATACGAACAAGGAAATAAATAAGAGCTAAGGGGATGCTCAGCGGAAGTCTATACGTAGTGAACGCTAACAAGATATACAAGGCACGACTAACACAATTGCCGGCATCAAGAGAAGTATAAGTACTACAAGAGTTAATACTACAAGTAGCTAACAGGAATACACGAGTACAAGATCTATAAACATTCCCAAGCGTAGTCTAGTTGACTAGCTTTAAACCCGTCATCCTTGCAAAATACAAAAGAATAGAAGAGGACTTCTAAAAACCACCTCTTCAACTGCAAAAGCCTGAACAAAAGAGAACTAAGGTGTACGAGCACCGCGAGCCTCAACGAGAAGGTCCCGTCCTGCTAGGATCTAAAAAAAGTACAGGGGAACAGGTAAGTCATAATGACTCGTAAGCTATCAATCATGCATGACATGACATTATGCAACACGTTAGGCAAGACAATATTACAAGCATGTAGATCAAGTATTTAAGATGCACATTATTGCACATAGTTCACATAATATGAGGATATAGAGCCGGGCCGCTGCGTAGACCTGCAAAACAGACACCTTCATGACGTGCATGAATCGATGGGTGTGATAATACATCTATCTTCCGAGGATATGCTCGGGATAAACATGTAGTCAATCTCAATGGGCGCGTATTGGAACGAGTAGTATTTACTCAACAATGGTTAGTATGGAACGAGTCCGACAAGAGCGTCCTCGTTCAAGACAAGTATATAATCTCATCAATAAACAAGCAAGATTGAGCTCGACAAGAGCGAACTCAATATATCAAGTACGCATTTATTATGTCATAAAGATACAAGCATGATAGTCAATCCATTTCAAGAGTCTAGAATTAGTTTTCTAGTGGAACGCATATAATAACGTCGTAGGGATTGATCATTGAGTCGATATTGTTCAATAGCTCACTAATGTCGACTCCATTGAGTCATTTCTATAAATTCAACCAAGTAGAGTTAAAACACTATTTGCATTTCCAACTCTTTTCTAAGTTATCTCATTGATTAATCTAGGTCATTAATCCACATAACAACCATAGCCAAGAATAATCTCAAGTTCCCAAATTCATGGAACCCTAGAATCACGTTTTTCCCAAATAATGGTCGAAAGTCTATGACCCAAGAATAATAGTTATTTCTAACGTAGAGTAGAACACTTTTACTTCTAGACTTAGTGTCCAAATCGAAACATTTGCATTCATAGTCTATAATTCCAGATTATCATACTCTCAAAAATACTCCAATATCATGGTAGAAATCAAGGAGAGCAATGATTTAGACATGAGAGAAGGGAAGCAAGAGGGGGTAGCATGTTATCTCTAACATGGACCTAAGGGAAATTGATAGCTTACCTCAAGCCAAGCAGAGACGAAGCAAGAAAAACTAATCAGTAACAATCGTTCTACCCGACGGCGGCTTCGTAGCAGCTGTCTCGGAATCGCAAGCGGGTCTCGAATCTCTTCGAAGCCAAACCCTCATGCACGTATCTCACCGAGACTCTCACGCACAACTCTCTCCAGACCAGAGAAGACGAAGTGAAGAAATGAATCGTAAAATGGGAAGTTTCCAACTGATGTAGTATAGATCAGCTTGATTAATCGTTAGTGGAATCCACTTGTCACAAGATGAGTGGTGGAATTAGGTTTAGCAATCTTAATTAGGCTTAGATTAGGCTAATAAGACTCTAATACAAGTGGTTAAAGTCACTAATGGTAGAGGTTTAGTAAGGGCACAAACGTAATCAACCAAAGTTGCAGAAATTCCTCGTCATGCTGGAAATCCTCTCTGTTCTGTTGTGGAGGCCGAACTTCCATCATTTTGTTCGGTTCTTGTGGCCGAACAATGCCCAAGATGTTCGGTTGGTGTGAGGTTCCCGGGGTGCGCCCCGCGCCCCGCGCGCCCTTGGATAGGGGTGCGCGTACGTGCGAATGCGGGACACCACTGCTCTCGTTCCACCCTCCCTTGTTTAGGGGAAGACGAAATCAAAAGTGCAAGAGGAGTGCTGTCTATATTAGCACGTTGGAATGTGCCTCGGTTGCCTTTAGTGGATTTTGTATCCAATATGGGAACTTATGGTTTCCCGCATCAAGTTATCCCTTTTTTAAGGGATACCAGGAAATGGGAATGCATTACCCTTTCATTCCCATTTTCCCTTTTTTAGTGGAAAACGGAAAAGTGCAAAAAAGGATATTGCGGCGCCCCCACTATGGATTTATTAAAAATAGCCTTATGGCCCATTCAGATTATTATGGGAGCTTTGGGTTTCCCGCATCAAGTTATCCCTTGTTTAGGGGATACCATGATATGGGAATGCATCACCCCTCCATTCCCATATCTCCCTTTTTTAGGGGAGAACGGGAAAGTGCAAAGAGGGAATGTTGCGAGGCCCCACTGAATCTGAAAGTTTTAGAGTCGCCATCTTTATTTTAAGGCAAATAAAGCAAAACCAAAGAAAATAAAAATAAACCAGAGAAAAAGAAAACGGGTTCGAAGGCTAAGTTACGAGTTGGGAAGATGCTAGGCACCCAACTCGCCATTCCGGTCTCGAAAATGGTTTTTTGGCTGAAGTATGCTTATTGTCATATTTATCTCGCAAATAAATAAGGTATTAAAATGACAGGGAAATTTAAACAAATACATTCGTGGCTACATTATTTATGGACTCGCAGTCGTTTCCTTCCAATAATTACAGACATATTTAAAAATATTTGGCCATTATAACGGCTCTTTTACATAATATTTCCTATTCTAATCCGGGCAGCACAACGACTTATATTGGCTACATTGCGCCGGATTTAAATAAAAATTTTAAAAATAAATAAAAGACAGAAAAAATAAATAAATAGAAATAAACGGCGCTCTTAAAGGTTTTACCTTTTAGAGCGGTGGTGTGCTCGCTCTGTCCTTCAGGGAGAGGGAGTCTTTTGTTGTTGTTGTATGGTTGTTGTTTTGATTTGGGCAGAATGACTGCTTATTTTTGAGAGTTTGAGCTTGTCAACTCGGGCAGAGTGACAGCTTATTTGGATAGGTTTTGGCCTTTTTGGTTGGGCAGAACATAGACTTAGTTTTTTTACTTTTCAGCTCGTTACTCGGGCAGAGTAACGACTTACTTTGGGATTTTTGGACTGGGGAAGTGAGGTGGATACCTAACAACTAGGCTAGGGATCATTTATAACCTATGGGTTTTCGTTTTGGCAGAGTTTGGACGGGGTTTGGAGACTCTATGGGCTTCCATTCACCTATCTTGCACCTCTCGTACTATTTCTATCGGCAGAGCTTCACTGCGATTAAAAATCGCGGAGGAAATATGAGCACTGAAACTGGGAGCCGGGGCCTCCTATTTATAGTGGAAAGGCAGGACACGGTCAGAATTCTTGAGTTTGTTTCCCCTGCATCAACGAATTGTACCGCGTGCATCACAGCTTGTACAATTTCCTTTCTGAGAGACGCCTTGGTGGAAGCCAACTCTTCAAGGCTTGGTGCGGCACCAAGCAAGCTTTCCAGTTTCGATTTTTTGCACTTTTACCCCCTGCAGTTCACTGCTTCGCGCATCTTGCTTTTCCTTTCGCATTTTTGACTCCTGTAACTTGACATTTATTAAGTTTTAACAGCTTCTTGATATTTTATGTCGGGCCATCATACCGTGGTACGAATTGGTGTGGCTCTACAGAGCCTCTTAACGATGGAGTCTACTGGGTAACCCAAGGCTTGCGAGTAGGCGAAACATCGTTGATAAACAAGAGACTCTCCAATTTCGCTTCAATTAAGAACGGAGAATGCAATTGGTAGCGATTATAATGCACGATTAACATGCTATCCAAACTCTATAACCTAGACATTTTTAGTCGGTTATAAAAAATTATCGCAGTTTTAAGCAGATATGAATTTAATGTGCTCTGATGGTCGGACTTACTAATGTAGGCTGCCTACGTATTCCCTATTAAAGGAAATCAGATCAGACGTAGTTCAGGCCAAAACCTAAACTACAACCAAGTGAGGATGTCATGTCCTTCGGGTCAAGCCCGATCGAGAACACAACGGAAAAAGATTTTTGTGTTTTCGAAAAAGCCGTATTCTTCCGGTCCGAAACCGTTGTCAAATACGGTATGAAGATTTGAATGTTTTTCTGCCACCACATTTCAACCGGTCAATACCTTGTCGTTGAAATGTGTTAAGAGGAGTTTTCAAAGTTGTGTCTGGCTGGTCGCTGCCTTGTTTCCAAACATAACCGGAAAACTTTCAAATATCCAGAAAACTGCACTCGACCGATAAAGATCCGTCGCCGAGCACGGCAAATTGATCACTCTTCAAGTATTTTCGAAAATTGTGATGTGGAAAACATTCTTTTTCCTTCCTTTTTTTTTCTCGCTCTCTCAGTTTTTTTTCTTTTCAAATATTCCTCTTTTTTGTGTTTTTGAAATATTCCTCTCTTTTTTTGTTTTTGAAATATTCTTCTTTTTTTTTGTTTTTGAAATATTCCTCTTTTTTTTTTTGAAATCAAAACTCATTTTGAAAAAGAGTTTTTTCTTTTATTTGAAAACAAAAGCAAACTTTTTTTTAAAACTTTCCTTAAAGGGAAATTATTCTAGAGTCAGGGTAAGAATACTGTACCTGACTTACCTTTTACGCCCGGGTGGCTGCCGCAGATTCGGCTGATCTTGGCATTTCTGCCACTCTTGCTGGGGAATTTATTTCCTTTCTTTTTTTTTATTGTTGTGATGGTCGGGCCTACCGAAATAGGCTGCCTACGTATCCTTATTCAAGGAATCAGACCAAACGTAGTTCACCTCTGCTGGGGATTTTATTCTTTGTTCTTTTCTTTTTCTTTTCTTTCTTTTTTTTTTCTTTTTTCTATTTTTTTTTATTTTTCTTTCTCTTTCTTTTTTTTTTTTGACCCGCTGGGGGTGTTATTTCCTTTGTCCTCCGGTGAATGGTCGCCAATTTTGGTTAACAAGATTGACCTTGTTAACTTTTCGTTAGGCTCAGGGACCATTTTGAATACTTTGAAATCTGAGGAGTAAAGTGACACAGCTTCAAACTTAGGGGGGAAAAGGGAAAATTCCCCTTTTCTCCATTATAATGGACGGGAAAGTGAGGGAGAAGCCTACTGCTTCTCTTTCCTTCTTTTCTTCTTTCATTTCTCTTGCTCCTTCGCCATTGTTGCTGCTGCTTGCTTCCTTTTTTTTATTTTCTCTATTTTTGCTCATTTTCTCGATTTTCTTCCGCCAATTTCAGTGTTTTACTTAGCAAATGGCATCTTCTTCGCGATCCAGGAAGGGGAAAGCTAGCACCGATGCACCCATAATCTGGCGAGAGGAGGAGAGAACCTCCTCACTTGGTCCGGAATAAGCTTATTTACCGGTATTCTACGAACGACTGGGGCAACCTTCTGCGGGATCGGAACAATCATGTGTCCAACCTTCCTCTGACTACTGTAAGATTTCTCTTTTTTTTTTTCGAAATTTTCCTGGCTATGTTTCAGATCTGCTAAATTTCTACACTGTTTGGGACTTTTGGAGCACTCCTGACTTTATTAGTAATGCATATGTATGTTCTATTTATGCCTAAATGATGTAATTAAGTGATAATGTATGAAATTTTATGATTTATTTTTGTGATGCATGATTTGAACTAGTAGTTACTATTTGACCCTATTATGCATAATTTATATTCTAAATGCAAATGAGGCTATATGATGCATGTTTTACACTAAATCGCGAAACGGAATATTTGGAGTACAAATTAAATTTTTCCGAAACGCTTTTCGGACATATTTTGGATAAAAACGGGATAAAACAGATATTTTTCATGCTCTTAGATTTATTTTTCAAGCATGCAACTGCTGCAGGCATATAGTAAATGCCACAAAGATATTTATTTTGATGATTGGTGGTACTTTATCTTCTTTTTAGCGTACCCCTATGGCAGCTTATTGGACAAATGAAATGCACATAATGAATGCATGAATTATTCTACTTGATGCAGATGCAATGTAGAACACTTTATAAGATGATGCATGAATTTTTCACACTTTATTGTATACATGGCAAATGCAGTTCTAATATGCATTTTTGTGATATCTAAGATGCAAAATAAATTATTTATATGCAAAATATATTACACAAAAATTGTTGTTGTTTTTTTAAAATATTTTTTTATGTAAAAGAATGATGTTTATATTTTTTTATGTAAATTTATGCACATGTATGAAAAGAGTATGTAACAATTTAGAGAATTATTTATTTTCTTTTTGTTATGAACAAGATTTATTTATTTATTATAATTATTTTTCTTTTTTTTTTCTAAAAGAATTTATTTTTAAAAAAATCATGAATTATAAAACATGCAATATGTTCATTATTTATTTATTTATTTAAAAGACTCTACAGAGAAGGAAATAAGGGTAGAGAACTTACCTCCTTTTTTTTTTTCAGGTTCGCAGGGAATTTGAGAGAATGCGGGTATCACGTACTGATGTGGCGGAGATTTATGACATGCTACCCGAGGCGGCAAAGTTGTTGGTGGAGGGTTCAGGTTTCAGTGTCTTCATGCACTCCTTCACCCACTTTACCAGCTATCTTCCAATCTTTGACGTGCTCAGGGACTTCTAGTGGGACACCACCCATACCTTCCATTTCAGCTGGGGGGAGGCGACCATAACCCTCGTGTGATTTCGCCGCGATCACGGGAATTCCTACCAGTATAGGGGAGACCATGACCCCTGACTTTACTCTCCGTCGTCGTAGGGAGGAGGTAGTGGACCTCCTGGGCTTCGAGCCTCGTTTCAAATCATCGGACGAGATCTTTATTAGCAGCGTTCGGAAATGGCTTCTTAATAATGTTGGGCGAGTGCCGGCTAACGATGATGTTGTCATAACTCGAGTGGCAAGAGCATTTTTATTCTTCTTTCTTGGCACATCGCTCTTTGCCAACCCCTCTGTCACCCTGAGAGTTTCCGTCCTGGCTTGTTTGGCGGATTTTGATCGGATCCCTTTGTATGATTGGGGACAGGCTGGCTTGGCTGAACTGTATGTTTCCATGGATAGAGCCAGCCGGAATGACTCGCCGACTCTGAATGGGTTTGCTCCGGCGTGGGAGGTACATGCCTTTTCCTGCCTTTTTTTTATCTCTTTTTTTTTGTATCATCTCTTTTTTATTTACACATATATTCATTTTTTATGACAACATATTTATTTTTTTTTTTTTTTTTTTGCAGGTCTGGGCCTTCTCGTTTTTCAGATTTTCACCGGGTCACCTCATTCGGCGAGTTTACCAGCCTCCATATTTGTCCCAATACGTTGACAGCAACAGGGTGGATCCAGCTGAGGACAGTGGTTGTAATGATAGGGAAAGAGTGCTGGAGCGAATTATTGGCTCGAGTCCTGGTTCAGTGCACTTTCTTCCCTGGGAGGGCCTGGAGGGACATTATTCTACTACTTTGATGTTCAGCCGCTGCCGGATATTGATGGTTTCCATCATGGTGGATTCTTTGTATATGGGCGAGCGGGTGAATCGTCAGCACCACCTTTCTAGTGGCTCGGTGGTGCCTCCTCGGCCTCCTTCTTGGGTGATAGAGCCCGGCGGCTCGGCCGGTCTCGATTTGGGAAATACCTCGTTCCCGCGACAGACTATCGAGGGACGGCATACGAGGATTTCCTGAGATTAGAGATGCATCCCCCTCCTCCTTCTCCTGTTGTGCCCAGACGGCATTCTGATGCTTCTGCCTGGCCAGGGTCATCTACTTCATTTCTCGACGAGAACCTGATGTTTACAGAGCCTGATGATATTTTCTCTACTTTTCAGTATGAGTGGGCGGTGGCTTAGTAGAGCAGGTTCTCCTTGACGTCGAGATTCCGGAGGAGCGTCGTGTCCCGGAGCAGGCTCGTTCGGTAGACATATCCACCTTTATTGTCTCTTTTCTTTATATTATATTTTTTTATGCACACTATTTTTTTTTCGAGACTAATATTTTTTATTATTATTATTTTTTTCTTTTTTTTTTTCAGGTGAACGTGTCTACTTATAAGAAACTGGTGCGGGGCTTTTTTCAAAGACGCTAGTCAGATCGTAAATTGGCCGATGAATTCTCTTTGGGGAGCAACTCAACATGGCGTCTGCACGCCGAGATGAGCGATGATGATGATGATGATGATGACGATGATATTGGTCAAGCGCGCCAGCGTAGGTCGGGATTCAACTCGATGGCACAACGGGTCCCGTAGTTAGGGGCGGTTTTCCTGGCTGGCCGTCCCGAAAGCACATTAACTTTGGATTCCTGCGAACATTAGTATCTTTTCCTTTCTTTTTTTTTTATTTTTGTATTTTTGTAAAAGAAATTTGTACAAATATTATGATATAATGCAATATAATGTATATGATGCAGTATGTTACACATGCTAAAATAAATTCACACAGAAAATAAAACTATACCGGACATCTAAAATGTAATGACACGCTGTACTTTAAAGAAAGGGATTTTTAATAATACACCTTTGGATTAAAGCGGGTTTTTTTTAGGTGATATCGGAACGGGAAAACAACTGAATTTCTTATCCTTTTGGCACCCTGTGGCTGTTGAGCCTGTGCTCGTAGCCTCCTTTTATAGGTTTTCTTTTCTTTTCGCGATCAGACGCAGGAATAACAGAATGTCGGATCATCAAACCAGATACTCTAAAAGAAAAATTATCCAGATAGATGATGCCGATGATGAAGAGGAGAAACATCCGGTGGCTCTCATGCTGATGAGTCTAGGGCTTCTTTTGCGCCTCGCAGAAGGAGTATGTGGGCCCGACTCGGTGGTCGCCGCAGGCACTGATAGACCGCTTGGGGCTAAGGTGCAAGAAAAGGAATTGTTTCTGGGGAAAAACAAAAGGGTATAGGCAGTATATAGATATGTACAAATGCAAATAATGTATAATATAGACGTCTTGATAAATATTCCTAAGTTGCACCTTAGGACCTGTAAAACTTATATTTTAGTGTTTTAATATGAGTTGCTTTGTCGTGGTTTTTCTCTTTTGTCAATCGAGCCTCTGATGTGCTGAAGACCGGAGGTAGTACGCTGAGGGCTTCAAATAATGCCTTCCCTCTCCTTTTTATTTATTATAATTTTTTTTATATATTTTTTATTTTTTTATTATTTTTTTCATCATTATTTTTTTCGTGCTCTAATTTTTGCCTAGGCCGCCCTTTCGGGTTTTCAGCCTAGCGAGCCCTTATTTTTTATTTTTTTTTTGTTTTCATTTTTTTATGCCCTACTTTTTGCTAGGCCGCCTTTTCGGTTTTCAAATTTAGCTGGTCGGAGAGGGAAGCATCACCGGATAGGATGGCTCAGACGTAGTACCTTTTGAGCTTGTCGAGGTTGAAGGGCTGGACAAGATCTTCCCCGTCCTGGTTCGTGAGAAGCACGACACCTCCTGATCGGATCTCCTTAACGATGTACGGTCCCATCCAGGGAGACTTCCATTTCCCTAGTATCAACATAACTAGGGTTTTTCTCGGCACAAGGTCTCCAACTTGGATATCGCTGCCTTTGACTTTATTGAAAGTTTTTCGATACGCTTAGGGTATGCTCCAAGGCTAATTAGGGCTCGTTCTTCAGACGCCTTTTTGACCTACTAACT
>CM028381.1:29329050-29374616 GCA_013146195.2 Codonopsis lanceolata | reverse complement strand
TGGGAATGGGTGAAATTTCAAGAATATAAATTTAGAGTACATTAATAAAAGGAGTCGATCCGGCAATAGCGGTAAGCACCCATCTGAAGATTCCGGCGATGCCGGTAAGTCAACTGAAGATTTCGGCGATGCAGGTGAGTCAAACAACTCTGAAGATTCCGGCAATGGCGGTGAGTCAAAGAACTCTGAAGATTCCGGCGAGTCAAACAACTCTGAAGATTCTTCGGCGATCTTGGAGTAAGTCAACATTCGGTGAAGATTACGATAAGTTTCTTAAAGATTGTACTACTCCTCCGGAACTCTTTTTCTTAAAAAAGATTGTTGATGAATCAAGAACCGGGGATAAAAAAAGAATTTCTAAACTAGAGTTCGTAATTTCTTTTTGGTCCAAAGTTGAAACAATGAAGAGCTTGTTTAGAAATTTATTTGGGTTCTGGGGATTCATGGAGAGGGCAAAGCAAAAAAGTTTTAAAGAAGCTTGTAAGGAGTGGATGGAGGATTGTAAGAATCATCCGGTTCCTAGTAAGTTTGACCCAGAATCTGCTTACAAAGACATCATGGCTAGATTCTTTGAAATTGAGCAACTGATTAAGAAGGGTTACATTGATCCCCTGTCAAAGAGGCCTAAATCCATATTTTCTCTTGCTAGGTGGTGGGGAAAAAACTAATTTGGTTGTATGCAAATGTTGAGATTTCCACTATTGAACTGAAGTTGTAAAAAAAAAATTGATTGTATAATCTGAACATATCAGAAATTTTGTTATACAATAGTTTGTTAATTCAATATCAGTAAATACAATTTGGGTTTTTGCATAAGATTTATATTTTTGTTTAATGAATTGAATGTTACCATTTAAGTGGTATGAGCTCATGTTGAGGATTTCAATAGACGAGAGGCTAGTGGCGAGAATATGACCAGGCAAAGGTCCCCGTAATCCTAAAGAAACCAATGAGAGGACTTTTAAGGCCGGGAGGCGAAGCGAGAGCGAAAAAAAAGGAAGTAGTAGAGAAGTTGGTAGGGAAAGAATGTTGTCCGGTGACATGAAGCTGAGTTATGGTGTCGTCGTAACAGACTAGAGTTAGAGAGGGGTTTGGATCTGAATTAGGTAGGCTAATGCTAGTACTAGTACTAGTAATATTATCGCTGGTGCCGCAAAATTCATCATCGCTGCGTCATCGTTGGTTGTGGCTGTGGGAGTTGCATTTAGATGAAGATTCAGGTTTATCATGAGAAGAATTAGCTGCTGAATTTGGACAAGAGATGGTTGAGTATGAGATTCAGAAGATTGAGGGTAGTGATGAGTGAGGAGAATAAGAGGAAAAGCATGAAGAAGATCGATTTTGCCATTTAGTGCTGTTCATACTACCTAGTAGCTAGTCATTTCTATGAACTAGGGATAGTGAAGTAAGAGCAACCTTATCTTAAACTCTTACTATCCACCAGAAAGAAACAAAACATGGCCCATCGATCAGTTGATGCTATGAAGTAAGATAATTAAACTGCATTCACCTTCCGTAACGTATAGAGTTATGGGTACAACAATGGTTTCTCTTATGTAGGTTTCGCTCCGAGAAGACAGTCGGTCGAAAAGTTGACTGTCTAGCATGACACAGTAAGATAAATTGTTTTCACTCTTTCTAGCTAGCATCTGTGTTTGTAAACTTGGTTTGCTACTGAACATATGAACAAGATGAGAGAACTGATCCATTGATGGTATTTTTAACTGAATGTGTTTCCTTTACCTTGGCCTACTTTCCTTCGATCCCATCGAAGAAACTCCTCAGTACATGACATGTCTTCAACTCGAAGTTATATTGGAAAAGCAAAGTTTAAACAAACAACGATGTTCTCGACATACCTGACCCCTTGTTTTGGCTAGCAAGGAAGATTATATCTGCTAATCTTCACATGAAGATTATCATCCAACAGAATATCCGTAATCTTTATATTATTTGAAAATACGCTGGGCACAATCCCAGTATGTAGAAACTGAACTCCTCTTGCAACTCCAATGGAAGCAGCAAGCCTCTGTGTGCAAGTAAACTTTCGTCTCGATCCTATACTCAATAATCCCAACATGATCAGAATATGTTCTGTTAAGCTAGAAACATGGCGAAGTATTTAAGGGTAGTAGAATATTGTTTACCAGATGCAGAGTCTCTTAGTGTACCGTTTGGTACAAATTCGAATACCAGAAAGATACTGCTGACAACGATCGAATCGCCTGGATTGCATTTGAAGCAGTGACCGGTGGAACTAACCAGATGGCTGTGCCTTAGTTTCGAGATTAGCTCGATTTGGTGAGTATAGGTTTGGATGCTTTGCCTCTTTTTCATCTTCATACATCTTATAGCAACAAGAGTGCCATCTGTGAGCTGCCCTTTGTAAAGCTGATAAATTTAGACACAGGCAAATGATGTAAGTACATTATATTACAATTTTGAGAAGCAACATACCCTTTGTTAAGGTACCAAATCGTCTAAAAGCTTAACGCCCTCCCTCACGTCCAACACCTCACCAGGGCCTCACAGACCAAACAGTGTCCCAACACGTGCAGTCATAATACTTAACGCATGCAAGCGGGATGACTTGACCCCGAAACCTTGCCAAACCAGAGCTCTAATACCATGCTAAATTACCGACTCATCTAAAAACTTCGCTACCCATAGGAGTCCAAACATCATGTTAACACCCTGCATCAGAAGAATGTGCACGCAAACTGGCAGAACACTAGAGTGAACTACACCATTTAGTTTATCACGCCCATATCCGATAAGTTGGAGTAATCATAATTCATAACAATCGAATACGAGAGAGAGGTCCAAAATATGTATACCGAGCCATGAGAACCATTGCTGAAGAGAGTTGATGCGTGGAGATTATTCGTAGCCTCCTTGATCTCCTCCAAAACAAAGGTACGATAAGGGGGAGTACCTAGTGATCCAAGCTTCATTGTCTCAGAAATGTATCCTGTCACCAATAGAACAACATAAGCTGCTATATTCGTCACCAACGGAAGATGGTATATTCCTAAATCGAAGAAGTCTATGAATTAGTCGAGTTCAGAATGTGAATCAAAATATGAACTCGACAAAATAAACTTTTAAGCACTCGATGATTCTTACTTGCATCAGTAAGGAGCTTCATTGTATTTGCAGGCGAAACCTGCTCGAGTATTAGTCTTGTTAGAGGAGTTTTAGAAACAAAATTTCTAACATAGGTCTTCGAATAACTAGAAACACTGGACTTAACAGTGTGATTCCTCCAACAAGCCCTCCCACCATACTTGCTGCAAAAACTGCTTTGGAGCGGCCTCCTTTCCTTTTTGTCTCGAGGTATGATTTTCACTGCCAGTGCTTCGTTGTGGCAAAAGGATTACGAGGCGTTTCTGCTGCTTCTCTTGATCTTGGCCGTCTCTGCTTGTTAAGCAGTTCCCATCGTATATAAAACCCTCCTCTTACCAGAAGATTGTTTCGGCTCGCGTAAACAACCAGGCAACTCTCCTGTCAAACGGTTGGACGACAGATTCACGAAGGTGAATTGGTTGCTGCAAGAAATGTTCTCAAAGAGCATTCCGGATAATTTGTTACCAGATATATCAAGGTAAGAGAGGGAAGGCAGCGAAAGCATATATAGAAGGCGAAAATGGACTGGTAGTAAATGTCCAACTTCTGAAGCTGATAAAAGGATTTCAAATATTTGGCCACCGATATGCCAAAACGGAACCTGTTTCTCGTCAGCACAAGAGTGATTAATTTGTTATTCATAATGGGGGATCGTGCCGAAAACATTACGAAAACCACTTGGTACTTTCCCAGATAAGCAATTAAAAGAAAGCATGAGTATTTGGAGAGATTGTGAACGAGCGATAGAGTTTGGCAGAGTCCGAGTTAGCGAGTTGTTCTTAAAAATAATATGTCTTACAAAAAAATCATCTTACCCAAGTTTTTGTATTTTTGTATTAATTTATTTTTCTTTATTTTTTTTCTCAAAAGTTTAACAAAATAGTTTCCTTTAAAACCCATGTACATATAGCACATAATTAGCGTTTGAAGATAAAATAAGGGTAAAATAATAAAAATATTGTTCTGAAAAGAATACTTACAAATAAAATCTTGGTTAATAGTTAAAAAATAGAATTAAATAATATTTTGGTCCCGGACATTAGCAAAAATATTAGTTTGGTCATTAGACTCTAAAACATATTCTTGTGGTCTCTTAATTCATTTTTTTGGATCAATTTCCCCCTTCTCACTGTTACCGTTACATGTTTCGTTTAATGTTATTTTAAATGCCAAAAATACGATTAAAAGTTTAATTTGGGATGATTTTTCATAATGTCCAAAATATGGAGGTTAATGTGCCAATTTAGAAAGGAGTCTCTTCAACCTTTGTACTTGGTGGATCCAATTTCTTCACAGATTCAATTTGTGCATCAAAATTGTTTGCATCACGAATCAATTTATGCATTTGGATTTACTACCTCGCAAATCCAATTTGTGTATCGCGAGACCAATTGATGTATCACAATGGACAAATTGATGTATTGCGATGTGTTGTGTAAATGATATTAAGCATGTGTCCAGTTCATTAATGACATAGTCATATTTTTGCATTAAAAATGTGTCTTTCGTTTAAAAAACATAGTGGACTTAAACGTTTAGAAACTTCCGATAGGGACCGACCCACAAATTTTCAAATTAGTTAGCTAGGAAATCAAACAACTAATGAGAACCTGAGCCCAACCTTTACTCTCACAAATCACAACCCCAAGCTAGATCTAAAGAGTAACGTTACTGTCATTTGAAAATGACGAGTTCCAAGTCATCTTAATGTGACGTACGTGATAATTTTAAAAGTATAGGGACAAGTATGAAACTAAAACAATTAGATTACTGAGGAGTCGGATTTTTATTAATTTTTCTAGATAATTTGTATATATTATCGTCAAATTATTTGTTAAATGAAATGGAAATAAGCTTGTTTAGATGTAGAATAGGGGCTCTTCAGCCACTAAATCGGCATTAAAAAAATGGAGAAATTTAGGCTGGTCCCTTATGGATAATTTTCAACCGCTTTATAGTGTATGAATCGCGATGAATGAAGTGTCTTTTTACGGTTACCAAAAAAATGTAGAAATGTAAAGCTGTTGAAATCTTAGAAAAGGGGACTAAACTGCAGTTTTTCCCTATGGATAATTTTCAATTGCTTTACACTCATATATTTTCTTTGCAGGAGCGGATGAAATATATATTAATATGGCCGCTTGGTTTGGTTCGACATCAAATATTGCAAACCGAACCATGTTAACCTAAAACCGAACCAGATTGATCGATTCGATTCCACGATTCGGCGATTCAAGTTTTCACCCCTAATAAAGACGAAATGTTATAGAATATGTAAGCATAATTATGAAACTAGACTTTTTAAATGAAATATCTCAAAATAGTATAGTGATTTTTTTGTCTGAAACAGGGGGGTATTAAATTTTCTAAATAATTTATATAATCGTCAATTTATTTGCTTAAATGAAATGGAAAGCATCACCATTGTCTAAATTTATTTCTTCTCAAGGGTCCTCCTATTAAGAAGATTAAATTAGACAATGGTAGAACATCTTCTTATTAGGTTACCTAGGAAAGAGAAGATTTTTTCATCCTAAATAAAAAGAAAATTTTGAGAAAAGAAGAATGAGCCAAAGGGGGTCGGTGTGGTGCATCGCATCCAGCCACACAAGGCACGTGCACTACACACGGGTGAAGAACATCTATGTTCTTGGTTCTTTTATTAAGCGTCAAAATATACCTTTCATTCGTTAAAACGATAATAAACCCTAATCTATTGAAGAAACCCTAACTTACTATGAAAACAATAAACCTATTTAAAAAAGGAAACTAAAAATTAAAAACCTAAAATACCAAAAAACAGGATTTAACATATAAATCTAACTAAACACTTGAGCCCCTTGGATTGATGTTGCCGCCCCTTTTTGGAGCCCAAGTAAACAGTGCCACGCAAAGCCCATAGTTTCCATGTATTGGTCTCCCTTTCAACCAACTACCCAACAATCTGCTAGGTCGTGCCCTTTGAACAATTGCATGCACTTCAAACAAACCCAATGCAGACCCTTTAACCCACACAACACAACCCAACTCATCGCACTTGTTTGTCTTCCTTGTAACTTGTAAGATCCCAACAGCCCTTTCAAGACTAGGCCAAGTACCCGTGCTCTTCTTATATGTTCCCATCTCGTCTTGACTCCACCTAGTCCAGTCCGTGTCTTCCTCTCTAAACAGCCCCAGCCCCGAATTAAAGCCCCATTTAGCCCGGTTTGGACTAGAATTACCTAGCCAGTTTTTCTCCATTGGGTTGCCTCCTCTTTGAAGCATATTGCGTATCACCAGCTATGAAATCCCTTGAGCTAACTCTACGAGCACGGTTAAAAACTGATCAAAACTATCAAAATCAAACGCAACTCATTAAAAATCAATAAAATAATTCATTTGATATTCATTTGATTTAAAACCAAAAAAACATTTTCAACAATGACACAAAATCCAATACTTTTTCATACCCCACTATATTTATCTCCAATACTTAAATTTTTTTTTTGGAAAATGGCTAAAAACTTGAAAAAATCATAGAATTTTTTCTAATATCCAAATAAAACAAATCTAGTCTCTATTTATAGGTAAAATGTATACTTTAATTAACGAAAAAAATTTTAAAAAAATTTGGCCGAAAATTGGCCAAGAAAAACGATGGTGGAAAAATTATTCCATCCACTACAATGTTGCCATGTGGAAAGGGGAGGAGCAGGAGGCGCATAGCTAGTTGTCGACCACCAGCTTTATTTTTTATTTTTTATTGTCGTATTTCAGATATGACTAACGAGAACAATACCTTAGCTTCTATTACTGGAAATGGAACTGGAAAGACTGTGACTTGAGACACTTCGAACTTAAACCCTCCTATGACCAATGCAGCAGCCACGGCTCAAATGGTGGAGTTTCTAAGATGAAGAAGTTTCTTGGAAACTGCTACAACTGTGGTGGCATGGGTCACAAGTCCACGGTTTGCAAGAAACTAAAGAGGGAGCGTGAAGCCAATCTTGTGGATGTCATTGCTCAAGATGTGTCAGATATCAATCTTGCTGTGGTGATTTCTAAAGTCAACTTGGTGGGTTTAAACCCAAATCAGTGGTAGATTGACACTGGTGTCACTAGGCATGTCTGCTCCAACAAGGAGATGTTCAGCACCTTTGAAGCTGCCGAGGATGGGGAAAATCTCTACATGGGAAATTCTGCCACCTCCGATATCAAAGGTCAAGGGAAAGTGATCTTGAAGATGACTTCTAGGAAGGAACTGACTCTCAACAACGTGCTCTATGTGCCTGAAATTCGGAAGAATTTAGTGTCCGGATCTTTGCTTGTAAAGCATGGCTTCCGTGTTGTTTTTGAGTCTGACGTTGTAGCTTTGACTAAGAATGGAATGTTTGTAGGCAAAGGGTATGTTAATGATGAGCTGTTTAAGCTATCTGTAATGGTTGTTAAGCCTAAGAGCAGTAATAATAAGAACAAATCTTTTGTTTACTTGCTTGAGTCTTCCAATTTGTGGCATGGTAGACTAGGACATGTTAATTATGGTACATTACGTAGACTAATTAACATGGAATGCATACCAAAATTCCAGATTGATAAAAATCACAAGTGTGAAACTTGTGTAGAAGCAAAGTTAACAAGAACGTCATTCCATTCTATTGAAAGAAATAGTGAACCACTTGGATTAATTCACAAGAACGTCCTTCCAGAGCAAAAAGAAAATAAGGGCCCCTTAAAAAAATATAAGCATAAGAATTTTAGACAAACAATTTTATTTGACTTTTCATCATTTGAAGTATTGAAAATGAATAATACCCAAACATATAAGAAAATAAGTATTAAATAATTACCGAAAATTGTTATTCTTCATTCGTTAAAATAATTTACAATAAAAATAATATACTTCATCAATTTTTTTTCTTTTATTTATGTTTTGACTTCTAGATAGATATTTTTTTGGTAATATGTATTGTGCACTATAAATTCAAATTAAAAAACAATGAATTGACAAAGCAAAGAATTAAATAATCATAAGCAATAATTAAAAATGATAGTAACATAACAATAAATTTTGATTTTTGCTTGAAATATTGATATTATATGCCCAATCAATTGTTATTTTTTATGACCCAGATAAAAAAATTGATTGTCAATTAACTTTTTTTTTATAAGTAAATTTAGTGAACGGAAAATAAAATTAAGGTTGAATAACTCTGTTGAAACCGAATACAAAATATTTATCTTTATATAGTAACTCTTTATTCATTAGGTTCCGGAGTAATTAAAACATATATAAGTAGATTTGAAGCTGGTAATAAATAAAAAAAATACTTAACCACAACCATTATACTTACAATACAAGTGGGAGGATAAAGATGACATATTGTGAAATTATAAGCATATTTTTTAAAAGTTGATTATTTATGTAAAATCTCTCAAAATAATATAGGAGACTATTTAACTAAATCGGGGAAGTATATGATATAATATGCATATAATATAATACTAAAAATAATTGACACCCAAAATAAAAATAAAAACTACAAAAAAATATAATACTAATAATAATTGACACCTAAAATAAATAAAAAAAACCTACAAAAAAGCAAGTGAAGGGGCTTGAATCTTGTACCTCCCCACTTCTTAACACTTACACAGATCCAATCCATTAAGCCAAATGACATTTTGTTTATTAATATTACATTATTTATTATATATCTAAATAAAACTAGTCTACAAATATATAAAATTGGGTCCTCTTACATTGGGGGCCTTGTTCGACCGATCACTCTGAACTCCCCCAAAACCTGGCCTGTTGACTATGATAATTGTGGAATTATGTTCTTCTCCGTGAGTACATAAGAATACTATATTTATTTGTCAAATTCGGATATTGGATGAATAAGTTATAGAGGTTTAAAGTAGGACATTAGAAATGTTGGAAGTGGGTTATCCCACGTTGGAAAAATATGAAAGGTTTGAAGGGTTTATATACAAAGGCTCCCTTTTGTTTGGGTAAGCTTGTATAGAAAGAACTATCCCTCCTGCGCCCGCAGGGGGGGTGGGTGCAAATCAAGGTCCAATTTGGCTTGGACCGACGTACTCGTGTGCCTACACATGCGGACACGAATGTCCGACCAAATTGTGCTACCTAGACAAACCCGTCTTTTGCACATTTTTCTTCAATTTTTGTAACTCCAGCATTAAAGAGCAGAATAATTCTGTTTTATGGACAGATTAATTATGTCTTAATGTCCGCTTTAATTGAGTGGTTAATGGGCATAATCAAAACGGTTTTAGTAATTAAAACGCGTTGATTCACTGGCCTATATAAAGGAACCATTTTCCACAACAAAGAGACACAACACTTAATAGCGAACACGAAATTCCTCTTCCTCTAATAAACCTGCATTTGCATTGCATCTTGAACATCATCTTTCTTGGCCTCCTGTTTGGTGATAGATTTCTGGCATTATTTGGTTCGCCGGACCTTAAGTACAAAGTCATCCGGTACAGCCGTTGTATCCTAGGAGAGGATCGTTCCATGTAAGAACTACACGCACTTATAGGGAGTGGGACGAATAACTGAAAGAACACAAGTAGCTAGGATTCTCTAAACTGCCTAATGCAGTTTCCAATGTAGCTTGTGAAAAAACTACAATGGAAGTCACAATAGACAGAAAAATCAAAACAACGGAAGACTTTAAAATAAAACACGAAAATAAGCACAAAAGTTTACCAAACAATCTACTAGTCTATACTTGTAGATCTAGCCTCATGGCCAAAAAGATTTCACTAAAAAGGATGAATTGTTTTACAAAAACTATGTGAAATCACCAAACAAAAATACTCTCACAAGACAACAAGTCTTGGAGAGCAAAACACCCACATAAAAACAGGTATAGAAAACGTGGGAAGAAACAAATAGCTTCCTAAAATCAGCTAGGAAGTCAAAACAGTTCCAGCACTTCAATGTCGCTTCCAATGTTATAACATCCGAAGTCACATTCAAAAACTACTGCACATCTGAAATTGAAAATCAGATTCTGAACTTCTGAAATTTCTGAATTTGCTGCTCTGAATCAGCTCTCTTCTCTCTCAGTTCGCGTGCTTAGCCGTTGCCCTTGTCTTCTATTTATAATGTTGAGGAAACATACACACAAAGAAGGAATCCATCTCCAAGAAGGACAAGGATTAGAATTGGAAATAAAAGAAACTTCCTTAATTTCCAGATTTTCTTACCATACCAAATAGGATTCTTAAGGCACGGTTTCATGAAGGAATTTCACCAAAATTTTGTTTCCAAAAACAACACTAAGATTTAGGTACAAGAAATCAACAAATCTTTAGGAATATTTTGTTTCCAAAAATGACTCATAAACTTTAGGACCAAGAAACCAAAAAATCTTTAAGAAAATTTTGTTTCCAAAATAACCTCTAAGGATTTTGTTTCCAAAAATCCACCAAAACATTATGACCAAGAAAGGTGAATCAAAACCAAAATAGGTCATGCCTATTTTACCCTTACAACAACGTTTCAGGGAAACTGTGTGTTACACAGGCCTCAGTCACAGCTTCCTTTCACCAGCATACATCAGCCTTTCCACCAGAAGACTTCCAGACTCTAGCTGCAGACTTGGAACAAAGCCACCAGCAGACTTCATTGCTAGTCACCAGCAGATTTCATTTCAAGTCACCGGCAGATATCAGTCTTTCCACCAGTAGACTTCCAGTACAACCACTAGCAGACCTTACAGAAAGTCACCAGCAGACTTCGTGCAGAGCCACCAGCAGACTTCACAAGTCCACTGCTACCAGAAGCTTAACAGTTTTGTATCTTTATATTTTTATTTCTGTAAGATTGTATATGGTTTTACCCAACAATGACGTCGTTTCATACCATTTGTGCCTAAAACACGGTCGTTTTATTGTTTAGTCGGTTGGTTTGATTTGTTTTTGTTTGGTTTTTATTTGTGTCAGTGGCGGATGGACGTGTACCGGACCAGTGTCCAAGGACACCGCTTAAAAAAATAGAAAAGGGGGTAAGTTTGTAATTAATTTTTTTACAGTTGTCCAACTTTAAAATAAATTTGCTAATGGACCCCTCCCAAATTTTCTATTAAACCCCTGCATCCCCACTAAACCTCCTAAGTCAACTACTAAACTGTCACTATCTAGTCTATCTCACACACACTCTCTCCCCCTGTCCGGCTGTCCTCCACCAAGTACTTATCTCAGTCCCTCCTATTTTCGAATTCTCCCAACTTTCCAAGTCCTTTCGGCTGTAATCCTACTTCCCTGCCCAACTGCATAAGAAAGGAAGAAATTAGAGAACCGAGAGAGAGAGACAGATGCGGAGTCAACAGTGCTCAATACCCCAAGCCAAGTGCTGCCACCTTCACTACTTGGTACAATACTTTATTACCTTTTTTTTTTTTTTTTCATAGATCATAGTTTTATTTCATTTTATTATATATTTTTAATCTTTCTCAATTAGTCAATTCACAAATCATATATATTTATCCGAAATTAGGGTGTTTGAATTTGAGGGTTTTTGGGTTAAAATATAAAATTATTGATTTGATTGATTGATTGATTATTTTATACAGGAAACAAGTTTTGGTGCCTTTGGAACTTTGGTTAAGCTCATATTGATTGGAGAATTTTGGCAATTTAAAGGTAAAATTTGATTGTTAGAATCATTTGTTGTTTTGTTGGGTTTCTTGAGATTTTTTTAGGCTTATATATGAAATTAGGGGTTTTGTGTTAAATTTTTTTTTACGCATTTTCAATATCTGAAAACGCGTAAAGGATAATTGTAATGTCTAATTTTTTAATGTAATAGTTAAAATGTTGAACACCGATGAACATAATTCTTGGATCCACCACTGATTTGTGTCTTATATTAATCCAAATCATATACGAATTGGATTATATATTTTTTTGATTCATTGTTGTATTGAAAAATTTAGTTTGATTTTGGTTAAGAACACCCGTTAACCATGCTCTAATGCCAAGTTTAATATCTAAACTCTGGAAAGATTAAATAGAAATCCTCATAGTAAAGATGACCAACTTTTTGGTAGGATGGTTTCAAAGAATTTCTTACTATCCACCATAAATGCCATTAATAGTTAAATAGCTTAATAAATACTGGAAATCTAACGCCATGTTTGGACGTGTCATTTTGGAGTTCAAATACTAAAGAGTAATGCGAACGATGATTTAAAACACACACACACACACAAATGACGCTCAAAATGGAGAGTCCAAACAAGGCCTAAATCTTAGCCCACCTGACTCAAATAACTTATATATGTCTGACAATTACAACTCAAAACTCATTAACCCACTCAACCCGATTTAAAAATTAGCCGACCCGTTAAATTTTTTGAGTCGAAATGGATTACCCATTTCGACTTTTAAAAAATTAACAGGTCGATTTTGGTCAGGTTAAGGCGGGTCGATCCCGTTACCCATTTCGACCCGTTATTTTTTTCCTATATAAATGTAAGTTTTATGGAAAGTTATGAGTCGAAACAGGTCGGTCCGTTTTGACCTATTACCCATTTTGACCCGGCCTATTTCGACCAGTTTAATTTTAGGTTATAACAGTCATGGCTCATTTCGAACCGTTACCCACTTCGACCCAATCCACCAAATCGTCAGCCCTAAACCCATATGATACGAAGAAATTAAATGAATTGGACAAGAAATAACTGATGCTAAGTTTTATAGATACCAAATGGAACTCATAAAATACCACTAAAATGCTTACTCATTCTAGAGCGAACTCGGACGTGTGTGTTTCGGTGAGTTACTCATTTTGCTTTATCTGAAAAGTCTATATATGAAAATATTAATTATTATATGATATATACAAAAATATTTGAGTAAATTCAAGATAATTGTGGTATATTTGGAATGTAAGGTTAAAAAGTTTATGACGATTATAGACATAATTTTTAAAGTGAATTTTTGAAGAGGAACCTTTGGTAATAGAATAGGAACTCTTTGTATAGAACATATAAAATATTACTTCCTCCGTTCCTAAATTATAGTCCTAGTTGTCTCGACGCACAGATTAAGAAAAAACAATTGACTTGATTATTAATATTGGCTTAATGTGTAATTTCCTTTAAAGCTCATGTGTATATGACCCCTAATTAAAGTAGGGTAAAAAAGTAAGGGTAAAGTGGTAAAAGTGATGTTCTAAAAAATAAGTTTCAAACTGGACAATTATTTTGGGACGGACGAAAAAAGGAAAGGAGAACGATAATTTAGGGACGAAGGGAGTAATTTGTATGCGCGTCTCTAAAACTCAAAATACCATTGAAGAAAATTAGGTACGCTTACTCGCTTAGGTATGAGTATTACAAGTTATTACCCATTAACTCACAAAATCCAACCCAACCCGTTAATATTTTTATGTTGAAATGGGTAACCAATTTCGACCAAATTATATTAACGAGTCGGGTTAATGCATGCCGAACTCACTACCCATTTCGATCTATTATTTTTTATGTTATAAATTTATGTTTTGTGAGAGACAAGTCAAGTTGAGACTGATAGAACTGCTTTAACATGTTACCCGTTTTAACATGACTTGTTCGATCCAACACACTTCAACCCATTTGATATTTGGATTCTAACGAGTTTCGATCCGTTTCAACCTATTACACATTCTAACCCAATTCATCCAATTATCAGGTCTAAATAGGCTTGATTATAAATAAGAGTACATCCATTTACATCATTTTGAACTAGTCGACGTCGCACACACTGCAATAATTAATTTTGTTTCTATGTTGGAGTATTTCTTTTTGTATATTATGAATACTCTCACCATGCACATGTGAACTGCCAAGCACAAATCCTACGTTACGTGTTGAGCACGTGATCGAACCACATGCGTAACACATGAGCAAGTCATGTGCATGACACGTGAGCACTCCAGTTAATTAGTTAATAACTGACAAGTTTGCAAGTGAGCGGATGTAAAGAACGAGCAAAGACTTATACAATGAGCACGCTAGAGTTTGATCGATCATCAGCACAACCGTTTAAGGACGTGGGGAATGTAGTGAGCAAGATCAAGGCTCTGTAAACACCCACACTGGCACTCTGAAACAGTCTCAACTTGCTCAACGGTGGTTAAGTGCAGTTACTCGGTAGTTATCAAACTTGGCTATAAAAGCTTTATTTCAAGAGTGAACATGGTATGCACGCATTTTCTATTCTAAAATTCAACCAAATTGTGTTCTCAATTGTTAATTACATTGATTCACATGCCGAAGTACTTTTACAAGGAAAGCTCGTGCATTCACCCAAGATTTATACTTGTTTTGGCCACATCAACATATCTTTCTTGTAGCATTCTGTCACATGTCGTTTTTGTGAGTCTTTGGGAGAGAAAGTAAATTTATGATTATAGCTGGGACAAAGTGTGAATCATTTAAAAGAAAAATCATTTACTCCGTTCGTTTCTTATTATTTTATTTTCGTTTTAATTAATAAGTCTCACTCACACGAGTATCGATGGAAAATGCACACTATTATAATATTTATACCAGAGTTAATTATCTTTTTTTGATCTGTGCGCAGTTTGGAATCTTCTATTTCACTCCCGTCACACTCTCTATCTCATTAAATCTTAGTTTTACACGTATAAAAAGAAGTCGAGTAAAATAATAAGAACATATATAACTATGAATTAATAATGAGACAACAAGTGTGCATCGGTGTGAGATAGAAGATTTGAATCCTTTGTATACGGAGTCAAACAGGATGCTTGCTTAAGGAATGGGGAAGTAATAAACATTCGCTAACAATTAATGAGCTTCATTACTTATTAAACAAGTCTATTCATTTGATAAAAAATAGCTTCATAAGATTGATAATATTTGGTCTCGTTAGTGCAACGTTTTAAAAATGCAGTTTTTTTAAAATGTAATATTTTCAAAACATAGTTGTTTTTTTATAAATATATTTGAAAACTATTTCAAAAGACTACTTTCATAAATACAGTAGTTGTAAACGCATCATATTTTTAAAATGCTCCAAATTAAAGTGTTATAAAATGTTGCATTTTAAAACACTGCATTAAAACATTTTAAAAGAAAAAACGTTGCGTTTTTTACCAGTGTTTTGACTAAAACATTCCACCAAATAAACACTTAGTTAAGATATCATAAAATCTTTAAAAGATACTTTTTTTCCAAAATTTTCATCTCAATGGATCAAATTTAGATTTAATATCAGTAGAGTTTAACCAATCTTTTCTAGCAACATCTAATTTGAAATAGATTGAAATCTCTATATATTTTTAGAAGATTGGAGAAGAAATGCATTGAAGGCCGTTTGAAATTTCGGTCAAATCTCGAGTACTTATAAATATTAGTTGAATGCATCGAAGAATAAAATATAGATAATTCTTGCACAAATTGCAGTCAATGCCCCTATGGTTTCATGATTTTATTTGCAAATCACCCCATCATACTGTTGTATCGGACATCAAGTGCCTATATAGTACTCCCTCCGTCCCAAAATTATCGTCATCCTTTCATTTTTTCGTCCGTCCCAAAATAATTATCGAGTTTAAAACTTACCTTTTTAGAACATCACTTTTACCACTTTACCCTTACTTTTTCACTCTACTTTAATTATGGACCACATACACGTGAGCTTTAAAGGAAACTACACATTAAACTAATATAAATAATCAAGTTAATTGTTTTTTCTTAAACTGTGCGCCGGATCAACCAGGACGATTATTAAGGGATGGAGGGAGTATTTGATATGGGCACTTTACACTATTTTCCAAAATTCATAAGACATTAAGCTTATAATAACTAGTTTTTTTTAACTCGTGCGTTCAATGCACGTCAACTAAATCGTACATAAACAAAATAAGGAGGATCGGTTAACTAATAATTACACGTAAGTATATCACTCATCATTATAGATTCTAAAAAAATTCCTTACGTATAACATTTGTTGTCTTATTAGTTAGTTTTTCATCTTCACCGCATATCAATATCTTCAATCCAAAATAATTTGTAACTCTAGAAACCACGACATATAATTGTCCATGGCTAAATACTGTTTTTTGTCAAATAGAGACCTACGTGCAAATTATTTACTTTGACACTTGTTAATTGTCATTGCATATTATACCAGCAATGCAAATTGTCTTCTCTGGAACTTGAAACACAGTATTACATCGGATAGACTTAATGACAATCTTGGGATAAAAACATTTTCTCTAACATTACTTCCTTTCAAAAATTTTGTTTCAACAAAATATGATCCCGAAGATTTATGATGATTAGTCTTGTTTCATTGGACAACCCTGCAACATGATCAATTATTCTCAATATGATTACTGAAACACTAATTTTAAGTGTCAATTCATGGCCTGACAATCTCGAACACTTTATACTATTCAAAAACTATGTATAATAAATGTTTTCGAACAAACTTGAATTTTTTTCCGCCCTTCAAATAGAATATGAACTCAAATAAGTTCTTTCTTTTGAATGATTATTTTTATTAAATTATATTTGTATTTTATGAATAAAGAAATTTCTGAGAAGAAAATAAGCTAAAATCAAAATAACGAAATTATTTTTACCGTTAACTATTATTTTTGTTTTGTAAATTATTTTGATTTTAATAACTTTCATTATATTTTTTTTGTTTTATTGACTTCGTAACTATTATTCTTGTTTTATTTTTAAGAATTAGTTTTATGAAAAAAATTTGTTCCGTAATTTTTATTATTATTTTGTTAACCTCAGTTTAAATTGTTTTATTTTATTGACTATGTAACTGCTATTTTTGGTCCATCAAATATTTTTATTTTACTAACATATTTTTGTTTTACATAAATATTTTTAAGAATTTGTTTTACACTTTTGTTCAGTAAATTATTTTTATAATTTTACTAACCTCAGTTTAAATTATTTTTGTTTTATTGATTCCGTAACTATTATTTTGTTCCATCAAATATTTTTATTTAACTAATGTATTTTTGTTTTACATAGCTATTTTTAAGAATTTGTTTTAAAATTTTGTTCCGTAAATTATTTTTATTATTTTAGTAACCTCAGATTAAATTGGTTTTTTTGTTTTTATTGACTATGTAACTATTATTTTTGTTTCATCAAATATTTTTATTTTATTTACGTATTTTTGTTTTACATATATATTTTTAAGAATTTGTTTTAAACTTTTGTTCCATAAATTATTTTATTTTACTAACCTTCGCATTAAATTATTTTTGTTTTGTTGATTCTGTAACTTTTATTTTTATAGTGCCTTGTTCCATAAATTATTTATATTTTACTAACCTCTTATTTTTTTTTCTTAACTCCGGAACTATTATTTTTGTTTTGGTTACTATTTTTTATATTTAAAAAGAGAAAAATGTTTAAACAATTAAAAGAGAGAAGATGGTGGTGATGAGAGAGAAAATAAAGAGAAATCAGGAGAGAGAAAGAGAAATATAACCAAAGAAGATATGAGAGAGAAAGAGTTAAATGATAACTGAAAAGTTAATAATTCAAAAGTGAAATTTTGGACGGAGAAATTTACTCTTGCCATTATATATAGATATAGATATAGATTTGACTAGAAAATGTATGTACTAAATAATTTAATGACTAATTTACCCTTGATTTGTCTCAAGAAAATGAAAAATGTAAAAGGAAAGAGAGATTGCCTTTGAAGTTTGAGTTTAAAATTCCAATCCACATTCGTAAACACTATATTTTCTGCAATTAGAGATTGATCTTCATCCCAAATCATTCAACCTTCTTATCCAAGCTCAGCCGTTAGCACTACAACCAAGGGCTGTCACTTGATATTTCATGTGTGCATGTTACGATATGTATGTATCGTAGTGTTTGGGAATCCCAACAAGTTATGGTTGTGAGAGAGAGAGAGAGAGAGAGTACATATGTGTAGAAAAGATGGCACCACCTGCGACCAACCCAAGTCCAAGCTTTCGATGGGCGATGGCATTGCCACTATCGCCTTTTGAAATACGTTGGAGTTGTTATCGTCAGGGTGTCAATTTGAGTCATCAAACCACCAAGTCGAGTTGAAGCAACCTGAACCATACGGTTTGGTTTGGTTTTGGTTGTTATATGGTTCATATCAGTTTGAGTTTTGAGAAGTCGAACGGTTTGGTTTGGTTTGCGGCTTGACATGTCGAGTCGAGTCAAATCAAACAAAATCAAACCATTTTGAGCTGAACCACTAAGTCGAACCATCGAGCCAAACAACAAATTCTTTAGAATTCTTAACTTTTATACTTTAGTACTCTTATACTATTAATATTTTTATATTATATAAACTATAAGGCTAATATTAATATTTAGGAATTTGCCTTTAAACTTTTTGAATTTGCATAAACGTTTTTAATATCATGTACGTTATTGTATTTTTATTATATTGGATTCAATTTATTGATTATAAGAATTAAAATTGTTAATTCTTTTATTTGAAAGTTTGTGCAATTTTTTTTAAAAATGAGTTTATGAATATAATTGTATTATATTTAATTTTTTAGTATTTTCTTTAGTGTGTTTTTATAATATTTTCTTGGTTTACTTAAATTTTGAATGACTAGAACACTTTCTAAATTCAGACCAAACCATGAAACCAAACTGTGAAACCGAACCACAGAACCGAGTCGAACCATCAGCTCAAGACTTTAAACGTTTTAGCTCCAGTTTGATTTTTTCTCAAACCGATGACATGCAGCCGCTCAGCTCATAATTTGTTCCAAGTTGAACCAAGTCGAACCATTTACATCTTAGTTATTTTCCTATTTTGACAACACTTATGTCCTCTCTTAATCAGGACGACTTCCATTTCACACTTCAAGCACAAAAATATCATCTCAAACTAAAAAGTGTTGGGGATGATATTTCTCATGGACTACAAGGGGTGACTTGAGGGACATTATGGGGCATTTATCACTAAGGAAACGGGCTGTCCTAGGGAATTTCAAACAGGCCAGCCATGTGCATGTTAAGGTGGCTCAAGAAAAGGACACGAGTTAGTGGCATGATACTAGAAGAACAACTAAGGGTAATATTATACATGGGGCTGCTTGGGGAAAGGCACGACTTGACAAAGAAGCCCAGGGCAGAGTTGGGCGTGCAAATGAAAGGTACAATGTGGGCATGGTTACAAGTCATAACCCTAAAGAATTTATCACATGTTGGACATGGGGGCGCATAGGGTTAGTTGTGTCATAAGGCACGGTTGGGAAGGGTTACGGCAAAGGGCCGGGCAGCCACAAAGGCTACATTAGGGTTCGGGAATGTATATTTCGACATTTGGCTCGATTTCAGACACGAATGCGAATGCAAACATAGTCTCATTTCGAACTATATTCCTCGTACGAACTCCTAAGTTGAAATCACCAATGATTTGAGAAATGGGATGATCTCTAGTTTCAATAATATCTGGGGGAAGATCACTTCTTGTGGGTTATTCCCTTAAAGATTCTGGAGTTGGTTGAGAAGGATATTCACCAAAATCTTGTTCAGAAGAGATAGGATCTTCGAAACCTTCATTTTCTGGTGAACAAGAAGGGTGAGTGATCTGCAAAGGTGTTTGGGGTAAAACAGAAGAGATTGGTTCAGGATCAGCAGAAGAGTTGGAGTTGGCATCGGTAGAGTTGATGCCTGCCGGTCCATGATTAGCAGAACTGGTAGGATCTCCAGTTGGAGGATTCTGAAGTGGAGTAGAGTTAGATGTTGTATTTGTACCTGTCTCATCATCATTAGAATTATTAGCAACATTCGGAGCTTTTCGAGGCTCTAACAAGTCATATTCATCAAAAGTAACATGCACATATTCTATAATTTTTAAAGAAGTTTGGTTGAATATGCGAAATGCTTTTGAATGTTTGGAATACCCCAGAAAAATTCTTTCGTCTGATTTTGAGTCAAATTTTCCTCTATATTCTTTTCCATTATAAAGAATAAAACATTTGCAGCCGAAGATTTTGAAAAATCCTATGTTTGGGGCTCTTCCTCTCCATATTTCATATGGAGTTTTGTTGTGAAACTTGTTTACCAGGGATCTGTTCTGGGTAAAACATGCAGAGTTGATGGCTTCTGCCCAGAAGTACTTTGGAAGTTTTGCTTCTGCCAGCATAGTTCTTGCTGCTTCAATTAGTGTCCGGTTCTTCCGTTCATCTACACCATTTTGTTGAGGAGTTCCGGCAGCAGAGAAGTTGTGGCCAATCCCGTGGTCATCACAATATCTTTCTACACCGTTGTTTTTGAATTCGGTGCCGTTGTCTAATCTGATGTCACCAATATGTTCAAGCTTTTGAGTTTGAAGTCTTCTGAAAAGAGCGGTGACCAAATCATATGCTTCATCTTTTGATGTCATTGTTTCAATCCAAGTGAATCTATAGTAGTCATCAACTACTACAAGTGTGTACTTGTCTCCTGAGATACTAACTGTAGTGATTGGTCCAAAGAGATCCATATGCAGAAGTTGAAGAGGTCTGGTTGTTGACATGACAGACTTTCTTTTGAAGGAAGACTTGGAAAGTTTTCCTAATTGGCAAGCTTTGCAACTTCTATCATGGTTGGCAGACACTGTAGGTAGACCTTTGACAAGCCCATCTTTGGAGAGCTTGGAGAGGTACTTGAAGTTGAGGTGACTGAGACACTTGTGCCAAAGCCAACTGTTGTCACGAACATTGTCAGCAACTAGGCAAAGACTGGAGAATCTCCCAAGAAGGTTTAAGTCCACAACATAAACGTTTCTTTGTCTATTGCCAGTCAGTATCGCTGAGCTTGATACGCGATCTTTGATGAGACATTGGTTGGAGGAGAATTGGCAGATGAGTCATTTGTCGCAGAATTGGGATATGCTCAGAAGATTATGCATTAAGCCGTTCACTAGAGAAACTTTGTTGATGGAGAGACTTCCTCTAGTGATTGAACCATACCCAATTGTTTTTCCTCTTGCATTGTCGCCGAAAATCACCGTGGGACCTTTTGCTTCAGCTATATCTGTGAGTAGACTTCTGTTTCCTGTCATGTGTCTAGAACAACTACTATCAAGGTACCAGATGTCTTTATCCTCTGAATCTATAGCCATGAAGCAGACCTGAAAAATATCAAAGAAAACAAGGTCCCCTTTATTTTCTTATGGGTCCTGAGGATTAGCAACCTTTTGGAACCCATACCTGCCTAACCTTGAGAGAATTGGGTCTCTTAGATTTTGGTGTAAACCTTAGCAGACAGTCTGGGGCCAGATGGTCTAAACAATTGCAAGAATGACAAAAATGAAAGTTCCATGGAGGACTGTCAGTAGTCTTAGCTGAAGAGTGCTTGTGATTATCCTTAAACTTAGCAACAGTCTTTGGTTCAGCTGACTTGTTGACGATAGACTTAATTGGTTTCTGTTGAACCTTCCTAGGTATGTTACCAGTAGATTTAGCTTTGGCTGATCTGTTGATAACCCTTTTAGGAGGATGTGGTAGAATACCTTTAAGTTTACTTTCAACATGTTTAAGTTCCTTGCCCATTTCATAGACAAACTTGATAGGCACCATGGTAGAGATTTCTTAGGTCTACCACCGCCAGCTTTGCCTTGGCGAGTAGTTTTTGTCCAGACTTTGGTTTCTCTACCGTTCCTTTCTCAAGCTTCTCATTAGAAGCAGTTATCTTGGCTTTCCATTTCTGAACCTTGGGGTAAACGTAAGGTACACTTGTATAACCAAGTCCTTGTTTACCTTTGTTTCCGAATGTCTGTTTAGAGAGAAAGATATCGTAAGAAGTCTTGGAGGTTTCACCTTTCTCCGTGACAGAAGAAGGGGTCTCACTGGGCTCATCAGAATATCCTAAGGCAGATTTATCTGTGCTTGACTTTTGGCTTGAAAGGATTTTTTCAAAGGTATCCTTGGAGATATTCCAGGAGTCAATTGTCTTTTGCAAGGCAATCTTCTCCAGGTCAAGTCCTTTGATGTGCTCAGTGAGACATTCGACTTTGTCACAAAGGAATTTGTTTTCTCCTTTAAGCTTGATACTTTCTTGTTGACAACTATTGAGAGTTTGAATCTTAGCTGTCAGCAATGATTTCTCAGTAGCCAGCTTCTCACAGTGCTTAGCGAGTTTTACATAGGCCGCTCTAAAGAATTGAACTCTTCAAGCATATCTTGATTATCTTTAAGAAGCTCTTCCTTACTGAGATTCTCACAGTTGATCTCACTTTTGTCGAAAGGACTAGGTGAGGTTTCGACTTCATGTTCAGAGTCATAGGTGGGGCCTGAATTATGAGCTATTAAGCACATGTTAGCTTGCTCACAATCATCCTCTTCCTCTTCTGAATCAGTCTCAAACCATGTAGCAACCTGGTTTTCTTCTATGTCTTCAGCCAGCATACCTTTATGTTTTTGAAATTTCTTATATTGAGGCTTTCGGTATGCTTCAAATTTTGGCTTTGGACACTTGGAGGCGAAGTAACCAGTTTTTCTACAATTGTAACACACAAGCTCTTCAATAGATGAGCTCTTACCAGTTCTTCTAAAAGGCTGCTGGTGTGTGTCTTTCCTTCCATATTTTGCAAACTTTTTGAAACGTTTTACGAACATAGCAAATTGTTCGTCTGAAAAAAATCATTTTCATTTGAGGAAGTGGAAGGTTTATTTTTAACTGTGGTCTCTTCTTGTACCATGGCGGGTAAGGACACAGTTCTGAACTGTTTGTCTTGCTCTAGAGTTTTATTTACTTCGAGCTCATAAACCTTCAAACTTGCGTAAAGACTACGAAAAGTCATTTTGTTTAAGTTTTTAGATTTTTTTATGACAGTGGTCTTAACATGCCACAAACTACCTAGAAATCTCATATTCATTTCCTTTTTGCCATAGGTTTTACCAAGAGAAAATCAACTGTTAATTACCTCACTGAAGCGATCGTAAGCTTGTCTCAAGGTTTCCTTGGGATTCTTCTTGAAGGAGTCAAACTGCTGGATGAATGTATATTTTATGTTGTCTCTTGTATTAAAGTGTCACGTTTTAGTATTAAATGTGTCACTATTGGCAGTCAATATTAGTTTTAAAGTGACACTTTTTAGTATTAAATGTGTCCCTTTTTAGTATTACGAGTGTCACTTTTTAGTATGAAGAGTGTTACTTTGTATTTTAATGAGAATTATAATAAATTTCCCTTTATAGTATAACTTTTAACCTTCAATGTGTCATGTTTGGCTTTAAATGTGTCATTTAGCATTTTGTTAAAATCTGTTAGGGTCCGTCAAGTATCCCAAGGTAATTGATGCTAACGGAGCTGATAAAAGATTAAATTGTAAGGCGTGAGAACCATAATAATTTCGGCGACAAACCTTGAAAGTGCAGGGGCACCGGAACAAAATATATACTTTAATTAAGAGAACTTTTTAAAAAAATTAATTTTTTTGGCCGAAAATTGTCCAAGAAAATCGACGGTGGAAAAGTTATTCCATCCACTACAATGTTGTCATGTGGAAAGGGGAAGAGCAGGAGGCGCAATGAAACGACGTCGTTTCATACTATTTGTGTCTAAAACACGATTATTTTATTGTTTAGCTGGTTGGTTTGATTTGTTTTAATTTGGTTTTTATTTCTGTCCTATATTGATCCAAATCTAGATTTTTTTTTGATTAATTGTTGTGTTGAAAAATTTAGTTTGATTTTGGTTAAGAACATCCGTTAACCATGCTCTAACGCCAAGTTTAATATCAAAACTGTGGAAAGATTAAATAGAAGTCCTCATAGTAAAGATGACCAACTTTTTGGTAGGATGGTTTCAAAGAATTTCTTACTATCCACCATAAATGCCATTAATAGTTAAATAGCTTAATAAATACTGAAAATCTAACGCCAAGTTTGGACGTGTCATTTTGGTGTTAAAATACACTAAAGAGTAATGCGAACGAAGATTTTAAAACACACACACACACACAAATGACGCTCAAAATGGAGAGTCCAAACAAGGCCTAAATCTTAGCCCACCTGACTCAAATAACCCATATATGTCTAATAATTACAACTCAAAATCCGCCAATCCACTAAATCTGACTTGAAAATCACCCGGTCCATTAAATTTTTTGAGCCGAAATGGGTTACCCATTTCGACTTTAAAAAATTTAACAGGTCGGGTTAAGGCGGGTCGAACCCATTACCAATTTTGACATGTTATTTTTTCATATATAAATGTAAGTTTTATGGAAAGTTATGAGTCGAAACAGGTCGGCCCGTTATGACCTATTACTTATTTAAACCCGGTACATTTCGACCCGTTTAATTTTAGGTTATAATGGGTCACGACTCATTTTGACCTGTTACCCATTTCAACCCAACACACCCAACCGTCGTCTCTAAACCCATATGGTACGAAGAAATTAAATGAATTGGACAAGAAATAATTGATGGTTTTATAGATACCAAATGGAACTCATAAAATACCACTAAAATGCTTACTCATTCTAGAGGGAACTCGGACGTGTGTGTTCGGTGAGTCACTCATTTTGCTTTATCTGTAGAGTCTATATATGAAAATATTAATAATTAAATGATATATACAAAAATATTTTAGTAAATTCAAGATAATTTTGGTATATTTTGGAATGTAAGGTCGAAAAGTTTATGACGATTATATACATAATTTTTAAAAATGAATTTTTGACGAGGAACCTTTGGTAATAAAATAGTGAACTCTTTGTATAGAACATATAAAATATGAATTTGTATGTGCGTCGCTAAAACTTAAAATACCATTGAAGAAAATTAGGTACGTTTACTCGCTTAGGTTTGACAATTACAACTTATTACCCATTAACTCACCAAATCCGACCCAACCCGTTAATATTTTTATGTTGTAACGGGTAACCAATTTCGATCCAATTATATTAACGGGTCGAGTTAATGCAGGTCGAACTCACTATCAATTTCGATCTGTTACTTTTTATACTATAAATTTATGTTTTGTGAGAGAAAAGTCGAGTTGAGATGGGTAGACCTGCTTTAACCCGTTACCCGTTTCAGCCTGACTCGTTCCGATCCAACACACTTCAATCCATTTGATATTTAAAATTTAACGAGTTTCGATCCGTTTCAACCTATTATACATTATAATCCAACTCACCCAATTGTTAGGTCTAAGCGCGCTTGATTATAAATAAGAGTACATCCATTTACATAATTTTGAACTAGTCGGCATCGCACACACGGCAATAATTAATTTTGTTTCTATGTTATTCCTTTTTGTACGTTTGGAATTAGTTTCTCCTTCTTTTTTACCCATTTCTCCAATCCCTTATTTTCTTTCCCATTTTCACATGTGAACTGCCAAGCCCAAATCCTACGTCACGTGTTGAGCACGTGATCGAACCACATGCATAACACATGAGCAAGTCATGTGAATGACACGTGAGCACTCTAGTTAATTAGTTAATAACGGACAAGTTTGCAAGTGAGCGGATGTAAAGACCGAGCAAAGACTTATACAACGAGCGCGCTAGAGCTTGATCGATCATCAGCACAACCGTTTAAGGTTGTGGGGAATGTAGTGAGCAAGATCAAGGCTCTGTAAACACCGAGCAAAGACTTATACAACACCTACGCTAGAGCAGTTACTCGGTAGTTATCAAACTTGGCTATAAAAGCTTTATTTCAAGAGTGAACATGTGACGACCCGACCCGGATTCCAAGACGAAATCCCAAGGTCGTGCCGCCAGGGGAACAAATAACAACACACAAGTAGCAAATAATGGGTAGGGCCATAACGACGATACACCGACAACTCAAAACACATGCGGAAGCGAAATAAAATAAAACAGTGGCGCCCGAGCTAACAAGCTCAAACTAAAAACAACCAAAGAGATAATTAATCTCTCGGTCCAAAAATTCGATTCGCTTGCCGCAACATTGGGCACGTAGGACAAACTCCCTGTTATGCAATTCAATAATAAGCACAATATAAACCAAGTCATCGGCGAAACTACGACCGGAACCCAACATTAAACTAAGTCTAAGACTCTAGTCTAACAACTCAACGGCTAAAAACACGGAGAACAAACATAATACTTTAACTAGCAATGTAGCATGCTAAACATGATCACCAAATAACCAAGCACGACTAAAACCGTCGGCTACCAACAACATAAGTACCAATAATTATAGTACTAACAATAACAAAATATATGGGGTATAACTACCAATATACATCTAGCACGACTTCTACCGGTCGGCTACCAAAATAAGAATAAGCTAACAACATAATTACAACATTACAAACACATACAGGTTTGCTACCCAATTAATGAAGTTTATATAACTTCATCTTCCCAACGACCTCACCAAAAACAAAACAAACATCTAAGTAGCAACCTTGCCAAAAGAATCTTTGTCAACGCAATCTTCTGATTTACTTGGATCCGCACGCTCGGCTCGGATCTAGGGAAAACAACCAACAAATAAAAGTAAGTCACAAAGACTTAGTAAGTTACTAACCATAACTTCCTACCATGGCATAATGCTCAATCATAAAATACATCATGCTATCGTCATGAAATAACCTTATACAAATTCATGTTATGGCATCCATGCTCAACATTAACAAAACATGTTATCATTGTAGTATAACATCTCACTAAAATCCATGTCAAGGCATTTATATGCTTAACGATCATAATTCTTGTTATTGATATAACATAGCCTTCCGATGATTTACATGTCAAGGCATATAAACTTAACAACAACAATAATTCATGCTTTTAACATAATGCCATATCCGAATAATATTCATGATAAAGCATATTAACATAACAACGGTAATTCATGTTATTGTTATAACATAGCCTTCCCATAATATTCATGTCAAGGCATATAAACTTAACAATAATGATCTATACCTTTGGCATAAAACCACATTCCAATAATACTCATGTGATAGCATACATGCTTAACAACATTAATCAATATGTTATCTATTAAGTATAACATGTAAGAAACCAAAACAAACATCATATCATATCCAATTCACCAAGCACGTTATTCACTTAAGCACTTGTGAAACAATTCATATATAAGGGATATGATACCATTACCCAAATTCCTCCGCGCGTGTCGCTCCTGCAAAAACACGTGCAAAACCCTTATGTGCCCTCGATATCCCTCTCGTAGATATCGACGTCCCCGAGACAGTCTCCGCTCGAGTTCCATAGTTATCAAAGTCATGTGTATTACTACAACTAAGATAAACTACTTCCCCACCGTGGCCATCGATGGAGGGGTGTGTGCAAACCCGGCACGGCGATCCATCGCGATCACGAATCTCACAATTCGTGAAGACGATGTATCGTCCCACCAAAACTCAACCAAACCGACTCCAACTGGACTCAAAACCCAAGCACAAGTAATATATACTCATATGCTCAAAACAAGTAGGTAAACACTCTACTATCAAACTAGTCATGCAATTCATCCACAACTAGCATAAACATCACAACCGAGAATCATATAAGTTCTCATAATCAAGTGTGCTTCACACACTTCAAAACTTCTTGGAGGCTCAACCTCCATGAATTCTACCCAAAATTCCGTAGGACTTAAGATTATAGTTCCTAGGATTCATACTAACCCAAAGGTTAACTCCGTTGAGTTCAATCTAAGTTTTCCGAAAATTCAAGGAATAGAAGCTTAGGCTTCATCATTCCCATAAGTTCATAACTGTCGCCAAAACCAAAATCCCAATATTCAATAAACTATCATAAACCCCACAATTTAATTAACAATGCAACTTAGAATAAATTGGCCATCTTGTGCATAAATTCATTCAAGTCACCATACCAATCATAATCTTCAAATCATGATTAAATTATACAACATGGTTTAATATACTCTCTTAAACATGTATAATTCAATAACTAGGCTTACAACCATGTTTAACAAGCCAAAACACAATTTGGGGAAAATCCCCTTCCAAGCATCTTTGTCATTTAAGCTCAATACACATAACCAATTCATATAGCAAAGTTTAATATACTCTATTAAGCATATAAAACATATTAATCAAGCTCACATCATCCATTTGCAAGCTAAAACAAAATTAGGGCAAGGCACCCTCCAAGTATCTCAACCAAACCAACATCAATACCCATGGAAAATCAACATAACCAACTTCAATAAACTAGTTAGAACATGAATTTCACATATATCATGGTCTCACATAGGTAAATCAAGTTCTATCATCAATTTGAGAAACCTAGGGTTCATGCTTCTTCTATAACCCTAACAATGGCTTCCATTGACCTCACATAACACATGGCTTGTTTCCCTAGGGTCAATGGAGCCTAAAATCAAAGGAAGAGAGGTAGAAACTTACCAAAAACTCAGCCCTAAAACCAGAAATCGAATTCCAAGAGGGTGTCTTCTCTTCAACTCTTCTTCAAACTTGTAGGTAGAATGGGGAAGAAGAAGACCCTATGCAATGGACACCAAGCTTAAGCCCTTCAATCTCCCTAGAAATCACCTTCTCAAGCTTCCTCTTTGGTTGGGTTGAAGTGCTTGCAGAAGAACAAAGGGGGAAGTCGATTCTGTCTTGGCCGAACTAGGAGGAAGAATGCGGCAGATTTTCTCTTATATAAGGGGGATTAATTCACTAATTACCTCACTAATTAACCCCTAATAATTCTAATAGATGTTTAGGATTAGTTTAGGTTAAGTAATCGAGTTTAGGTGTGGTTTAAAAATGGGTTAATTTGGTCAAAATTTCGGACATAATGCAAGAAGGATGCAAAATTCGAGAGTCGGTCGCTTGGTTTGCCTATGATGCGACCGCATCATAGCCGCCCACACAAATCGCCTGCTCATTCCTTGCTCGGTCCCGGCCTCTCCGCGTGCATTCTCGAGTCCTTCCAAGCCAAAAATGGTCTACAATTCAACCTTAATGACCTCCAAACAATAATCAAAGGAATCAAGTCTCAAACCTCATCAAAACATGGCTGGCCCAGAACTCAGTCAGAACTCGCCCGAACGACGACCGGAAAAGTCAAACTGAAAAGGGTTTTCGCTAGAATCAAACTAGCAACCAAACCGACGATGCAACTAGCATCTAACCAACATCCAAGGCATGTTAATGATGTTATGAATGCCCTCTAACATTTATCCATGTGATAATAACATAAATCACAAACCCGCGATTCAAAGCATCTCATGAAAAGAAAAGTGCATACATGCATCTCAAACGACGTCAACGATCATGCTATTGACTCTAAACATAAACGGGAGCTAAATGAACATATTCATGATGATTATAAGTGTATGAATTCATGCATAACACAAGCAAGCAATAAATCAGGGTTTTACAGAACAGGTATGCACGCATTTTATATTCTAAAATTCTACCAAATTTTGTGTTCTCAATTGTTAATTACATTGATTCACATGTCAGAGTGCTTTTACAAGGAAAGCTCGTGCATTCACCCAAGATTTATACTTGTTTTGGCCACATCAACATATCTTTCTTGTAGCATTCTGTCACATGTCGTTTTTGTGAGTCTTTGGGAGAGAAAGTAAATTTATGATTATGGCTGGGACAAAGTGTGAATCATTTAAAAGAAAAATCATTTATTCCATTCGTTTCTTATTATTTTATTTCCGTTTTAATTAATAAGTCTCACTCACACAAGTATCGGTGGAAAATGCACACTATCACAATATTTATACTAGAGTTGATTATCTTTTTTTGATCTGTGTGCGGTTTGGAATTTTTTATTTCATTCCCGTCACACTCTCTATCTCATTTAATCTTAATTTTACACGTATAAAAAAAGTTGAGTAAAATAATAAGAACATATATAACTATGAATTAATAATGAGATAAGAAGTGTGCATAGGTGTGAGGTAGAAGATTTGAATCTTTTGTATACGGAGTCAAACAGGATGCTTGTTTAAGGAATGGGGGAAGTAATAAACATTTGTTAACAATTAATGAGCTTCATTACTTATTAAACAAGTCTATTCATTTGATAAATAATAGCTTCATAAGATTGATAATTTTAGGTCTCGTTAGTGCATCGTTTTGAAACGCAGTTGTTTTTTGTAAATAAGTTAGAAAAACTATTTTAAATCATTATTTTAAAAAACATAGTAGTTGTAAACGCATCATATTTTTAAAATGCTCCAAATTGGAGCGTTATAAAATGTTGCGTTTTAAACACTGCATTGAAACATTTTAAAAGAAAAAACACTACGCTTTTTACCAGTATTTTGACCAAAACGCTTCACAAAACAAGAACTTAATTAAGATATCATAAAATCTTAAAAGATTGTAATAAAAACTCAATTGATTGAATGTTTTCATACAATTTATTAAATGTCTAGAACAATAATGAGTAGTGTTCGATTCCAACTTTTTATCCAAAATTTTCATCTTAATTCACATATGTGTGTTGGATCAGATTTAGATTTAATATCAGTAGAGTTTAACCAATCTTTTCTTGCAACATCTAATCTGAATGCATCAAAGTCTAAAATATACTCCTTCCGTTTTGGACAAATAGTCTATCATTCTATTTTAGGTTGTTTCACTTAAAAAAAATCCACTTGTAAAATTTAAAGCATAAAAGTGTCATTTTATTATTAATGAACTACTATAAATGTCATTTTCTTAAAAAAAATTGACTTTCAAACGGGTACTTTTTGCCCGGAACGGAGGGAGTGTAAAGAATCAAAATACATCTCCTCCAACACTGATACATTGATGGACTGATGCACTTCCTGCGACTCATGCACTTCTGTGTTGATTCTTCATGTATTTATTTAATTCAGTTCATGCACATCATAGCACATGTATATATATACATCACGCCCTTGTATAATGAGATCATCTTGGCCATTATTCTCACATGGTATCGAGCTAAGTGATCAATAAAACAATTTTTTTTTCCTCCCAAGGCCTCTTCTACTTCCTCCATGGCAGACAATCCTCTTCTATCATCCCAAACAGGTGAAGACCCCAACCACCCAATCCTCTTAGTCAACCTCTCACAATGCAAAACATTAACACCCCTCACCTATTTAGTTTGGTCTTCCCAAGTAACATCCCTTCTCTTTGGTCTAGATCTTCTTCAATACATAGATGGCACCCACCCCATTCCCAAAGAAAGCATCACAGTTGCTGGAAAAGAAACACCAAACCCAGCCTTCAAAACATGGAAGAGACAAGGACGACTTTATGTCCACCACCGGCTTCATTGTCTACCTAGGCCGCAACCCCGTCACGTGGTCCTCGAAAAAGCAACGAGCCTTAGCTCGTTCTTCTACTGAGGCCGAGTTCGAGCCGTTCTTTGCCACTACCGCCGAGCTCATTTGGATTAAAATCTATGCGAACTTGGTGTCAACCTCCCTACAACTCCATCATTTCTCGCGACAACTTAGTGCGGCCACTACTCGCCAACCCGGTCTTTCACTCCCGGATGAAGCATCTCGCCCTAGCGTTTCACTTTGTGCGCGAACAAGTTAATCTTGGTACTTTGCGTGTCCAGCATATTTCAAGCCGAGACCAGCTCGCCGATGCTCTAACCAAACCCCTCTCCCGGGCTCGGTTTCAATCACTCACTTCCAAGATTGGACTCACACAAGGACCGTCCATCTTGCGGGGGCGTGTAAAGAATCAAAATACATCTCCTCCAACAACGATCCAACACCGATACAACGATGGATCGATGCACTTCCCCGCGACTCATGCACTTCGTGTTGATTCTTCATGTATTTATTTAATTCAGTTCATGCACATCATAGCCACTGCCCCATGTATATATATACATCAGTTTGTATAATGAGATCATCTTGGCCATTATTCTCACAGGGAGTAGATAATTCTTGCACAACTTGCGGTCAATGCCCCTATGGTTTCATGATATTTGCAAATCACCCCATCATACTATTGTATCGGACATCAAGTGCCTATATAGTATTTGATATGGGCATTTTACACTATTTTCCGAAATTCGTAAGACATTAAGCTTATAATAATTTGACTAGAAAATGTATCTACTAAATAATTTACTGACTAATTTACCCTTGATTTGTCTCAAGAAAATGAAAAATGTAAAAGGAAAGAGAGATTGCCTTTGAAGTTTGAGTTTAAAATTCCAATCCTCATTCGTAAACACTATATTTTCTGCAGTTAGAGATTGGTCTTCATCCCAAATCATTCAACCTTCTTATCCAAGCTCAGCCATTAGCACTACAACCAAGGGCTGTCACTTGATATTTCACAACAAGTGCTAAAATTAGCTTATGGGTGTGTGTGTGAGAGAGAGAGAGAGAGAGAGGGTACATATGTGCAGAAAAGATGGCACCACCTGCGACCAACTCAAGTCCAAGCTTTCGATGGGCGGTGGCATTGCCATTATCGCCTTTTGAAATACAATCGGCACTATTGTTGCTGTCGTTCTAAGTCTTGTTGGAGTTGTTATTGATCGTATGTTGACAACACTTATGTCCTCTCTTAATCAGGACGACTTCCATTTCACACTTCAAGCACAAAAATATCATCTCAATCGATCCTCGGCAAAATCAATATCATTTTCATACATATTCAAGGAAGGATTATCCTAAGTGGGAAGCTACGTAACTAAAGAGTGTTGGGGATGATATTTCTCATGGACTACAACGGGTGTCTTGAGGGACATTATGGGGCATTTACCACTACGGGAACGGGCTGTCCAAGGGAATTTCAAACAGGCCAGCTACATGCATGTTAAGGTGGCTCAAGAAAATGACACGGGTTGGTGGCATGATACTAGAAGAACAACTAAGGGTAATATTATACATGGGGCTGCTTGGGGAAAGGCACGACTTGGGCGTGCAAAGAAGCCCAGGCGTGAAATGAAAGGTACAAAGTGGGCACGGTTACAAGTCATAACCCTAAAGGATTTGTCACATGTTGGACATGGGGGCGCATAGGGTTAATTGTGTCACAAGGCACGGTTGGGAAGTGTTACGGCAAAGGGCCGGGCAGCCACAAAGGCTACACTAGGGTTCGGAAAGGGGTTGGACACTACACATAATGCAAGCCACGATTAGAGGAAGATAGGGAAAGCAAGTGGGCAGCCGCATTCCATCTCAAACGAGGCTGCCGTTTTCAATCCTTAAAGCTCGAGGATTCGCTTAGTTTAGGGTTTTAGTTATTTCCCGTTTTTATAATAAAGTCTTTTAAGGATTGAGATTTAATTAGTTAGTTTTCTTCTTTAATTATAATTAGAGAATCCCTTAAATGAGGTAAGATTTTCGTTTTTTATTTCCTAGAATAATTGGGGTTTATTTTCTAGTATAAAATAGGGCTTTCTTTTATGTAATTTTGAGATTTATGTTTGGAAAAAAAATAATAGAAAACGAAAAAGTTTTGTTTAATTATCACGTCTTTTCTATCTTAAAGATTAGAAAGTGAAACACGAAGGTTTCTTTACGGCAGATCAGTGAAATCTAACCGATGAGCCTGTCATATTTATCTATTTCGTCAACTGTCTAATTCTTTTGTATTATTTTCGTTTTTGGTACAAGCTATTCAATTTGTTTCCGCTAACTTGAGCAATATGGTTGCTTGTCACGCATCAACTTCAATACTATAGTGACGATTTGTCATTTCATGTTCCCCAACACTTACTATCCTACTTAATTTTGAGCACGTCTGTGTGCGTATAAGAAAGGTTCATAGAAGAGTTGAGAGGGTGGGGGGGGGGAGGAGATGTGACAAAGATAGTGTAGACCAACTTTTGTGAGATGATAGGTTGCGAGAAGGGTTGTATATAGGGCTGACGATTGGGTGAGTTGGGTCAAAACGGGTAATAGGTTGTGATCTGTTATAATCCAAAATTAAATATGTCGAAAAAGGGTTTGAGTCGAAATGGGTAACGGGTCAGAACGTGTCGTCCCATTTTAACCCATATTTTCTATCAAAAAACATGCATTTATATAACCGAAAAAATAACGGATCGAAAGGGGTGACGAGCTCTACCCGCTTTAATCCTTTCCAAAGCGACCCGTTAAATTTTTTGGGTCGAAATGATCGAGTAACCATTTTTGACCCAAAAAAATGACGGGTCATGTAATTTTTAAGTCAGATTGGATGGGTTAACGGGTTTTGAATTGTAACTGTCGGGCCTAATTGTATATCATGTTTTAGGATGGGAACATAAATGTCGTGCGTGCCTGTGTGACGGTGATGGTGGTGGTGGCGGTGGTGGTTGTGGTTGGAGGAGAGAATTATGGTAGACAAACTAACACTTATCTCTGTGCGGGATGAATGTTAAAGTTAACAAATTGGAAACAAGGAGGTAGTTGTCATTAACGTTGTGTGTTCACAGTTCCTACCACACCATTTAGCTAAGTCACAGAGTCCGTTAAAATTCTATAACTTATGGCGAACTATTGTGAAATAAAATAGTTCAAGAAAGTGATTTAGAAACAAACCTATGAAACCATAGGAGGGTTCCTAAAATTCTTCCTTAGACCTTGTCCAATAAGGAAAACAAAATTTGGTCGGATTTTACTCTAAACTAGTTATTTAGCCCGTGCTATGCATGAGTATAATATGAGATATATATATATATATATAATATAATATAACTTTTAGACATTATAATTAGATTGTTAATCTCTTCCATGGTTATAATTTTTTTTATATTGTTAATACTATTAAACGATTTTTTTACCTAAATACTTTTAAAATTAATATAAGTTTCTAGCAAACGTGAGATACATATTTTGTATTATAATAATAGTAATTTTTTTTATTTAAAGACTTTTAAAATTAACATTTAACTTGATAATAATATTAGAAGTCATTTTGTTTAAAACTTTAAAAATCATAATTCATTTTTAAACAATGTAAGATACATATCTTCTATTGGTAATAATGGTAGAAGTTTTTTATCAAAAAACTTTGAAAACCAACATCACTTTATAACAAATGTATGCTACATCTTTTCAATTAGTAATTAATAATAGTATTTTTAATACAAACATCAATTTCTAACCAATGTGTGATACATCTCTTCTATTGGTAATAATAGTAGAATATTTTATAACCATGTGAGATACGTCTCTTGTAAAAGTGAAAGTCTTTAGTCTAAATACTTTAAAATCTAACATTTTCTTTTTAAACAATGTGTTATACATCTCTTTAATTTTTTTGGTAATAATATAAAATAATTTAAACTTAACATCATTTTCTAGCCAATGTGAGATATACATCTTCTAATGGTAAAAATCTTTTATCAAATGTGTATAAGTAAAATCATTTTCTATGGTTCTGCCACCTCACCACCTTTGGATAAATCTTCATTCTAAAGCATCCATGTGGAAGCTTTAAAAACTTTTAGTTTTCTAGTGACTTTGAAAATCAACATCACTTTCCAACCAATGTATGATGTATTTCTTCTATTGGTATTTAATAATAGAATTTTTAAAACCAACATCAATTTCTAACCAATGTGGGATACATCGATCTCATCTATTGTTGAAAAATTAGTGTTTTTAATGAAATAAATTGTGCAACTTGAAGCACAAATTTCTTTACGTGTCATTTGTTTGTTGACGAAGGTAATTGCGCAAATGTGTTCTACTCGGTGAAAGCATCAAAATGATATATTTATTTGTCCAAATCGAGTTTTGGATAATAAGATATCAAGACTTAAAGTATAATACTTGTTAAAACAATTAGTGTTTTTAGTGAGAGAAATTGTGTAACTTGAGGCACGAATTTCTTTACGTGTCATTTATTTGTTGGCGAAGGTAATTGCGCAAATGTGTTCTACTCGGTGAGAGCATCAAAATGATATATTTATTTGTTCAATTCGAGTTTTAATTGGATGAATAAGATATCAAGAGTTAAAGTATAATACGTATTAAAAAATTAGTGTTTTTAGTGAAAGAAATTGTGCAACTTGAGACACAAATTTATTTACGTGTCATTTGTTTGTTGACAAAAGTAATTGTGCAAATGTGTTCTACTCGTCAAGAACATCGAAATGATATATTTATTTGTCCAAATCAAGTTTTGGATGAATAAATATCAAAGCTTAAAGTATGATGTTAAACGTGAGTCATTAGAAGTAATATCTAACCTTGAAGAGTTTTATCCCACATTGGTTAAAAGTAATGTTAGTTGTAAATTTTTTTAAATATAAGTATTCTACTATTGACAATAGAAGAAGTTATATATACTAATAGTCTAATACTAATACCCTTATCATATTGATTATTATTATGTATTATTATTAGCTAATGGTTAGAAAACCAAAAGTATATATATCTTATATTGCTAATAATAGTAACTCTTTTATATAATCTAAAATAAAATAATTAAAAATCAACATCATTTTTTAACCAATGTGAGATATACATATTCTATTGGTAATAATGGTAGAATTTTTTTATCAAAAAAACTTTGAAAACAAACATCACTTTATTACAAATGTATGATACATCTTTTCAATTAGTAATTAATAATAATATTTTTAATATAAACATCAATTTCTAACCAATGTGTGATACATCTCTTCTATTGGTAATAATAGTAGAATATTTTGTAACCATGTGAGATACATCTCTTGTAAAAGTGAAAGTCATTTGTCTAAAAACTTTAAAATCTAACATTTTATTTTTAAACAAAGTTTTATACATCTCTTTTATTGGTAATAATATAAAATAATTTAAACTCAACATCATTTTCTAGCCAATGTGAGATATACATCTTCTATTGGTAATAATGGTAAATATATATATATATATATATATATATATATATATATATATATATATATATATATATATATATATAGTTAGTTAGTTAGTGAGAAATACTATGGTTGTGTCACCTCACCACCTTTGGATAAATCTTCATTCTAAAGCATCCATGTGGAAGCTTTAAAAGACTTTGAAAGTCAACATTACTTTCCAACCAATGTATGATGCATTTCTTCTACTGGTAGTTGGTCCTGCGGGTAGTTTTCACAATTTCGTTAATTTTCCGTTACGCACTAGTAGAAATCATTTAACGGTCGATAGAACTTTAACGGAGCATAACTTTCGCATCCGTAGGGTTTGGTTTGTTAAGAAATTTCTCGTGGAAAGAGTTCCTGTTGATTGCTTCACTGCGTCATGACCCAGAAAAACCCCGGTTTAATAGGTTCGAACCTACGGTTTTCGACCCTATTAACATCTCTACCAATCAGTTGAATTATTGTGGTTCTTTTGGGTCTTATGTTAGACATCGTAATTAGAAATCAGAGTCCATGTTTAACTGGAATACCAACTCCTACAATTCAACAATATCTTTCTCTAATGCAATTGTGTCATATTATGCTCTCATCTCATCAAGTCATCTACATCCGGCAAAGCATGTCGTCACAGAGACCATGCTTGTATTTTTCTACTCTTATGCCTAATCAAGGAAAACAAGCTAGTATAAAAATTGTGATGAGTACTCAACTATATGATATCATACACGAGTGCCTCGATAATGCATGGTTTATATTGTGTGTGCCTATTACTCTATCATAGCTCATATTGGTACTAGTGAAGAATCTTCGAATTGTCTGTAAAACAAATTTCATATATTTAGTCAAGTTATTTGTTATGGTGAAAAACCATATTCAAGCTACTGGTTTTCAAATTCCAAGGTTAATTCCTCTAAAATTACCATTGATTTATATTTCCAAGGAAAATTGTCCTTGCTAATCTAAAGTATTTTCGTAGTGATCATTTTACCTTTCATATGGTTCTCATTTTAATTGATGGGCCCCATTACCATATCGGTACCTATTGATAACAGGATTGCTCGATTATCTTGATAACAGGCCAAGTCCTCTGATAAGCAGTTGCATCATTGGGCAATGCGAGTGCATCAATTTGGATCTATATTCATCAAGTTTTGATAACATCAAATTTAGATTACCTCTCATATTTTCTGATAACAATTTCACTAACGCAACGATGATTCATAGCTCGATTAAAGTAGTTCCTGACTTTAGAATTTTATGAAAATTTACAGAGTTAACTAACATGTACAAGTACTATCCAAAAAAAACATTCCCTTGGACGGATTCTCTAAAGAAAGTTTCAGAAAATTGCCTATAAAATAGGGAGTGCACATGATTTAATTTTGTAATAAATCATTAGTAATTTCGCATCAACCACTACACGTTAATTAGATGCATTTGCGATTGTTTATGTTTTAAACGATTATAATAAAAATAAATTTTATGTTGAATTCTTTATAGTGTCAGGTGATGGCACTAGCAATTGTAAAACAATCACATAAACATAACGTGATTGTGGAAAAACGATGAAAAAAACAATCGCTAAAAAAAAGATTAAGAAATGGTTTCAAAAGCCATCGCAACCAATTCAAAGGCGATGACACTAACGACTATAAAGCAATCGCATAAACTTAAGGCGATTGAAGAAAAAGCAAGGGAAAAAGCAATCGCAAAAAGAAGATTAAGTGATGACTTCAAAAGTCATCACAACCAACAATCACGAAAAACTATTTTTCTATTTTTTATTTTTATTTTATTATTTATGAATGCGATGACAAAACCATCGCTCGGCATTAGTCAAATTTTGCGACTACAAATGCAATCGCGTATTTACGAAAATCATCATATTATCTTTCTATTTTCCGTGGGGCCTATTTTCTATGGTTAATTCCCCTCAAATATTCAAAGGTGATGACCCTAGCAATTGTTAAGCAATCGTATATACATAAGGCAATTGCAGAAAAGCGATGAAAAAAAAAACAATCGCAAAAAAGAAGATTAGGTAATGGTTTCAAAAGGCATCGCAATCAACCATCACATAAAAACAATTTTGTAGTAGAGACTTATTAAACAAGTCTATTCATTTGATAAAAAATAGCTTCATAAGATTGATAATATTTGGTCTCGTTAGTGCAGTGTTTTGAAAATGCAGTTTTTTTAAAACGTAATATTTTTAAAACGCAGTTGTTTTTTGTAAATATATTTGGAAAACTATTTCAAAATATTACTTTCATAAATAGAGTAATTGTAAACGCATCATATTTTTAAAACGCTTCAAATTGAAACGTTTTAAAATACTGCACATTTTTAAAATGCTACATTTTAAAGCACTGTATTGAAACATTTTAAAAAGAAAACATTGTATTTTTGACCAGTGTCTTGACTAAAACGCTCCATCAAACAAATACTTAGTTAAGATATCATAAAATCTTTAAAATATACATTTTATCCAAAATTTTCATCTCAATGGATCAGATTTAGATTTAATATCAGTAGAGTTTAACCTTTCTTTTCTTGCAACATCTAATCTGAAATAGATTGAAATCTCTATATATTTTTAGAAGATTGGAGAAGAAATGCATTGAAGGCCGTTTGAAATTTCGGTCAAATCTCAAGTCCTTATGAATTAGTTGAATGCGTCAAAGACTAAAATATAGATAATTCTTGCACAAATTGCAGTCAATGCCCCTATGGTTTCATGATATTTGCAAATCACCCCATCATACTATTGTATCGGACATCAAGTGCCTATATAGTATTTTATATGGGCACTTTACACAATTTTCCATAATTTGTAAGACATTAAGCTGATAATAATCTTTATTACAATAGAGATCATTCTCACACATGTGCAATTAACTAAAGCTATTTAGAGGTTGAGATTAAATTATCTTAAAAAATTTAATGGTTGAGATTTACTCTCACATTCACATGTGTGAGAGTAGTTATCCACTTTTAAATCTCTATTTTCTCTCACCCTGATACAAAGTCATCCCCTACAATTAATATTATGAGCAGTCACACCCTGAGATTAATCTTATAAACCACTACCCCTTACAAAACATCAATCATACATTAATATAATCTCACAATAGAGTTCAATTGATTGACTGAGACTATCTGACCTTGGCGGTTGATTCCGCCGCAAAATCAAACGTTCATAGGTCTATTACATATAACTTATTACAAATAACCCTCTTCAAGCTATGAGTCGAGTTCAAATAGCGCCCTCAACTACTACTTGAAGTAATGTATCCCTCAACTGTAACATTTTTTAAAATCGCACCTTCAATTTAGACATTGGTGTTTCAATTAACGAAATCAGATATATTGACACCGTACCATATGCACGGGCACGAAGATCTAGTTGAACTAGAAAATGTATCTAGTAAAGAATTTAATGACTAATTTACCCTTGATTTGTCTTAAGAAAATGAAAAATGTAAAAGGAAAGAGAGATTGCCTTTGAAGTTTGAGTTTAAAATTCCAATCCACATTCGTAAACACTATATTTTCTGCAATTAGAGATTGGTCTTCATCCCAAATCATTCAACCTTCTTTTCCAAGCTCAGCCATTAGCACTACAACTAAGAGCTGTCACTCGATATTTCATGTGTGCATGTGAGGATATGTATGTTATGGTTGTGTGTGAGAGAGAGAGAGAGAGAGAGTACATATGTGCAGAAAAGAAGGCACCACCTGCGACCAGCTCAAGTCCAAGCTTTCGATGGGCGATGGCATTGCCACTATCGCCTTTTGAAATACCATCGGCACTATTGTTGCTGTCGTTCGAAATCTCGTTGGAGTTGTTATTGATCGTATCTTGACAACACTTATGTCCTCTCTTAATTAGGACAACTCCAAGCACAAAAATATCATCTCAATCGATCCTCAGCAAAATCAATATCATTTTCATACATAGTCAAGGAATGATTATTCTAAGTGGGAAACTACACAACTAAAGAGTGTTGGGGTTGACATTTCTCATGGACTACAAGGGGGTGTCTTGAGGGACATTATGAGGCATTTATCACTATGGGAACGGGCTGTCCAAAGGAATTTCAAACAGGCCAGCCACATGCATGTTAAGGTGGCTCAAGAAAAGGACACGAGTTGGTGGCATGATACTAGAAGAACAACTAAGGGTAATATTATACATGGGGCTGCTTGGGGAAAGGCACGACTTGACAAAGAAGCCCAGGGCAGAGTTGGGCGTGCAAATGAAAGGTACAAAGTGGGCACGGTTACAAGTCATAACCCTAAAGGATTTGTCACATGTTGGACATGGGGGTGCATAGGGTTAATTGTGTCACAAGGCACGGTCGGGAAGGGTTACGGCAAAGGGCCGGGCAGCCACAAAGGCTACACTAGGGTTCGGGAAGGGGTTGGACACCACACGTAATGCAAGCCACGATTGGAGGAAGATAGGGAAAGCAAGAGGGCAGCCGCATTCCATCTCAAAGGAGGCTGCCGTTTTCAATCCTTAAAGCTCAAGATTCACTTAGTTTAGGGTTTTAGTTATTTTCACGTTTTTGTAATAAAGTCTTTTAAGGACTGAGATTTAATTAGTTAGTTTTCTTCTTTAATTATAATTAGAGAATCCCTTAAATGAGGTAAGATTTTCATTTTTTATTTCCTAGAATAATTGGGGTTTATTTTCTAATATAAATAGGGCTTTCTTTTATGTAATTTTGAGATTTATGTTTGGAAAAAAAAGTAATAAAAACCGAACAAGTTTTGTTTAATTATCACGTCTTTTCTATCTTAAAGATTAGAAAGTGAAACACGAAGGTTTCTTTACGTTAGATTAGTGAAATCTAACCAGTGAGCTTGTCATATTTATCTTTTTCGTCAACTATCTAATTTTTTTTGTATTATTTTCGTTTTTTGGTACAAGCTATTCAAGTTGTTTCCACCAACTTGAGCAATATGGTTGCTTGTCACGCATCAACTTCAATACCATAGTGACGATTTGTCATTTCATGTTCCCCAACACTTACTATCCTACTTAACTTTGAGCACGCCTGTGTGCGTATAAGAAAGGTTCATAGAAGAGTTGAGAGGGTGGGGGGGAGGAGATGTGACAAAGATAGTATAGACCAACTTTTGTGAGATGATAGGTTGCGAGAAGGGTTGTATATAGGGCTGATGATTGGATGAGTTGTGTCAAAACGGGTAATAGGTTGTGATCTGTTATAATTCAAAATTAAATATGTCGAAAAAGGGTTTGGGTCGAAATGAGTAACGGGTCAGAACGTGTCGTCCTGTTTTAACCCGTATTTTCTATCAAAAAACATGCATCCTTGCGGTTTATAGGATATCTGGGCTTAATTGAATGTGAGAATTCCGAAAATCCTGTCAAAAGAAGAAAACACCTTAGATGGAATGCAAGGCAGGGCCTCGCGAAACCCCTCAGGTGTGAGAGTAAGTATTAAACTTTTAGTTGAAAGCAAAATGACAGGGTTTCGGTATATTGAATAGTGCGTACCTTTCAAATGAGATTTCAAGAAGTATATATAGCCTTTCTGGGAGTAAGACCCGGGTTAGGCTGTGATCACGGAGATATTTTAGGACTGTAATACCATAAATGCGGGTTGACCGCAGAAAGCGAATCAAGGCCAAAATCTCTGGGATTGACGAGGATATCTCGAGATTAATACCGAGCTCAATCGAGCGCCTTGTTCCCCCTCGCCGAGTGATAGAGAAATTCCTGCTCGGTATAGTTGTGTGATGATCATCTCGCGGCTATCCTGCTTGGGTAGTTTCTTTCTGGTCTCTCGTCATACACGTGACTATCACGTCTTTGGAGCTCGCTGCTCGTGACCGAAATTTGGGCCGAGCTCATCGGGGGCCGAAGCTCATCGGTGGCCCCCCTCCCCTGCTCGGGCGAGTATTTATGCTCTAAGTGGGAGCGATACACTTGTACGATTTTATTGTGTTGACAGTTAGTGTATTCGAAGGGCCGGTTGCAGGGAAACTGAAAAGACTTTTCTGAAGTGACAGCTGCTGCGTGTTTTCGAGGCAGGCATTGATGGCGGGCTTGATCGGGTGCTTCGCAGCCGCCTTGGTTTGAATTCGTGGGCGCGTGATTTGGGCGCCTTTTTCCCAAAATCACGCCTATAAAAGGGGTGAAAACCTAACAAGCTTTTTTCGCCTTCGGACTTTCGAACTCTCTGGAATTTTGTTTTTCTTATTGCTTTCTTCGTGGTATCGCTTTGAGTTGATAAGCGATTCGTCTCTAGCAATTCTGGATTATTGCAATATTTCACCTTACGCAACCGATCCCCATTCAACGCACAAGTAAGTTTTCACCTTCCTCATCCTTTTCTATTTCGTAAGTTCTTTTGAGTTTTTGGTATTTTTCTGGGTTTTTTATGTTCATGACCTTCTGGGTAGATTCATAGGATTTTCAGTTTAGGCTTGGGTAGTTCGCAGGGAGATCAAGGAAAAACCTTCGAAGAGTCATACGTTTTCTGGGGATTAATCCAGATTATTGCTCGATCTGTTGTAGGATGTCTTCCCCTCTTCGAATTTTTGATGACAGCTCTGATCACGAGCAAGAGGCTTATGATTATGACCATGGTGCCTGTGAGCATCATTCACCCAGATTCCGAGAGGACAGTGGTCCGATATGTTGATTTCTGAGAGGAGGAACATTCAAGAAGCAAATAGTCGTGTCCCCCAGGGGTTGTGAACGATGTGACCACCGACCGTGATGAGGTAGATGGGGCGAAGCTCGAGTGAGATGCCCAAATGACGAGGAGGTGGTCGGGTCGACTCTAAGTGGTAGAGACCTCGCAACGAGGATTATTTTAATCTGAGCTCGCTTGCTCACCGGGAGTCCATGGACTCGCTTGTTGAGGCGGGAACCGGTTTGACTCGATTGGGATTTCCTGTGGATGATTATCGAGGGGTCCCTTATGAATCCGAGATGACTCTGCCAAATGAGGAGTAAGACCAAAAGAGTGGTCTTTTTATGATTTCTTTCGGTCGGGATGCTTTCCGCTAGATCCTTTGTTGTCGAAGTTCTTAAGGGAGACCAATGCCGCTCCTTGTGACCTCCAAATACAACGATGCCGATTCTCGACGCTTTTAGCGACTTGCCGTCCGATTGGGTTCGAACCGAGACAACTATTCTTCGAAAACTTTTTCAATTCACCAAGGACAAGAGATCGGGCAGATTGTTGGCCGATCAAAAGCCGGAGCCCCGGTTGTTTACCGAATTTCCCACAAGGTCGACAAGCTGACAAAAGGATTGTTGTTGTGGAGTCTCTGCCGGGTGGCCATTTGCTCCGACCCCTTATGCGATGAAGCCCCCGACTTACGATCGGTATGCCACCTTTACCGAGAGGATAGGTGTATGGACATGTTGCGAGGAGCGTTGGGAGTGACCGAGCAGGTCGTGAGTGGTTGATTGACCGAAATCAATCGTGCAGACCTCTGATCTTACGCCCGGCCGGATGTACCTGTTGCCGCCGGAAGGTGTGGTTCCCTTTGATCGACATAGCACCCGAGCCCGCTCATCCGCTTTGGGACTTGCCATGACCACAAGTTCCCCAAAGCTGAATGCGAAGCCGCGGTCTGGGGGAGATTGTACCCTCGCTTTGATTTTGATGATGCCGGTACTTGCCCTTTATTTTTTATGATGAGTCTCACGAAAAATATCTCGATGTTTTCTAACTCGCTTTTCCTTTCGCTTTAAAGTGGTGAAAGATATTTTAAGGCAGAGGAAGATTGAGTTCAAGGCGAGGTCCGTTGCTCGCCATGGTGAACTCGACAAGCCGCGAAGAACTGGCCGAAGCCTTACTTCCAAGGCCCCCTTTTTCTCGAAGTGAGCAAAATCATCTCGTGCTCCCTGCTTCTACCGAGCCGAGATCTCCTCAAGGATGGCGCCGACCACCGAGCACTCATCCCGAAAGAGACCAATCGTGCCCGATTCTCGAGCAGAGGCCGAGCACCCGACTCAAGGGGATGAACCCTAAGAAACAATCTGCAGTCTACTCCCGCGCTCTCCTCGCTCCTTCCAACGCCCGCCACGGGCGGCTTCCTCCTCCCCCTCCTCCTCGTCGCGAAGAGCCATCACTGAAGTTACCCCTAGCTGGTCCGAGGGCCAATTTTGTGGCGCCCGTATCCCGAGATGGGGTTAGGCCTTTGTGAATCCTAGCCGTCCTCTCAAGGAATTAACATTCGTGATCGGGAACCATGAGCTGCCATGCGTGGATCCTCAAAAGGGTCGCCCAACTCGATGTTGTTCGTCGGAGACCCGAAACTCCGAATGCGTTTCTGGGTGAGATTGGTTTGTTAGTCGGCCGAGGTATGTCATTCCTATTGCCTGGTCGAAGGTGACCCGGCCGCCGATAACGTATATTTCTTGCTCATGTATTGTTTTTGTTTTGCGCTTTCTCCAAGTCACTCTTTCTCGCACAAACGTGCATATGAGTATAAAGATAAAGCCGAGCCTCGCTCGAGCGTAAGCGAAAGTCCGATGAAGCGCCCTGCCTTACAAAGAAGACTTGTCGCAAGGACAAAGTTAAGTCCTCGACAGCGTCGCCGAGCCGTTTGCTCGAGGAAGAAATTATCCGCCTAAAGGCCCGTGGAGTTTGCTCGTAACGGGAGGT
>CM028381.1:29224288-29328950 GCA_013146195.2 Codonopsis lanceolata | reverse complement strand
AAAACTAATATTATGCAGTCATTCAAAAGTAAAGGAAAGCAAGTTAAAATATTACAGACAAGAATTAAATTGTTTTGGGACAAGGCACGAAGGCCAAAATGGCACGCAGGCCAGTGTTACGAGTTCAAGCAACTGGGGCAGTTGTATTTTCGCTTGTAGTGGGTTCCTCGGTTCTTCCAGCTGATTCCAAGATAGTAACCTCGTCATCGGCCTGGACTTGAGCATTGTCGCTGGTGGACGAGGGAGCTTGAGATGCCCAAATTTGCGTCATGAGGTCGGTAACAGTGGGATTGGTAACAGAGGCGATTCCGTGAGCCAAGCTTCTCGTCGCCTCGCCAAAGACTCCAATTCATCTTCATTAAAGGGCACGAGGGAGTGGCCGGCGCGAGCAGACGAGCAAAATAAGGGATTAGCTCCCCATTCAGCAAGTTGTTCGGGGCGAATATCCAACCCGCTACAAGCGATCTGCCTCAAGACGTGGTTCATACCTTGTACAAAGAAAGGGTAAGCTTCACCTTCGACACAGGTGGCAAAGTCGCTTGAGCCCTTGTAGTCTTCAATAATTTGCAGTTTCTGCTCCTCCCCAGACAAAGAGCCGACTTCTAGTAGCATTTGCTCGAGCTTGGTGACAGTGGCATTAGCAGCCTCAAGATCGCTTTGACAAGCACGGAGCTCCCTGCGCACCCCAGTTATGTTGTTCAGAGCAGCCTTCTTCCGACTTTCGAAAGGCTCAGCTTGGGATTCTAGGGCGGTTTTCTGGCCGATCTTCGAAAGCTCTGGCCACTTTGCTTGTGAGGGATTCCTCAGATTTTGAGGTCAGCTCGGATGCAGTTGATTTTCTCCTCCAAAGCATTTTTCTCGGTGGCCAGGGTATCCTTCTCGGTGGTAAGTGTGTTGTTCTTGTTGAGATTGGTGATCAGCGCCGTACATCGAATGGATTTATCAGCGAACTGCTTAAAAAAGTTGTTATGGATTAAAAGTGAGGGAAAAGGAAAGAAAGCAAGTGGTAAGAGGAGAGTACTACCTCGGCCACGCACATGCCGATCTCTCCAATCAAGACCGCTGCTCGGTCCGCTGCATTTCTTCTCGAATACCGCTTATGATGCAATCGCTTCATCAAGCCAAGTCCGCAAAGGGCCGGAAACCACTTCTTTGTGTACCGCGATGTTATGGAGGTTCGCACATTGGCGAGCTCCCCTAATGAGAGGCGCTTGGTCCGTGCATGACAAAATCCTCTTTTGCCAGACGGAGTTGGGGTATTGTCTTCCATGACAGTTTTGTTCCGGCTCCGCCTGCTCCGGGCTTTCGCCAGAGGTTCCACATTGATGATTGGAGGGGAGACATTCGTTGTTTCTTGCGCTAGAGGTGCAGGGATAAAGGTTGCTGCAGGTTGACTGGTTTCGGGTTGCTGGCGCTTGCGGCTTCTGCCAAGTAGTGGCCTGACCGGGAAGACTAATGGTCGGTCAGGGACAAGCTTAGCTCGCTTGTTAGAGCTCTTTTTGGCGTACCGCATGAATTTGGTAACGCCCATCAACGCCGCCTCATATCTGCGTAAAGTCATAGAATGTTAGCACCGAAAAAAGCATAAGTATGTAAAGTTATCAAAAAAGGATGACAAGATAAACAGTTGAGATATAACCAGAAAGTGAGAAAGAGGGTCGGCAAAGAGTTCCAGCACGGGCACAATCCTCACATTCACTAGGGAATTTCTTCCCATGGCAAGAGCCCCAGTATGGATGAGGAGTTTCTGGATCGATTATAACTCGGGGCTCGACTCCTTCAATGGGAAGGTAAGAGATCCCAGCAGATCGTAGAAGGCCGAGGTCGGAAGTCAGAACTCGCCAATCCAGTACAAAGTCTTGTCCAGCTTGCCCTTCCCTTACACCTAGCAACTTCCTAAAAGCTTTCACTATTTTGGGTTCCCAAGCTCGGTAGATGTTTTTGTCATTTTCGGGAAGACCATAGTCGCTGATATAGGGTGCAAAGGGCCAGCCAATGCTCGATTCAATAAGCAAAGCCTTCCCGTCCCAGCTATCAACTTTGTTGGGACCGTCAGTGAGAAGTTTAAAGAAGCCATGGTTTGACCGGCTATTGATGCGACCAGATTTCTTATCAAGAGAGAGAAGGAAAAACTTTGCGAATAAAGTCATATCGGGCTCAAACCCGAGTGACCGGCAGGCTACAGTGAATGATACTAAGAACCTAACAGTGGTTAAAGTTAGGTCGCAGGGAAGGGTGTTGGAAGCATTCATTAGTTCGACAATGAATGGGTCGAGAGGAAGACGGAGTCCAACTTGAAAAAAGTCAAAGTAAAATACCATTTTGTCCCCCTGGAAGTTATGGCCTTCTTTCTCTATGTCTAGGTCGAAGGCGCGAACACGGTAAAGTTTGGGGTCTATTCCTAGCGAGTAGAACCAGGTACTAACATCGTCTTCAGAGTTCAAATCTTCCCACCTGATTGAGGGAGAAGAATATAAAGAGGCAGGAATAAACGAGGTTTGGCTTGGTCCGGCAATTGTTCGCTTGGGCGAGGAAGATCATCTCGCCGGTTCCTTCAAGGATTTGGGATCCGCTATTTTGTCCGCTCGCTTAGTTGTACAAAGCTTGCGCCGATTTAGTAATTAAGGGGACCACATCCAGCCTCGCTATCTTCGTAAGATGAGGTCGAGGATGGAGGCATTTCTTTGGAGCTCCATGATCGTAGTCTCCGCCTTCCATTTCGAGACGCTTCGCTAGACATCCTACGTGAAGAGGAATCGAGAAGTGCAGGTTAGACATTGATTGGGTGAAGTATGACAAAAGAAAAATTGAATGTGGAAAGCAGGTGGTAAGATCAGTAAACAGGGTACTGATCGTAGAATTCTCGATTCCCTTGGTTTGGGTTGAAAAGGATTGGTAGTTCGTGGAAGTCAAGGGCGATTGGACTTGGGATGAACAATTTGCGTAAAAACGAAAAGGGGTTTACGCAAAGATAAACCCTAATCCAGAAATTAAGAAAAGATAGTGCAATGGAATAATGAAAAAGGGGAAATACGAAATACCTGAGAGTTGGAGAAAATCTTGATTATGCTTTCGAAGGACGGGAAGGATTGAACCTGGGAAGTAGCTCTTGATGAAAATCAGAAGTTTGTTCGCTCGCTTATCTGTTAGAGAATATCTTCGAATTGTTTGAGGCGTAAAGTTGCAAAAAGAGGGAATTCGGCTTTTATACCCAAATGAACTGGCCGAATGGAGGTACAAATCATTTGGCCCGAAGCACGAGGCGCTATGACCGAGGCAAAGATTAAATGAGCATAAGGTGGGTCCTTTTTCATCGGTGGTGCTGGTTGAAGTTTCATGCTTCCAAAAGACGCCTCTTTAAAAAGCTTCGTAAATTGCCGCCTATTTAGTTTTTGGCTCCAAGATTATTCAAAAAGATGTGTGTTTTGAATTTTTGGATACCTCCCTTGCCACGAGCATGAATACTGTAAAACAAGGAGTTGGGCTACCGAAGCCGCCGACCCACTAGGGGCCCAAGCCAGAGCCACGTGTCGCATGTGTATCTTCCGAGCAAGCGAGCAAAGATATTAAACGAGCAACCGGGTAAAACCTTAGTTCTGGTCAGGCTAGTTACTTGCGAGATGGGGGCTCAGCTAAACGAGCAACATCGATAAACGAGCATCATTGCTCGATTGCATTAGTAAGAGTTACTAATAGTTGAGGACATTCATGTTCGGTAAAGATCAAGGTAACAGTTGAGGGTGGTTACACCCGAGCAAGAATCCTCGCGTAGATGATGACCAAAGAAGTTTTCCTGATAACCCTTTTGTCATTAATGAGCTAAATAAAAGCATGTTTATTAAAGGCCATGACCGCTTTGTGGGGAGTTAATGCCAATCATGGGCGCTAATGCCAATCATGGCTAATGCTAATCATGGGCGGTTATCCATGATTGATGGATTATCCTCGCGCATATAAAAGCTTGGCAAAATTTGGAGAGAGGTATGCGCAATCTTACTCATTAGCCTAAACTCTGTTGAATTATACTCTCTTGTGCTAATTCCTACGCTGGAGGGCCTTTGCAGGGAGTGCCCCTGCCCAGTTTACGTTTGATCATTCACACTGCAGAGTTGGGCTTTGAGGATTCAAGAGCACGTTGAAAGCCAGGTGTTTAGATTGGGCTTGTCTAGTGTGTCCAGATTTCTTGGATGCATCACTAGACTTCTTTTAAGAACCCAAAATGTCTATATATAACTCAAAACACACACACACGTGTAGACATGTCCGACTCTGACCTAATTTTATAGAAATGTGTAATCTAGTTTTACTTAGGTATACTAAAAGAACGTATCTTCATTTCACCAATTGTCTTCTGGCTCAATGGATTTTTTTTTCCTAAGGGGCGCATGAGAAGGGATCGAACCTGAGACCTCACACTTTATAAAGCCATATCTACTTCGGGCCACCCCCCAAGGCGGCTCAATGGATTAGTGAGAGTGTAAATGTGTAATTGGTGATAATGATGCAGACGTCCTTGGTCCAAGTCCTAGTCATGCCACTGTTGTAGTTTTTAATTTTTTATTTTGGGCCTAAAGTTAATTATTAGATTTTATTTGTATGTATATTATATCATATACTCCCTCGTTTTATGTAAATAGTCTCATGTACTTTGAAATGTTTTATATAAATAGTCAACTTTTAAAAATATATGTTTATAATTTTCCTAATCTTTCATCTTTATCTTTCACTTGTATTGTAAATATAATGGTTGTGGCTAAGTATTTTTTTATGTACTACCAACTTCAATACTACTTATATATATATATATATATATATATATATATATATATATATATATATATATATATATATATATATATATATATATATATATATTAATTTACTTAGGAACCTAATCGATAAGGAGTTACTATATAAAGATAAATATTTTTATATGTCTCCAGAGTTATTCAAACTTAATTTTATTTTATGCTTTGCAAAATTTAATTATAAAAAAAAGTTAGTTGACCATCATATTTTTAATCTGGGTCCTAAAAAAATAAAAATTGCTTAAATTGAAACATATGTGCAATTATAATAATTATTGAGTATATAATATCAATATTTCAAGCAAAAATTAAAATTTATTGTTATGTGACTATTATTTTTACTGCTTATGTTTTTTTAATTCTTAACTTTGTCAATTGATTTTTTTTTAAACATGAATCTGTAGTGCACACATGTTACCACATCCATCCAGAAGTCAAAAAAAGAAAAAAAGAAAAAGAATTGATTTAGTATATTTTTTATTGCAAATTGTTTAAACTAATACAAAATAGAAGTTTTTTGTAATTATTTAATACTTATTTTCTTATATGTTTGCAGGTGTTATATATTTTCAATACTTTAAATGATTAAAAGTCAAAAATATATTTGTCTAAAAATGTTTTTTATATATTTTTTAAGAGTCTCATCTTTTTTCTTTTTGCTTTGGATCCCCAAAAATTCAGAACTGACCTTGCATGGCTGCATATCGACAAGATCCAATAAAAACTCATTGTAACAAACGTGAAGGGTAGGCCTGCCATGCCAAAGGAAGCATCAGCTGTATACTAGGCTGTAACATTTTCTTATATCTCTTGCTAACAATAACAATTTTTTATATTTTCCTAATGAAATGTTTAAGAGTATGTTCGATTTTTTTGATTTAGAAATGATAAGATTTATTTTATAGAGATTATTAAATTGAATTATAATATTGTTAACATTGTCTCATGTGTTAAAAGATTATAACTATGGTATACCTAATGCAATACATTCATTAAAAAAGTTATTTTTAAAGTTTATCCTAGTATCTACTCCTTCCATCCTATAATATATGACGTTTTGAGACAATTTTTTGTTCCAAATTAGATGACACTTTGCAATTTTAAGGAACTTTTTTTTTTTTTGCAATTCTACCCATATTTATTGACTCATTAACACGTGTTTGACTCTTTAAGAAAGAATATCAAGACTCCTCATTAATGTATGAGACTACGGGGAATCTAAGATTGAATCATCTTTGTAAATTACTCCTTTTGTTAATAAGTACTAGTATTTGTGGTCTGCCCATGGCATGGCGCAAAGAGGGAGGATGTCAATATTGAGGGTGTCAATATTTAAATAAATCAATATATGTTTTAATCATGTTTCAAAAAGAGTCTAAAATAACAAATTGAAAATAAAGACCTCTTGGTATTTAGTTAAATTAGTATATGCTCGCTTTAGAAGAGCTCCCAATAATATTAGTACCCGTGCACCGTGCCTAAGCGAGATAGATAGACAAATGTGTAATATATCTCTTCAAAATGTGCCCGTGCCCATTTCTTATGGACCTATGGCACCGTACCCGTGCACGTGGACCTTCCCAATAATATTATTTTGAGATATATTTGGGTGTCAGTTGAAGAGAAATTGAGCGCTCTTCTATTTAGTTAAATTCGTACACCGTGCCTAAGCGAGCATGATATCCCATTTTGAGAAATTGGGCGCTCTTAATCTTCCTGATCACGTCTACACTAATATTTTTATATTACGGTCTCTTCCAAAAAAATGTGTTTTAGACATTTTTCATTAAGTAATTAAAAATGGATTAAACAATTCAAGAAAGCGAATTCCTCCATGGCCGGCCCAAAATTTATTTTCTCTCTCACCCATCTCCTTCCAACTCCTTCACCCAAACCTTCCACAAACCCATCCGGCTTCATCATCCATCTCCGCCCCAGAACCCAGTTTGTGCCCCCATGTCAGGTCGACCTTTACACCCAACCACCGCCTTCTTCCTTTCTCCAAACATTCCCGGCGAATTCCTCCATGACCGACCCAAAAATTTCTTTCCTTCAATCCCTCAATTCCTTCGCCCAAATACCCCCAATCCTCCACACCTAGCAACCCAATTCGTTCCCCCATCAAAAAAGCCGACACCTAGCAATCCAGCAAGGTTCGTCGGCTCCAGATTCGAGGCAGCTGCTAATCCAGCCGACCTCCTTCTTCGTCTCTGTTAATAGTTGACTCCCTTACAGCTGTGCCTTCTACGCGGTGCTCTTTCGCCGGGCTCGGTACTTTCGCCTAACATCGGTGCCAACGGGTTCAGGCCTCCATGGGTTCATCGGTGCCAATGAGCTTGGGTTCCAAGGGTCCCCAACATCGCTGTCGCCGCCGCTGCCGAGCAAGAAGATGAAGAGGGGAATGACGAAGCTGTGATCGTTGAACGTGCGTCTGGGCATGATGTCAATGAAAGCGTATGAAGTAAGGTAAGGGTTTTAGTGAGTGGGGGAAGGGCAGGTCATGGACTCATGGGTTGCGATTGTGGAAGTTAAGCGGCAAAGGTGACGGTTGTTAGGATGAGTGAGTAACTTCTCCTCACACATGCGAAGTTATCTTTTAATTGTGATCGTAAGATCTCGATAAATGAATCAATCTCATCCGTTCTTTATTTTTTGTCAATTGTAAACGTGCGAGAGTGAGCCCTATTGTATTATAGATTGTTATATTTGATCCGACATACGGATTAATAAAACAATTGATTTATTAATAATTATATTGTGTATAGTTTTCATTGAAATTCATGTACACATAACCCATAATCAAAATACGAAGAAAAAGTAAATATAAATTGATAAAAACTTATTCTAAAAAGGTAACTTACAAATAAGACAATTTTGTAGGGTCAGTAAAAAAAATACCACAATAATTTTAATAGATTGCTATATAATTATATATACATCTAACCTTAACCATAACAAACTTGTGCATTCATTTTGTCGTGTCCGTGAGATAATCAAGAATCAAATGACAATTTAATGTGTATTTTTTTATTTGTTTTGACGCTAAGACACATAAAATGAAAACAAAAAAATTACTACGAATGATGTGTTTTATAATTTTAAAAAAAAATAATACAACAGTCAAATTTTCATCTAAAAAATAATCAATTTGAATTTGAAAAATCAAAACAAGAAATTTATTTAAGAATATGACAAGTATATATGACTTCGTTCTATAATCCTTCAAATTGTGGTGGTGCATCCATTGTAGATATGATTATGATTTTCCTTTTCTTTTACATCTAATCTAATATTTTCAAATAAAGTAAGACTACTCGACCCAAAATTTCCCATCAACTTAAAAAGTAAGATGTCGTTGAGATAGAGACTTAACGAGTACATACACCCTGCCCCCTTATTGTTTGTTTCAATCTCAATGTCTATCCCTCACCTTTTTCCCCTCTCATTACACCCCTTTTGTAAATGTAGTTACAATTTTTTAGACAATTTAAACATCTTAGTTAGTTATTGCACCGAATGATTGACATTATTTAGTTTTTGTTCAAATGTATTTTAGACAATCTCAATGTTTATTTGTAATACCTCCATCTCACATCGGGTAGGTATGAGAATTGTATGCAATTTATAAGGTGGTCACACTCTACTACTGGGTACCAACATTATCCTGGACTTTTAGGTCGGCTTGTGGTAGGTGGTAGGCTTGATGACCCAAAGTATTTTCGGGTCAGGTGCGTGGTCTACACGTAGCGGATCGAGATTTCGGGCTCGAGGCGTTACAAATAGTATCAGAGCAGGTCCCGATTGAAAATGTTGGAACAAAGTATTGTGCGGGCCAAAGTGCTACACCGCGGGAGGTGGGAGCCACCTCTTGATCCCCGTATGAGCCACTTTTTGAATCTTGCATTGCCCGAGATACGATTCGATTTTGACGAGGACGTCAATTTTTTTAAATGGGGGAGATTGTAATACCCCTATCCCACATCGGGTAGGTGTGGGAATTGTATACAATTTATAAGGTGGTCATACTCTAATATTGGGCACCAACATCATCCTAGACTTTTGGGTCAGCTTGTGGTGGGCCTGATGACCCAAAGTGCTGCGTGCTTAGTGGGCCAGTGTGTGAACTACACGTAGTGGACCGGGATTTTGGGCTTGAGGCGTTACAAATGGTATCAGAGCGGGTCTCGGCTGAAAATGTTGGAACAAAGTTCTGTGCGGGCCAAACTGCTACAACGCGGGAGGTGAGAGCCACTTCTTTATCCCCGTGGGCCAGTCATATGTTTTCCACCACACTTGGTACACACAGTGTTATTACACTGGTTCTGTCCCCGATTCTGATTTCGTTGTTGTCCTTGATTTTGATTTCGTTGTTTCCTTGATTTTGATTTCGTCTATTGTTGCCCCTAATTCGATTCCGTGTTGGTGGCTTGTACCTTTGTGGTTATTGTTCTCTGTGAAGCTCTTCTTATATCCATGGTTATTTCCAACCTGACTATTAGACTGTTCACGGTAATGACTACCCTGATCATTAGTACCCATCTTCTTCTTCTCCCTCATTCGGTTAAACTCTATTGCTTGAAGCTACATAGATCGAGCACGGTCCACTACCTCTTCATAGGTTGCTAGTTTCAAAGCAGACAGTCTAAAATTGAGCTTATCATTTCGTCCCCTCTTGAACTTCCTGGCCTTCTATTCATTATTATCGAAGAAGGATGGGGCATATTTCGACAATTAGGTAAACTTAGCCTTGTAGTCATCCAGCGTCTTGGGTCCTTGTTCCAAATTAAGGAACTCCACTACTTTTCTCTCCCGTATGCTTGGTGGAAGGTACTTCTTGTTAAACCTCTCCTAAAACATCTCCCAAGTAAAAGCAATCACACCCCTCAATTTTGTAGCTCTCTTCTCCGCCTTCCACCACTACTCGCCTCGCCCTGGAGTACAAATGTGGGAAGTCTGACCTTAATCTTGTTGGCACAGGTCATAGTCTCGAAGATGGTCTTCATATTATCCAACCAGTCCTGAGGCTTCTCGGTGCCTGGTGCTCTTATAAACTTCTTCGGATCCCTGATCTGGAGTCTCTTGAGTGGATCCCTAACAACAGGTGCAATTGGTTGTGGTACTACTGGTGGAGGTGCAATAGGTTCAGGTACAACATGTTGACATTGAGCAATCTGGCCAATCTTGTCTATTGCTTGTGTCAAGTTTTGTAGAAGGTTGATTATAAGCACATGGTCACCTAAGGCAGAATTTTGTTGCCTTAGGCTGAGGCGTTTTAGGGCAGGGTTTTCGTTATTCACATTAAGTTGGGGTCCAGATCACTCTATACTCATAGAAATGGAGTCCTTTACAACCCTCCCTCCCTTGTTTCCTCAGCCGTGACCGCGGCCTCGGTTAGTGGTACGTCCTCCTCTACGTGCCATTTGATACTGATACAAAAACGAGGAAGTGTCAAATAATGCCTAAAAAAATTATCACACTTAAATGGTACTCGCTAACTGGCATCCTTACCAATGGAAGAAAACAAACTAAATGGAAGATTTTTAATCATGTGATGAGCTTAAGCAAGAAGAAGGATTTCTCGGTGGGAAGCTTACACTCTTTAGCAAGGACAACATCCCTATATCACATGAACCTTACCAATAGAAGTAAACAAAGTCAATGACGGATTTTTAATCATGTGATGAGCTTCAGCAAAGGAAGCCCTATATCTTATTAACCTTACCAATTGACAAGTAAACAAAGTCAATGGCGAATTTTTAATCATATGATGAGCTTAAGCAACAAGATGGATTTCTCGGTGGGAAGCTTACAATCTTTAGCAAGGACACTAGCCCTATATCACGTGAACCTTGCCAATAGAAATAAACAAAGCCAATGACGGATTTTTAATCATGTGATGAGGTTAAGGTAGAAGAAGGATTTCTGGGTAGGAAGCTGATCAATGTCTTAGTTTAATTATTTCCTTGCAAGTGGACAAGACTATTATAGAATAGTATTGGAAGCAAGGGTCGAACCCATAGAGACAAGAGATCACGAACAGTGCAATTTATTGATAGCAAATTATTAATCTAAAGGGGGTTTTTATAATTATTAATTCTAAGCTACTATTAATATTTAGGTGTTAACTAATTAGCAGTAATTACAGAATATGAAGATCGTATGGTGGATAGTAATCTAGGATTTGAGTTTCACTTGTATCTCCTCTATGATTTAATTCATAATAATTATCATTCAATTTCTTGGGTTCGTTCACAAAAGATAGATATAGTCTGTTGAACAATTGGTTCAGCCTCCATCCCCGCAAAATTCATCCATTCTATATCCTACGCACAAGAACATGTAATCTACCTGTCACCTAGATTATGATCTATATGTCACCTAGATCATGTATGAACCTGGTCCTAACTTATCACTCTCGTGCATCGATAGGTCCAATTTATTATGATGGTGGGCCAGTGTATGCGACATATGCATATTGGTCATGCAGTTATCCGCACCTCTAGGCCTTTATTATTTGCGATTACATTCATTTGTTCAAAACAAAATAATAGAGGGAATGATAAACACCACAATCAACAAGAATTGAATGAACATAAAGATGAATTAAAACATAAATTCGATACAAGTTACCTCTCACCTCCTAGATTATGGATGATTTAGTTCATCATAGACAATGAACAGCACATGGAGATGAACGGAAACATGATTTGATCTTCAATACTTATAATTACACAATCTGACTATGTTATACAACCTAAAAACTATCTAAAATCTATACAAAACTGTTTCCAGCCGTTTTTCTCTTTTTAGGCTTTGGCATCCGAACTTTATTTATACCTGAGGAGTTGTAATCCAATTAAATCTCTTGTGAAAATACGACTTCCTCGCATTCTGACCACCTTGCGGTCGCAAGGTGTGGGGTACCTTGCGTCCGCAAGGTCTCCAAATTTTCGGCCCTTGGATTTCTGGCTTCTTCAATGTTGCTGCCTACCGTGCGGGGGCAAGGTCTGAGTACCTTGCGACCGCAAGGTCTCCAGATTGGACTTCCTTCATTTCTTCTTCATTTTTCATTTGGGCCCTTCTTGGAATTTGCAAATAAAAACCCTGGAGTTTTGCATATTTTCACTAAAAACCTTGAAACTTACAAAACCACTAAAAACACATATCAATAGCTAAAAGCATCGCGAAATAGCATAATTTAAGTCATAGAAGCATATGAAATCGACGTATAAAATACATCGATCAGATGCTTACACTCTTTAGCAAGGACATCAACCCTATATCACATGAACCTTACTAATAGAAGTAAACCAAGCTAATGGCAGATTTATAATCATGTGATGAGCTTCAACAAAGGAAGCCCTATATCACATGAACCTTACCAATGAAAGTAAACAAAGTCAATTGCGGATTATAAATCATGTGATGAGCTTTAGCAAAGGAAGCCCTATATCACATGAACCTTACCAAAGGAAGTAAATAAAGTCAATGGAAGGTTTTTAATCATGTGATGAGTTTAAGAAAGAAGAAGGATTTCTCGGTGGGAAGCTTACACATTTTAGCAAGGACACCTTATATCACATAAACCTTACCAATGGAGAAGTAAACAAAGTCAATGGCAAATTTTTTATCAAGTAATGAGCGTAAACAAGAAGAAGGATTTCTCGGTGGGAATCTTACACTCTTTAACAAGGATAGCAGCCCTATATCATATGATACTTACCAATAGAACACTACAAGAAAAGAGAGTATTTAGGTCGCTCATTTTCCGCCCCTCATAGTATTTAGGACGGCCATAGGGGTGGCAAAATGGGGGCTTAAATAACATGGGTCCTAAATGTTGTAGGGATACGAAGAGTCGTCCCTAAAGGTTTTAAGGACGAGTGGTGGGGGTGTTATTCGAAATTCAGAGGGTGTTGTTGTTTATGCTTATTCCTCGTTTTTCGGCGAGTCCTCTAATACTATGGCTGAAATGAAAGCTCTTTTTCAAGGTCTTCGTTGGCTTCATAGCAAAGGTCATCGCGATGCTATTGTTGAGATTGACTCCATGATTATCTGTGACATCCTAAACAAAGATTATAATGTTCCGTGGAACTTGGCTTACTTTGTTCGAGCTATTGGTTTGATGAGGGATGAGCTATCTTTCTCAGTTCGTCATTGCTTCAGGGAGGCTAATTTTGTGGCGGATGGTTTGGCCAACCTGGCTGTGGACCTGGGACGTGATCATTGCTTTTCTTCGGTCTCTGATTTTCCTAGTAGTATTAGAAGTAATGTTTCTCTTGATGCTAGTAGCACAGCTAGAATTCGTATGTCTTAATTTTTGGTTAGGAGCCATTGTTGTTATTTCTTTTTTGAGGTAAGGCTCCTTTGTCCCCCCGTTCTAAGGGTAAGGCTGGTTGTCCCCCTTAAGTTTGTATCTTTCTTTTTATAAATAAAATCTCGCAGGTCCCGCCCTGCTTCTCCAAAAAAAAAAAAAAAAAAAAAAAAAAATATTGGTAGGAAAACCAAAAGGACGGATTATTGACGTCCTAAATGTTTTGGCTCCAACACTTTTGGTTCTAAATTATTTGTAGGAAAACAAAAAAGGACGGATTGTTGTCGTTCTAAATATTTTGGTGCCAAACCTTTTGGTGAGAAATTACTGAAAATAGTGGCAGGTAATGTTTGAAAAATTGGTGGGAAATTTATTTAGGCCGACTTCCACCGTCCCAAAAGATGTACAAAATATTAGTTTCAAGATCTCTTCGTCCTAATTATAAAACAATAATTTCTTATATTGATATATGTATTCTATTAACGAAATATCATTAACAATAAAATATAATCACTACATCAATCTGCTAATAAAGATGATTGTTTACCAAAAGAATCAATCTACAAGATCATAAGATTAATTAATCAACCTGCAAACAACTTCTTGAAATATAAAAATATCGTCTCAACTAGTTTAAACTCCAAACTAGTAAGTAGATCATAAAAAAAACAAAAAATAATGCTTGATGATAACTTTTGACCAATGTGCATAGAACAACATCTTGTGCTATTCCCAAATGCAACCTAGAATAAAAAATGAAATAAAACAATCAAATGAAATAATCACATAATTTTCATTTTCCAAGAAAATATAAGAAAATTTCTTATAAGCTCATGTACAACAACAAAATTATATCTTCGTTAATGTAAATTGAACTCTTAGTTATGCTCTTCAATTGAGCTAAAAGTTCAAATCCTCCATACATATGGGGGAAAAAGTTAAATGGGGAAGGACATATTGTACCAGTCACACTGAGAAAGATACATATTTGTACCTACTCTTATATGCAAATTTCAGTTAATCAAAACAAAGCATGAAGAGATTTCCTGCCGAAAAATTAGAATTAGGGATCTACTACTTTACGGATGACAATAATCTCTTGAGCGTTTGCAAAACCAACATGAGATGAATAAAACAGCTTCGTACTTGTACACTACAAGAAATCTCATATGCACAGTAGTTGTCTCAATGATAGAAACTCTTACAACTAAACACTCCCGAAATAAGGAGCAGTTGGAAACTCACATGACATCCAACATTCAAGTAGGCAACATTGAAACCCCACTCACAAGGATCATTTCACTCATCTTTACAAGGTCTTCAACTTCCTATCCTTAAGGTGTTGGATTTTGTCTCCACAAGAGTTTCTAAGGTATTGAGGTTCAAAGCCATGCGGCCCTGGTTAACCATAGTCCAACAGGCACCATTCAGGCTCCTATGACTACTTGGCTTAGTACTAATCTTCTGAGAGCACCTTCTTGGATTTTCTAAAACATTTTCTTGTAGTGTTTGTGAATTTCTTTACGCCTATTTTACTTGTATCACTACCCTAAAGCTAATCAGATCATTAGGCTATATTAGAAGATTGACAGGTCACTTTGATATATGATAGAACCAACTTAAACAGGTGCAAACTTATTCATGATTATTCATGACAGCCTCTGGTGCAAACTTATTCATGATTTTGATTGCCAATGCACCACTAAGAATAAGGTTTAGTTGAAGTCATGAAGTCAGTCTCACACTATATCGAGCCACACAATCATGGAGTCAGGTAAAAGAATAAGATAGTTGCCGGAATAGGTAAATATGACAGGCTCACCGGTTAGATTTCACTGATCAAACGTAAAAACACCATTGTGTTTCACTTTCTAATCTTTAAGAAAGAAAAGAAGTGATAATTAAACAAAACTTATTCGTTTTCTATTACTTTTTTTCCAAACATAAATCTCAAAATTACATTTAAAAAAGCCCTAATTATTTTAGGAAATAAAAAACGAAAATCCTACCTACTTAAGGGATTCTCTGATTACAATTAAAGAAGAAAACTAACTAATTAAATCTCAGTCCTTAAAAGACTTTATTACAAAAACGTGGAAATAACTAAAACCATAAACTAAGTGAATCCTTGAGCTTTAAGGATTGAAAACGGCAGCCTCGTTTGAGATGGAATGTGGCTGCCCACTTGCTTTCCCTATCTTCCTCCAATCGTGGCTTGCATTACGTGTGGTGTCCAACCCCTTTCCGAACCCTAGTATAGCCTTTGTGGCTGCCCGGCCCTTTGTCGTAACCCTTCCCAACTGTGCCTTGTGACACAATTACCCCTATGCACCCCCATGTCCAACATGTGACAAATCCTTTAGGGTTATGACTTGTAACCGTGCCCACTTTGTACCTTTCATTTGCACGCCCAACTCTGCCCTAGGCTTCTTTGTCAAGCTGTGCCTTTCCCCAAGGCAGCCCCATGTATAATATTACCCTTAGTTGTTCTTCTAGTATCATGCCACTAACTCGTGTCCTTTTCTTGAGCCACCTTAACATGCATGTGGCTGGCCTGTTTGAAATTCCCTTGGATAACCTGTTCCCTTAGTGACTCAAGACACCCCTTGTAGTCCATGAGAAATATCAACCCCAACACTCTTTAGTTGCGTAGCTTCCCACTTAGGATAATCCTTCCTTGAATATGTATGAAAATATATGATATTGATTTTGCCGAGGATCGATTGAGATGATATTTTTGTGCTTGTAGGTGTCCTAATTAAGAGAGGACATAAGTGTTGTCAAGATACGATCAATAACAACTCCAACGAGATTTAGAACGACAGCAACAATAGTGCCGATGGTATTTCAAAAGGCGATAGTAGCAATGCCATCGCCCATAGAAACCTTGGACTTGAGCTTGTCGCAGGTGGTGCCATCTTTTCTGCACATATGTACTCTCTCTCTCTCTCTCTTTCTCTCTCTCACACAACCATAACATACATATCCTCACATGCACTAGGGGTGGCAATTCGTACTATCGTGTCGTATTCGTTCCTCACTATCGTGTTTTCATGATATATATCGTGTGAAATAGAAGTCGTCCTGATTAAGAGAGGACATAAGTGTTGTCAAGATACGATCAATAACAACTCCAATAAGATTTAGAACGACAACAACAATAGTGCTGATGATATTTCAAAAGGCGATAGTGGCAATGCCATCGCCCATCGAAAGCTTGGACTTGAGTTGGTCGCAGGTGGTGCCATCTTTTCTGCACATATGTACTCTCTCTCTCTCTCTCACAACCATGCTTGGACTTGAGTTGGTCGCAGGTGGTGCAATCTTTTCTGCACATATGTACTCTCTCTCTCTCTCAACAATAACTTGTTGGTATTCCCAAACACTACGATACATACATATCCTCACATGCACACATGAAATATCAAGTGACAGCCCTTGGTTGTAGTGTTAATGGCTGAGCTTGGATAAGAAGGTTGAATGATTTGGGATGAAGACCAATCTCTAACTGCAGAAAATATAGTGTTTACGAATGTGGATTGGAATTTTAAACTCAAACATCAAAGGCAATCTCTCTTTCCTTTTACATTTTTCGTTTTCTTGAGACAAATCAAGGGTAAATTAGTCATTAAATTATTTAGAACATACATTTTCTAGTCAAATTATTATAAGCTTAATGTCTTACGAATTTTGGAAAATAGTGTAAAGTGCTCATATCAAATACTATATAGGCACTTGATGTTCGATACAATAGTATGATGGGGTGATTTGCAAATATCATGAAACCATAGGGGCATTGACTGCAATGGGTGCAAGAATTATCTATATTTTAGTCTTCTATGCATTCAACTAATTTATACTCCCTCCATCCCTAAATTATCGTCCTAATTGACCCGGCACATAGATTAAGAAAAAACAATTGACTTGATTAGTTATATTTGTTTAATGTGTAGTTTTCTTTAAAACTCATGTGTATGTGGCCCATAATTAAAATATGGTGAAAAAGTAAGGGTAAAATTGTAAAAATGATGTTCTAAAAAGATAAGTTTGAAAGTGAACAATTATTTTGAAACGGACGAAAAAAGAAAGAAAGACACGCGATAATTTAGGGACGGAAGGTGTAAGTACTTGAGATTTGACCGAAATTTCAAACGGCCTTCAATGCATTTCTTCTCGAATCTTCTAAAAATATATAGAGATTTCAATCTATTTCAGATTAGATGTTGCAAGAAAAGATTGGTTAAACACTATTGATATTAAATCTAAATCTGATCCATTGAGAAGAAAATTTTGGATAAAAAGTATCTTTTAAAGATTTTATGATATCTTAACTAAGAGTTTGTTTGATGAAGCGTTTTAATCAAGACACTGGTCAAAAATGCAGTGTTTTTTTATAAAATGTTTCAATACATTGCTTTAAAATGTAGCAATTTAAAAATGTGCAGTATTTTAAAACGCTTCAATTTGGAGCGTTTTAAATATATGATGCGTTTACAACTACTCTATTTATGAAAATAGCCTTTTAAAATAGTTTTCCAAACATATTTACAAAAAACAACTGCGTTTTAAAAATATTACATTTTAAAAAAACCGATGAGACCTAATATTATCAATATTATGAAGCTATTTTTTATCAAATGAATAGACTTGTTTAATAAGTAATGAAGCTCATTAATTGTTAGCAAATGTTTATTACTTCCCCATTCCTTAAGCAAGCATCCTGTTTGACTCCGTATACAAAGATTCAAATCTTCTATCTCACACCTATGCACACTTCTTGTCTCATTATTCATAGTTATACATGTTCTTATTATTTTACTTGATTTTTTTTATGTGTGTAAAACTAAGATTCAATGAGACAAAGAGTGTGACGGGAGTGATATTGAAGATTCCAAACCGCACACAGATCAAAAAATGATAATTGACTCTAATATAAATATTATGATAGTGTGCATTTTCCACCGATACTCGTGTGAAAGTGAGACTTATTAATTAAAACGAAAATAAAATCAATAGTAAAACGATAAAAGTAACTTTCAAAAAATAAAATATTAGAAAATGAACTTTTTTGCGGGAATGGCCAAAAAATGAGAGATGATTTTTTTTTTATAGGAACGAATGGAGTAAATGATTTTTCATTTAAATGATTCACACTTCGTCCCAGCTATAATCATAAATTTACTCTCTCCCAAAGACTCACAAAAATGACATGTGACAGAATGCTACAAGAAAGATACATGTTGATGTGGCCAAAACAAGTATAAATCTTGGGTGAATGCACGAGCTTTCCTTGCAAAAGCACTCCAACATGTGAATCAATGTAATTAACAATTGAGAACATAGTTTGGCAGAATTCTAGAATATAAAATGCGCACATACCATGTTCACTCTTGAAATGAAGCTTTTATAGCCAAGTTTGATAACTACTGAGTAACTGCTTTTAACCGTTGAGCAGGTTGGGATTGTTTCAGGGTGCCAGTGTGAGTGTTTACAAAGCCTTGATCTTGCTCACTACATTCCCTACGTCATTAAACGGTTGTGCTGATGATCGATCAAGCTCTAGTGTGCTCGTTGTATAAATCTTTGCTCGGTCTTTACATATGCTCACTTACAAACTTGTCCATTATTAACTAATTAACTGGAGTGCTCACGTGTCATGCACATGACTTGGTCATGTGTTACGTATGTGGTTCGATCACGTGCTCAACACGTAACGTAGTATTTGGGCTTGGCAGTTCACATGTGCGTGGAGAGAGTATTCATAATATACAAAAAGAAATACTCCAACATAGAAACAAAATTAATTATTGCAGTGTGTGCGACCCCCGACTAGTTCAAAATGATGTAAATGGATGTACTCTTATTTATAATCAAGCGTACTTAGACATGATAATTGGGTGAATTGGGTTGAAATGTGTAATAGGTTAAAGCGGATCGAAACTCGTTAGAATCCAAATATCAAATGGGTTGAAGTGTGTTGGATCAAAACGAGTCAGGTTGAAACGGGTAATGGGTTAAAGCAGGTCTACCCGTCTCAACTCGACTTTTCTCTCACAAAACATAAATTTATAGTATAAAAAGTAACAGATCAAAATGGGTAGTGAGTTCGACCTGCATTAACCCGACCCGTTAATATAATTGGGTTGAAATTAGTTACCCGTTTCAACATAAAAATATTAACGGATTGGGTTGGGTTTGGTGAGTTAATGGGTAATAACTTGTAATTGTCAGACCTAAGCGAGTAAGCGTACCTAATTTTCTTCAATGGTATTTTGAGTTTTAGCGACGCGCATACAAATTACTCCATCCGTCCCTAAATTATCGTCCCCCCTTCCTTTTTCGTCCATCCCAAAATAATTGTTAAGTTTGAAACTTACATTTTTAGAACATCACTTTTACCCTTATTTTTTTCACCATACTTTAATTATGGGTCATATACACTTGAGCTTTAAAGGAAATTGCACATTAAGTCAATATTAATAATCAAGTCAATTATTTTTTCTTAATCTGTGCGTCAGGTCAACTAGGACGATAATTTAGGAATAGAAGGAGTAATATTTTATATGTTCTATACAAAGAGTTCACTGTTTTATTACCAAAGGTTCCTCTTGAAAAATTCATTTTTAAAAACTATGTATATAATCGTCATAAACTTTTCGACCTTACATTCCAAAATATACCACAATTATCTTGGATTTACTAAAATATTTTTGTATATATCATTTAATTATTAATATTTTCATATATAGACTCTTCAGATAAAGCAAAATGAGTAACTCACCGAACACACACGTCCGAGTTCCCTCTAGAAAATAAAACATGATATTTATGTTCCCATCCTAAAACATGATATACAATTAGGCCCGATAATTACAACCCAAAACCCGTTAACCCATCCAATCTGACTTAAAAATTACCCAATCCGTTATATTTTTTGAGTCGAAAAGGGTTACCCATTTCTATCCAAAAAAATTAACGGGTTGCTTTGGATCAGGTTAAAGCGGGTAGAGCTCGTCACCCCTTTCGATCCGTTATTTTTTCGGCTATATAAATGCATGTTTTTTTTTATAGAAAATGCAGGTTGAAACGGAACGTTTCGTTACCCATTTCGACCCAAACTCGTTTCAACATGTTTAATTTTGAATTATAACGGGTCACAACTTGTTACCCGTTTCGACCCGACTCACCAAATCGTCATCCCTATATACAACCCTTCTCGCAACCTATCATCTCACAAAAGTTGGTCTACACTATCTTTGTCGTATCTCACCCCCCCCTCTCAACTCTTCTATGTACCTTTCTTATACGCACGCCGGCGTGCTCAAAATTACGTAGGATAGTAGGTGTTGGGGAATATGAAATGGCAAATCGTCACTATGGCATTGATGTTGTGAAAAACAACCGTATTGCTAAAGTTGGCGGAAACAACTTGAATAGCTTGTACCGAAAACGAAAATAACATAAAAGAATAAGATAGTTGGCGGAATTGGTAAATATGGCAGGCTAACCGGTTAGATTTCACTGATCTAACGTAAAGAAACCTTTGTGTTTCACTTTCTAATCTTTAAGATAGAAAAGAGGCAATAATTAAACAAAATTTGTTCGTTTTCTATTACTTTTTTTCCAAACATAAATCTCAAAATTACATTAAAAAAGCCCTATTTTATACTAGAAAATAAACCCTAATTATTCTAGGAAATAAAAAACGAAAATCCTACCTCCTTAAGGGATTCTCTAATTACAATTAAAGAAGAAAACTAACTAATTAAATCTCAGTCCTTAAAAGACTTTATTACAAAAATGTGGAAATAACTAAAACCCTAAACTAAGCGAATCCTTGAGCTTCAAGGATTTAAAACGGCAGCCTCGTTTGAGATGGAATGCGGCTGCCCTCTTGCTTTTCCCTATCTTCCTCCAATCGTGGCTTGCATTATGTGTGGTGTCCAACCCCTTCCTGAACCCTAGTGTAGCCTTTGTGGCTGCCCGGCCCTTTGCCGTAACCCTTCCCGACCGTGCCTTGTGACACAATTAACCATATGCGCCCCCCCCCCATGTCCAACATGTGACAAATCCTTTAGGGTTATGCCTTGTAACCGTGCCCACTTTGTACCTTTCATTGCACGCCCAACTCTGCCCTGGGCTTCTTTGTCAAGCTGTGCCTTTCCCCAAGCAGCCACATGTATAATATTACCCTTAGTTGTTCTTCTAGTATCATGCCACCAACTCGTGTCCTTTTCTTGTGCCACCTTAACATGCATGTGGCTGGCCTGTTTGAAATTCCCTTGGGCAGCCCGTTACCTTAGTGGTAAATGCCCCATAATGTCCCTCAAGACACCCCTTATAGTCCATGAGAAATATCAACCCCAACATTCTTTAGTTGCGTAGCTTACCACTTAGGATAATCCTTCCTTGAATATGTATGAAAATATATGATATTGATTTTTCCGAGGATCGATTGAGATGATATTTTTGTGCTTGGAGTGTGAAATGGAAGTCGTCCTAATACGATCAATAACAACTCCAACGATATTTAAAACGACAGCAACAATAGTGCCGATGGTATTTCAAAAGGCGATAGTGGCAATGTCATCGCCCATCGAAAGCTTGGACTTGAGCTGGTCGCTGGTGGTGCCATCTTTTCTGCACATATGTAGTACTCGATCTCTCTCTCTCTCTCTCTCTCAAACATAACATACATATCCTCACATGCACACATGCAATATCGAGTGACAACTCTTGGATAAGAAGGTTGAATGATTTGGGATGAAGACCAATCTCTAATTGCAGAAAATATAGTGTTTACGAATGTGGATTGAAATTTTAAATTCAAACTTCAAAGGCAATCTCTCTTTCCTTTTACATTTTTCATTTTCTTGAGACAAATCAAGGGTATATTAGTCATTAAATTATTTAGTACATACATTTTCTAGCCAAATATATCTATTATATAAAACAGCTCAGGTAGTTACAAAAAGCTATTTACCGGCCAGAATTTATTTTTATCAAACACAATCACTGGTCAGGATTTAATTTCACTGATCTATAAGATCTATAACCGTTTGTATCTATAACAGTTTTACATTTATTATTTTACGATTCTACAGTTTTAAAGTTATTGTTTTACGGTTTTACAGTTTTACCGTTATTATTTTACATTTATTTTTATCGTAATTAACTTAATCAATTTAATTTTTTTGGCCCGCAATTTCGTATAAAAATTTAAAAAAAAATAAAAAAAACGTAAATTTTGTAATTTGATATATTTATTTTTTTTTCTTTTTAACTGCTATCATAATTAACTTAATCAATTTAATTTTTGTCGGACGTTTTTTTTTTCCGGCCGGCAATTTCGTATACAAATAAAAAAAATAAAAAAAATCGTAAGTTTTGTAATTCGAAATATTTGTTTTTTTTTCTTTTTAAATGTTATCGTAATTAACTTAATCAATTTAATTTTTGTCTGACCCGTTTTGTTTGTTCAGCCTGCAATTTCATATACAAATTATTAATTAATCTCTTCGTTCTGGGTAAAGAGGTCTCGTTTGAAAGTCAATTTTTTTAAGAAAATAATATTTTTAATAGTTCGTTAATAATAAACTGACCTTTACGATTTTACAAATATTTAATTGTAGTTTCTTAATTGATTGCTATTGTAATCAACTGAATCCCAATTTAATTTATGTTTGGCTTAGATTTATTTATAATGGACAAAGTTATTGCATCTCATGGAAAATTTGACAAAGTTATTAATTTGGTTTCCATTGTTGTTAAGTAAGAACCCCCAGAATAAGAAGACTGAGTTTTCGTTCAATAATTTTTTTTTGTATTTTTACAGCAATTACAATTAAAATATTTATTTCTTAGTTTTCTTATGAAATAAATATCGAAGTAAAAATGTTTTATTTTGTTACGTATTTGAGTTTTCTCCCCTTTTCGTTGTGTAGGGTACATATATCCAACCCCTACAAATTTTAAGTAAATATTAATTCATTTTCATATTATCTGCTTCATTTATTGATAAATGCTCATACTAGCACTGTGTCAATGGCACGGGCAAGAGTACTAGTATATATACAATGGTAAGGGTAGATTTCTCCCTCCAAAATTTCACTTTTGAATTATTAACTTTTCAGTTACCATTTAACTCTTTCTCTCTCTTGTCTTCTTTGGTTATATTTAACTTTCTCTCTCCCGTTTTCTCTTTATTTTCTCTCTTAAAATATAAAAAATAGTAACTAAAACAAAAATAATAGTTCCAGAGTTAAGAAAACAAAAATATAAGAGGTTAGTAAAATAAAAATAATTTATGGAACAAGCCACTATAAAAATAAAAGTTACAGAATCAACAAAACAAAAATAATTTAATGCGAAGGTTAGTAAAATAAAATAATTTATGGAACAAAAGTTTAAAACAAATTCTTAAAAATATATATGTAAAACAAAAATGCGTTAGTAAAATAAAAATATTTGATGAAACAAAAATAATAGTTACATAGTCAATAAAAACAAAAAAACAATTTAAACTGAGGTTACTAAAATAATAAAATAATTTACGGAACAAAATTTTAAAACAAATTCTTAAAAATAGTTATATAAAGAAAAAATACATTAGTTAAATAAAAATATTTGATGGCACAAAAATAATAATTACGGAATCAATAAAACAAAAATAATTTAAACTGAGGTTAGTAAAATTATAAAAATAATTTACTAAACAAAATTTTAAAACAAATTCTTAAAAATAGTTATGTACAACAAAAATATGTTAGTAAAATAAAAATATTTGATGGAACAAAAATAGCAGTTACAAAGTCAATAAAATAAAACAATTTAAACCGAGGTTAGCAAAATAATAATAAAAATTACGGAACAATTTTGTTTCGTAAAACTAATTCTTAAAAATAAAACAAAAATAATAGTTACGAAGTCAATAAAACAAAAAAATATAATGGAAGTTATTAAAATCAAAATAATTTACAAAACAAAAATAATAGTTAACGGCAAAAATAATTTCGTTATTTTGATTTTATCTTATTTTCTTCTCAGAAATTTCTTTATTCATAAAATACAAATATAATTTAATAAAAATAATCATTCAAAAGGAATAACTTATTTGAGTTCATATTCTATTTGAAGGACGGAAAAAAATTCAAGTTTGTTCGAAAACATTTATTATACATAGTTTTTTAATAGTATAAAGTGTTCGAGGTTGTCAGGTCACGAATTAACACTTAAAATTAGTGTTTCAGTAATCCTATTGAGAATAATTGATCATGTTGCAGGGTTGTGCAATGAAATAAGACTAATCATCATAAATCTTGAAGATCATATTGTTGAAACAAAATTTTTGAAAGGAAGTAATGTTGGAGAAAATGTTTTTATCTCAAGATTGTCATTAACTCTATCCGATGTAATACTATGTTTCAAGTTTCAGAGAAGACAATTTGCATTGCTGGTATCATATGCAATGACAATTAACAAGTGTCAAAGTCAATAATTTGTACGTAGGTCTCTATTTGACAAAAAATAGTATTTAGCCATGGACAGTTATATGTCGTAGTTTCTAGAGTTACAAATTATTTTGGATTGAAGATATTGATATGCGGTGAAGATGAAAACCCAACTAATAAGACAACAAATGTTGTACATAAGAAATTTTTTTAGAATCTATAATGATTAGTGATATATTTATTTGTAATTGTTAATAAACCGATCCTCTTTATTTTGTTTATGTACGATTTAGTTGACTTGCATTGAACGTATGGGTTAAAAAACTAGTTATTATAACCTTAATGTCTTAAGAATTTTGGAAAATAGTGTAAAGTGCCTATATCAAATACTATATAGGCACTTGATGTTCAATATAATAGTATGATGGGGTGATTTTCAAATATCATGAAACCATAGGGGCATTGACTGCAATTTGTGCAAGAATTATCTATATTTTAGTCTTTGATTGATGCATTCAACTAATTTATAAGTACTTGAGATTTGACCGAAATTTCAAACGGCCTTCAATGCATTTCTTCTCCAATCTTCTAAAAATATATAGAGATTTCAATCTATTTCAGATTCTATGTTGCAAGAAAAGATTGGTTAAACACTACTGATATTAAATCTAAATCTGATCCATTGAGATGAAAATTTTGGATAAAAAGTAGTATCTTTTAAAGATTTTATGATATCTTAACTAAGTGTTTATTTGGTGGAGCGTTTTAGTCAAAACACTGATAAAAAACACAGCGTTTTCTCTTTTAAAATGTTTCAATGCAGTGTTTTAAAATGCAACATTTTATAACGCTCCAATTTAGAGCATTTTAAAAACATGATGCGTTTATAACTACTCTATTTATGAAAATAACATTTTAAAATAGTTTTCCAAACATATTTACTAAAAACAACTGCGTTTTGAAAATATTACGTTTTAAAAAAACTGCGTTTTCAAAACGTTGCACTAACGAGACCAAATATTATCAATCTTATGAAGCTATTTTTTATCAAATGAATAGACTTGTTTAATAAGTAATGAAGCTCATTAATTGTTAGCAAATGTTTATTACTTCCCCGTTCCTTAAGCAAACATCCCGTTTGACTCCGTATACAAAGGATTCAAATCTTCTATCTCACACTGATGCACACTTCTTGTCTCATTATTAATTCATAGTTATATATGTTCTTATTATTTTACTCGAGTTCTTTTTATACCTGTAAGACTAAGATTAATGAGATAGAGAGTGTGACGGGAGTGAAATAGAATATTCCAAACCGCACACAGATCAAAAAAAGATAATTAACTCTACTATAAATATTATGATAGTGTGCATAGAAGATTCCACCGATACTCGTGTGAAATAGAAGATTCCACCGATACTCGTGTGAGTGAGACTTATTAATTAAAACGAAAATAAAATAATAAGAAACGAACAGTTTTTCTTTTAAATGATTCACACTTTGTCCCAGCTATAATCATAAATTTTCTTTCTCTCCCAAAGACTCACAAAAACGACATGTGACAGAATGCTACAAGAAAGATATGTTGATGTGGCCAAAACAAGTATAAATCTTGGGTGAATGTACGAGCTTTCCTTGTAAAAGCACTCCGACATGTGAATCAATGCAATTAACAATTGAGAACACAATTTGGTAGAATTTTAGAATATAAAATGCGTGCATACCATGTTCACTCTTGAAATGAAGCTTTTACAGCCAAGTTTGATAACTACCGAGTAATTGCTCTTAACCGTTGAGCAGGTTGGGATTGTTTCAGGGTGCCAGTGTGGGTGTTTACAGAGCCTTGATCTTGCTCACTACGTTCCCCACGTCCTTAAACGGTTGTGCTGATGATCGATCAAGCTCTAGCGTGCTCGTTGTATAAGTCTTTGCTCGGTCTTTACATATGCTCACTTACAAACTTGTCCATTATTAACTAACTAGTTTTACACTCGTGTGTTTAACACATGGAAACAAAACATTTTTAATTACATTATACCCGAGCAAAACGATAAAATTAATAAAAAATAATTCAATTATTAAATAATATGATACGTAACATTTTTTGTAGAACCTTCAGCTATACATTGTTGAGGACCAAAAATTAAATAAGAAAAAAGAAACTAAAACTTAAATAAAAAAATATTGACCATAACATTTTTTTATATGCACACATTTCAATTAAGAAATCAAAAACCAAAGAGAGAAGGAAAGAATAAAGTTGGGCTTTAATTGGAATCCACTAAAAGACTAAAAATTGTTATTTATCGATGTCATTGACCCAATGACCCCAATCTAGAATTGTTGGATAACCCACAGACATTTCGAGAATTGTGTGGTCTGCATACCGTTTATTCCAACAACAGAACAAACGGTTGATATTCTAACTAACTTTTGAGTCTTTTGTTAGCAAGTTAAGATTACTTGACATTTACCTTCATCTTCTTTCTTCGTACGTACACCACCTCCTCCTCGTCGCTTGTAAATCCCAAACCTAGGTAGAAGACAATGCTGGTGTTAATGAGGAATGCGGACCATGGGACGACGGTAATGGAATTTTTTTTATTCTATAGAATAAAACATGTATATTTTTATATAATAATTTAGAGAAAATAATTGAAAATTTTAGTTTAATTTTTCAATTGTTGTTTCAAATATTGTGAAAATTATAAATATTAATTCATTATTCAAGATATTTTTGTAATTGTTTAAATTGCTTTTTTTTTTTAACATAATGAGAGAAATTGAAATTCACGTAAAAGTTTCAGATCTATAAATATTACATTCAGTTTTATTTCCAAGACCCTTTTGTTTTTACTTTGGACACTCTATCAATCACCTTATTGCAATTTATTGGGTGAGTATTTCCATTCATCTATTTCTTCTCTCTCCCCCACCTATCTCCTTCTCCATTGGAGTATTCGAAATTGAAATTTAAAGAAGATAATTAGAACATTGGCCAAAATTTTGATGTGCTAGAGTCTATGTCACATCATCACTTTGATGATGGTATGTCAATTAATTTAGTTGTTGCAAATGAGTATATTGATAATATTAAAAATGACAAGCTTTAAATAAAAATAATTGATATAATCAAAACATATAATATATTTTTCATAAAATATAAAATTTAAAAGTATAAATATTTTATTTCGTTACCAATTTGAGAGTTTGTGCCTCGACATTACTAACTTATTTTTGGTTTCATTTGTTGACCAATCATGACATGCTTTGCTAGCATATTCCTTAATGGAAAGGAAAAAAAACTTCATTAATTATGGAAAAGGAAAAAAAAATACTCCTCCAAGAGTCTCCGTTTGAAAGTCAAACTTTTTTAAAAAAATGATATTTTTAGTAGTTTTTTATTACTAAAATACTCCATCCGTCCCAAAATTATTGTTCTGCTTTCATTTTTCGTCCGTCTCAAAATAATTGTCTTCTTTGAAAGTTTCCTTTTTAGTACATCATTTTTACCACTTTACCTTTAATTTGTCTTATTACTTTAATTTTGGACCACATATTTATGGGCTTTAAAGGAAACCGCACACTATTATAAGATTAATAATTCAGTCAAATGTGTTTTCTTAAATTGTGCGTCAAGTCAACTCAAACGATAATTTTGGGACGAAGGAAGTAACACTTTTATGCTTTTATTTTTTTAAAGTGGACCATTTAAGTGAAACATCTCAAAATTGAATAGTGGACTCTTTGTCCGGAACGGGGGAAGTAGCTCATAAGATATTACTTTTACATACTGATTGAAATTATAACTGAATCAAATGAGAGTGACATTAATTTGTTGCAATTTTTGTTGATTTAGAATTGTTTAACTAAATTTCTTGCAAAATATGTGAGTTTTAGAGAACAAACTGTTTTATGTGAGTCTTGTAGGAGCTCAATGTGAGTTTATGTAAAATGGGTTGTCACAATTTATATTGTTTAAGATTTTTAAATATACATGTGAGTTTTTTAGGAGCTCAATGTGAGTTTCTGTAAGATGGTTTGTCACAATTTATATTATTTAAGATTCTTAAATATACATATGAAGAAAAACCAAATGATCATTTATGTCTCGTAATTACCAATCCATTATTAAAAATTGGAGGCATAGAAATATGAGAAATATTTCATCTTTAAGCGCATGAATTTAGATTAAAGCTTTTTTTTAATTAATGATTTTAGATGAAAAATTGAGGTGTTATGATAACTGTATTATATATATATATATATATATATATATATATATATATATATATATATATATATATATATATATATATATATATAGATTAACTGGAGTGCTCACGTGTCATACACATGACTTGCTCATGTGTTACGCATGTGGTTCGATCACGTGCTCAACACGTAACGTAGGATTTGGGCTTGGCAGTTCACATGTGAAAATGGGAAAGAAAATAAGGGATAGGATAAATAGGTAAAAATGTGCATGGAGAGAGTATTCATAATATCTGTAGCAAACTAAAATATTAGGAGAGAGAAAAAGAAAAAAAATGAAGGATTCCAAATATACAAAAAGAAATATTCTCCGTCTCTAAATTATCGTCCTCTTTTCTTTTTTCGTCTGTCCTAAAATAATTGTCCAGTTTAAAACTTACCTTTTTAGAATACCATTTTATTACTTCACCCTTATTTTTTTATTTTACTTTCATTATAGGCCACATACACATGGACTTTAAAGGAAACTATATATTAAACCAATATAAATAATCAAGTCAATTGTTTTTCTTAGCACCGGGTCAACTAGAACGATAATTTAGGAACGGAAGGAGTAACATATAAACAAAATTAATTATTGCAGTGTGTGCGATGCCGACTAGTTCAAACTGATGTAAATGGATGTACTCTCATTTATAATCAAACGTACTTAGACCTGACAATTGGGAGAGTTGAGTTGGAATGTGTAATAGGTTGAAACGGATCGAAACTCATTAGAATCTAAGTGCTTGTTTGATGGAGCGTTTTGGTCAAAACGCTGGTAAAAAACGTAGCGTTTTCTCTTTAAAAGTGTTTCAATGCAGCGTTTTAAAACGCTCCAATTTGTAGCGTTTTAAAAATATGCTACGTTTTCAACTAATCTGTTTATGAAAAATAGCGTTTTGAAATAATTTTCCAAACATGTTTACAAAAATAGAACTGCGTTTTGAAAACGCTGCGTTTTAAAAACGTTGCGTTTTGAAAAAGCTGCGTTTTCAAAACGCATCACCAAACGAGCTCTAAATATCAAATGGGTTGAAGTGTGTTGGATCGAACGAGTCAGGTTGAAACGGGTAGCGGGTTAAAGCAGGTCTACCCGTCTCAACTCGACTTTTCTCTCACAAAACATAAATTTATAGTATAAAAAGTAACATATCGAAATGGGTAGTGAGTTCGACCTGCATTAACCCGACCCGTTAATATAATTTGGTCGAAATTGGTTACATGTTTCAACATAAAAATATTAACAGGTTTGGTTGGGTTTAATGAGTTAATGGGTAATAAGTTGTAATTGTCAGACTTAAGCGAGTAAACGTACCTAATTTTCTTCAATGGTATTTTCAGTTTTAGCGACGCACATACAAATTCATATTTTATATGTTCTATACAAAGAATTCACTATTCTATTATCAAAGGTTTCTCTTCAAAAATTCACTTTTAAAAATTATGTATATAATCGTCATAAACTTTTCGACCTTACATTCCAAAACATACCACAATTATCTTGGATTTACTAAAATATTTTTGTATATATCATTTAATTATTAATATTTTGATATATAGACTCTTCATATAAAACAAAATGAGTAACTCACCGAACACACACGTCCAAGTTCCCTCTAGAATGAGTAAGCATTTTAGTGGTATTTTATGAGTTCCATTTGGTATCTATAAAACCATCAATTACTTCTTGTCCAATTCATTTAATTTCTTCGTACCATATGGGTTTAGAGCTGGCGATTGGGTGTGTTGGGTTGAAATGAATCGTGATCTATTATAACTCAAAATTAAACGGGTGAAAATGGGCCGGGATTTGTTCGCATTACTCTTTAGTATTTGAACACCAAAATGACACGTCCAAACATGACGTTAGATTTCCAGTATTTATTAAGCTATTTAACTATTAATGGCATTTATGGTGGATAGTAAGAAATTCTTTGAAACCATCCTACCAAAAAGTTGGTCATCTTTACTATGAGGATTTCTATTTAATATTTCCAGAGTTTAGATATTAAAATTGGCGTTAGAGCATGGTTAACGGGTGTTCTTAACTAAAATCAAACTAAATTTTTCAATACAAAAATGAATCAAAAAAATATATAATCCAATTCGTATATGATTTGGATTCATATAAGACACAAATCAGTGGTAGATCCAGGAATTATGTTCACCGATGTTCAAAATTTTAACTATTACATTAAAAAATTAGACATTACAATTATCCTTTACGCGTTTTCAGATATTGAAAATGCGTAATTTTAAACACAAAACCCCTAATTTCATATATAAGCCTAAAAAAATCTCAAGAAACCCAACAAAACAACAAATAATTCTAACAATCAAATTTTACCTTTAAATTGCCAAAATTCTCCAATCAATATGAGCTTAACCAAAGTTCCAAAGGCACCAAAACTTGTTTTCTTATATAAAATTATCAATCAATTAATCAAATCAATAATTTTATATTTTAACCCAAAAACCCTCAAATTCAAACACCCTAATTTCGGATAAATATATATGATTTGTGAATTGACTAATTGAGAAAGATTAAAAATATATAATAAAATGAAATAAAACTATGATATATGAAAAACAAAAAAAAAAGAGTAATAAAGTATTGTACCAAGTAGTGAAGGTGGCAGCACTTGGCTTGGGCTATTGAGCACTTGGTTGTTGACTCCGTCTCTCTCTCTCTCTCTCTCGATTCTCTAATTTCTTCCTTTCTTATGCAGTTGGGCAGGGAAGTAGGATTACAGCCGAAAAGGACTTGGAAAGTTGGGAGAATTCGAAAATAGGAGGGACTGAGGGAAGTACTTGGTGGAGGACAACCGGACACGGGGAGAGAGTGTGTGTGAGATAGACTAGATAGTGACAGTTTAGTAGTTGACTTAGGAGGTTTAGTGGGGATGCAGGGGTTTAATAGAAAATTTGGGAGGGGTCCATTAGCAAATTTATTTTAAAGTTGGACAACTGTAAAAAAATTAATTACAAACTTACCCCATTTTCTATTTTTTTAAGCGGTGTCCTTGGACACTGGTCCGGTACACGTCCATCCGCCACTGACACAAATAAAAACCAAACAAAAACAAATCAAACCAACCGACTAAACAATAAAACGACCGTGTTTTAGGCACAAATGGTATGAAACGACGTCATTGTTGGGTAAAATCATATACAATCTTACAGAAATAAAAATATAAAGATACAAAACCGTTAAGCTTCTGATAGCAGTGGACTTGTGAAGTCTGTGGCTCTGCACGAAGTCTGCTGGTGACTTTCTGCAAGGTCTGCTGGTGGTTGTACTGGAAGTCTACCGGTGGAAAGACTGATATCTGTCGATGACTTGAAATGAAGTCTGTTGGTGACTAGCAATGAAGTCTGCTGGTGGCTTTGTTCCAAGTCTGCAGCTAGAGTCTGGAAGTCTTCTGGTGGAAAGGCTGATGTATGCTGGTGAAAGGAAGCTGTGACCGAGGCCTGTGTAACACACAGTTTCCCTGAAACGTTATTCGTCCCACTCCTTGTAAGTGCGTGGAGTTCTTACTTGGAACAATCGTCTCCCATGATACAATGGCTGTACCGGATGACTTTGTACTTAAGGTCCGGCGAACCGAATAATGCCAGAAATCTATCACCAAACAGGAGGCCAAGAAAGATGATGTTCAAGATGCAATGCAAATGCAGGTAGTATTAGAGGAAGAGGAATTTCGTGTTCGCTGTTAAGTGTTGTGTCTCTCTGTTGTGGAAAATGGTTCCTTTATATAGGTCAGTGAATCAACGCGTTTTAATTATTAAAATCGTTTTCATTATGCCCATTAACCACTCAATTAAAGCGGACATTAAGACAGAATTAATCTGTCCATAAAACAGAATTATTCTGCTCTTTAATGCTGGAGTTACAAAAATTGAAGAAAAATGTGCAAAAGGCGGGTTTGTCTAGGTAGCACAATTTGGTCGGACATTCGTGTCCGCATGTGCAGGCACACGAGTACGTCGGTCCAAGCCAAATTGGACCTTGATTTGCACCCACCCCCCCTGCGGGCGCAGGAGGGATAATTCTTTCTATACAGGCTTACTCAAACAAAATGGAGCCTTTGTATATAAACCCTTCAAGCCTTTCATATTTTTCCAATGTGGGATAACCCACTTCTAACATTTCTAATGTCCTACTTTAAACCTCTACAACTTATTCATCCAATATCCGAATTTGACAAATAAATATAGTATTCTTATGTACTCACGGAGAAGAACATAATTCCACAATTATCATAGTCAATACATAAATGAATCACAAATAAATTAGTGTCTCAAAGCCCCAATTTACTTCACTTAAAAACACTAGTTTTCCATATGAAGGAAATTGACGATAACGGTGATAGACTTCAATAGTTGAAACCAGCATAAGATAGGTAGGTGTTAACCCTTGAACCTTCCCTTGCGAAAGCATGCTAACTTTATCGACTGACCAGTAGACATGATGTCTTTGAAATGTTCTACCTTAGGAGTAAACGATTACATACTTCATACAGGAATCTTCCTGACACAATTCAGTTCTCATAGTTATGTTCATTTATGGCCTTGAACATACGCCTGGTTCTGCAAGAGGGTCTAAGAATTGAGTCTCATTCAATTCTCTTCGAAGCGGCCCACTTCTCTCACACATAGGTGATTCTTAAAAATTATTAAAAGCCATATGATTATCCTTTTACTTACACTCATCACTTGATAAGAGATAAATCCCCCATAGTGACTCAAAATCTTTTACAATTAGGTTGTCCCTTTGAACCTAGATCTTGGGATCTCCAGTCAACTAAGTTGAGTTTCCATTGTATAGACTTATTTTTCAAGAGGTTTGAGACCCATTCATCTTGATGACTTTTCAACTAACTCTCGATTTAACCATTTGGTTAACAGATCTACTATATTATCCTTTGACTTTACATAGTCAATAATGTCAGCCCGTAGCTGAATAACGTTCACAAGCTGACACTTATTAGCTGACATATCTCTCAGTTGATGACACAGTGATTAACAGTCACTGTCCAGGTAGTCTCTAAGCCTTAAGTCAAAGCTGATCGTATCTCAGCTAAGACTTAATCTCTAATTTATTGAAAATTCCTCATTTATTTCCCGCCATTTATTCTTCCTTGGAACTCGCGAAGCTTTCTTGAAAAGCCAAAATGACCTTTCCACTATCCCACCAACTCTGGCGGTTGAAATGACGTGTTTTCACAAAAATGGCTCATCATTGTGATAATTACTCTCTGTCATAAATTACTATTTTTATCACAAAAATCAAAATTCTGTGTACTTTATCACTACACTCCATATCTTCACTTTTAAAACCCACTATCTCTTATAAGCGTCCGTATCTATCTGATCTCTCTTTAAAAACACACTCACTCTCACTTTTCACTTACCTTTCTCTCTCTAAAATCTTTCTCTCTACAAACTTCATCTTCTTCAAAAAGATCTTTCTACTTTCAAACCATAGCCCTAAAATTCTCTGGTATTTTCCATTTCTACTTCTTTCTCTCTCTAATTTTTTTTTCTGTCTTCTTAACCTATCTGTTATTTCAGGAAATGGCTTCGAATACGGCGGTTGGATGTCTTCTAGACATCATTTCTCTTAATGAAGAATCTCTAGGGCTTGAGCTAATTCACCTACTCACTGCAAATGGGTTAATACCTCTACTCTCCTTCAACATAAGAACCTTCAGCTGCCAGCTAACTGAAGAGTTCTTCATGGGTATGGAAGAAAATCCAGCCGACCCTTTCTCTCTCATTGGCAACATCAGGGGCGTTCCTATCGTGTTTGATTCAGAAACCATCTCCACAGCCTTCCCTAACCTTTATGATGATGGTTCAACCACCTATACCATCCCTGATGTCACTCAGCGAGCAGGCTGGATTACCATGAGGGGTGAAGTACCAGTGGAGCTTGCCTTCGACAAGCACAAGCATCGTTTTGCTCCACTCCACTATGCTCTAGTCACTGTATTGGATAAGTGCCTCATAATCAAGTCTGGGGGTCATGACAAGATTACTGAAGCCCAAATGTTTCTAATGGAAGGAATTGTGGAGAATTGTGAGATGAACTGGGGAGCTATTCTGGTGGAGTGCATAAAAGTCAACATTGCCAAATACAAGGAAAACATGACAACTGGAAATCCAAGGCTCACTCATCACCTGATTATAAATCAGTTTCTTCGGTCCATTCCTACTCTTCAGCACCTACTCATCAATGTTGGTGACCTCGAACCTGTCAAGGTCAAAAAGTATGTTGCTGCAATATCAGGAGAGCTAGTATTTCAAACAGATTTGGTCTGGAAGCACCACCAGTTCAGTCAAGCCGGAGGCCAAGAAGGACAAGAACCCAAGCCCTTACGGTGTGCCAGTGTCATCAAGTCACCACCGGTGATGATGGTCGCAAGTCAAGTTGCTCACCAAGTGTTCACCAACAAGAGTTCACCGCCAAGGGGTCGGGTGGTCGGTCAAGAACCTGGTCACCAAGACGTGGTCGGCTAGTCAAGATGCACCTAACAATGATTGATCAGCCAGCTGATGTGCAAGAGGCTGAAGTCCCTGAAAGGAGGCAACCAAGGAGGAGGAGACTGACATTGGCAGCTGATATTGCTGCAAAGAGACAGAGAAAGAATCCTGAGCTCAATCCAGGTACCTTTGTTCCTTTCTCCCCCACTACTGCAACTGATCCTGCTCCCAACTCTCCCCCCTCTGATCCTAGGTCACCCAACACTGCTCCTATTAAATTCTTCCCACCAATTAGGAATCCTACTTTCCATCCTAGGCATTCCTACTATCAAGCCAATCCAGTTCCCATTCCTCCAAATTGGGTCTTCCCCATAGATCATTTACCTTACTTCGTTCAGTTTCTTCTCTCTTTCCATGAAGAGAAGAAAACTGAAAAGCCTCCTGTCAACCCTATCAAGTATATTGATCACAACCTCAAACGGAGACCTTATGTGTTGTACCCTGCCACTCCTAACCTCAGTCAAGAAGATTTAGTGGCCAATTATGGCAAGTACTTTGACCCACTCCCTCTGCTTTGGAACAGATTCTATCTCTCTAATGATAGATTTGTTCAAGATGAGCTGGTCTACTTGGTCTGGACAATGTATAACAAGGTTCATGAACTCCCTTCTCTTCCCTCCAATGATCCTTTCCTAGTTGGCAGACTTGCACTGCCTGAAGATGATGAACTTAACCAGGACTGGGAACAACCTACTGTAGACCCACCCAAATTAGCCAGAATCCAAAGAGCTGCGAACAAGTATGTTCATGATGCAGTTAACACTGCCAACCAAGCTTACATTGAACTCCACAGACGGATGGCCTCCATGCCAGGAGGAGCTTCCATGGACACAGCTTTTCCAGATGCTATGTCAAGTCAACCAGCCCCTCTAATTACTGAATCCATACCCACTGTCCCTCATATCACTCCTTCTTCTGTTCCTTTTGTAGTGTCAGCCACAACCTTACCCGTTACAGTTTCACCCCAGCCTACTGCAATCTCAACCTCAACTTTGCAACCTATCTCTGTACCTTCCTTCAATCCAACCATTGATGCCTCCTCTTCCATTCTTCCTATTACTGTTGCTCTCCCTACTCTACCAATTTCAGTACCAATCACTCAACCATCCATTCCTATGCCAGTCAGTCTACCATCTGTTACGCCTGTGTCAGCCACTCCTGCTCCAGCTATGTCAGCCATACCTTTACTAACCACACCCATGCCAGTCACTCCCATTTCTACTCCAGAAACGTCAGCCATTCCCCAACTAGTATCACTTGTGTCAGTCTCTACTTCCATTCCTCCCTTGACTGATACCATTCCTGCCCCAATTCCCATACTGCTCCTCTAGTCAAGTCCCAGCCATTCTTATTTCTTGATATGCCGCCTCTCTTCCTCCCCACACCGACATTCCTCTCACCCTAACCAAGCCTCTCCTCTGTTTGTTCTACCTGACCTCTCCCTTCACACATCCCTCACCCTTTCAGTCAGTCCCCTGTCTACCTTCAAGCCTACCCAACCTGAACTTTCACCAGAAGATGCTTCTGAAAAATCTGTTGACCAATCCTCTTTGGACTCTTCATCTGATTCCTCTCAGTCCACCTCTGAGGATGAGTCTCTTCTCAGCCCCTCTCAGTTAGCCAGTAGGAAAGCCAGAATTCAAAGAAAAATCGTCTCCAAGGCTTTACTTCATCCTACTGGGACCAAAATTGTCTTTCCTGAAGACATGCCTACCCCTTCACCTGAGCCAGAAGCCCAAGTTCCAGCCTATCCCATGGATGTCTTCTTCCCTCCTGACCCTGAGGATGCTGACATTCACACTCATCAGTTATTCTCCACTGAGCCTGAACACTCTCAGCCTTCAGTTCCTGAATCCACCACCTCTGGTTCCCTCTCTCTGTCAGCCAAGCTCGACCTTTTATATGCCCATCATTTGCACATGAAGTCAGCCTTCACACATCATACCAGTCAGCTTGCTACACTTCAACAGCAAGTTGCTTCTCTGCTTCCAAACCTCACCCAGATCATCACCACCGAGGTGCAAGCTGCCATTGCTGCTGGTGCTCCTCGTGAGGCCCATATGGATGACTGGAGGACCATATTACTCTACCAACAAGAGTGGTCCAACCGTGCCTTCAATGCTGAAGCAGCATTGCTTCAAACCATTCGTAGCAAAGCAAGAGTCGATGCTTACATGGCAGAGAACAAGATTCTCAGCAATGCTGATCGGCCGGTGACACTGACACACCGAAGCGTAAGAAGCAACCCCAACCAAGAATCAAGAAGGAAACCAAGCAGAAAAAGAACAAGTGCAGGAAACTGAAGCAACAGAGAATGAAGCTGAAGTTGGTCCATCAGTTGAAGCAGACCAGAACAACTGATGGATCCACATCAGCCAAATGGATATTTTCATCTCTCTAAACTCTAAACATCTCTTAAAACTCATGTTTTACTTGTAGCTTACATTTGGCACTTTTCTTAAATTTTCAGTTACTTCTCCTCATATACTATCTGCTTGTTGTACTAACATCTCTTTTGTAGGAAATTTAAAATTTTTGGCTTTCTGCTTTCAAGTGAATGGTTTTAAGCAAATAGGAGGAGATTGTTGAATCTTGCACTTAATTAGATTTGCTTAAAATCATTCCACTTGGTTGTCAGCCAAGAAATTTAAGCTATCTTTGGTCAGCCTGGAATTATTTTTGTCAGCCATTCTGTTAGCTGATCTTTACGCGTTTAGTGTCAGTTTACCTTTCCTTATTTGATTGATCATATACTCGTACTGACACTTTCCTACTTTGTGTTTTTGGTAGATATGCTGCTAGAATATATTTCCCAGGATCTTTTTAGATTCTGCCTCTGCCAAAACACATTTTCAAATTCAAATGTGTTCCTAACGGGTTGCTTTTGAAGACTATCTATAAATACCCACTGGAAGCATTTTTTGAAGACAACAATTTTACAGAAGTCAAGAATTCATATACTTTCAATTTCTTTGTGACGTTGTCTTCCAAGAAAACTTTAGCTAGATATTTCTCTTTGAATATTTCCTTCTAGTTATTGTTTAGACAAACACTGAGTGATTCATTTCAAATTATTTAGAACTCAGTCAGTTTGTCTCACGAGTTTGATTGTTTCTCAATCATTCTCCTCAAACACCGGTCTTTTGTTGTACACTGATCCATTAGAGATCAAATAGATTTTTAATAAAATTAGTGCACTTCAAAAATCCAAGTCTGACCAACTTGGTAGTGGACGTAGCAGTTTATCTGTGAACCACTTCAACTGATTTGTCAGCCGTCTCTTATACTCTTGCAAACTGACTCAACACTTAAGAAGTTTTTCAACTAATTAAATGTCAGTCAGTTAACAACAATTGCTTGCTTAATTGTTCAGTTAGTTTGTATTTCAATTTCTTTACATATTCAGTGATCAGTTTTTGAAGACAATTTCTTTTGAAAATTAGTTGTGTCAGCCAGCTGACCAACACTCATCAGCTTAAGGATTTTCAAAGTGTCAGCCAGCTGACCAACACCTCAGCTGACTGATAAAATCAAGTTTTCCGCTGCCAATCCTTTAAGCTTCATAAATCAATCCTTAAAGTTTTTTTTAAAGGCTATTCATCCCCCCCCCCTCTAGCCTTAACTGTTGCCATCTGGACTTACAAGCACGTTGTTGAGAGTCAGTTCCTTCCCAGAAGTCATCTTCAAGATCACTTTCCCTTGACCTTTGATATCGGAGGTGGCAGAATTTCCCATGTAGAGATTTTCACCATCCTTGGCAGCTTCAAAGGTGCTGAACATCTCCTTGTTGGAGCAGACATGCCTAGTGACACCAGTGTCAATCTACCATTGATTTGGGTTTGAACCCACCAAGTTGACTTCAGAAATCACCACAGCAAGATTGATATCTGACACATCTTGAGCAATGACATCCATAAGATTTGCTTCACGCTCCCTCTTTGGTTTCTTACAAACCGTGGACTTGTGATCCATGCCACCACAGTTGTAGCAGTTTCCAAGAAACTTCTTCTTCTTAGAAACTCCTCCCTTGGGACCTAAGCTTGTCCCTTTTCTAGCTCTAGCAAATTTTCCTTTGCCATTGGAGCTTTAACCATGTTCCACAACATTGGCTTTGGCAGCCATAGAAGTGACTGTTTTCTTATCATTGCCTCTGTTGTCCTCTTCAATGCGAAGATGAACAACAAGATGTTCAATAGTCATCTCCTTTCGTTTATGCTTTAGGTAACTCTTGAAATCCTTCCAAGCTGGAGGCAATTTTTCAATAATTGCAGCCACCTTGAAGGTTTCACTAACTTCCATTCCCTTTGTCTCAATTTCAGAGTAAAGCACTTCCAGCTCTTGTACTTGACTGTACACAGATTTAGCATCTATCATTTTGTAGTCCAGGAATCTACCAACTATGAACTTCTTGGCCCCAGCATCCTCGGAGATGTACTTGTGGTCAAGAGAGTTCCATGGTTCCTTTGCCGTTTTCTTAAAACGATAAACTTCGTACAACGAGTCTTCCAACCCGTTCAGTACATAGTTCTTGCAAAGGTAATCAGATTGATTCCATGCATCCAAAGCACTATCGGCTTGGATATCAACATCTTCACCAACATTTTGGTAGTTTTGATCTAACTGTTAACCGTGCTCGTAGAGTTAGCTCAAGGGAGTTCATAGGTGGTGATACGCAATATGCTTCAAGGAGGAGGCAACCCAATGGAGAAAAACTGGCTAGGTAATTCTAGTCCAAACCGGGCTAAATGGGGCTTTAATTCGGGTCTGGGGCTGTTTAGAGAGGAAGACTCGGACTGGACTAGGTGGAGTCAAGATGAGATCGGAACATATAAGAAGAGCACGGGTACTTGACCTAGTCTTGAAAGGGCTGTTGGGATCTTACAAGTTACAAGGAAGACAAACAAGTGCGATGAGTTGGGTTGTGTTGTGTGGGTTAAAGGGTCTGCATTGGGTTTGTTTGAAGTTCAAAGGGCACGACCTAGAAAATTGTTGGGTAGTTGGTTGGAAGGGAGACCAATACATGGAAACTATGGGCTTTGCGTGGCACTGTTTACTTGGGCTCCAAAAAGGGGCGGCAACATCAATCCAAGGGGCTTAAGTGTTTAGTTAGTTAGACTTATATGTTAAATCATGTTTTTTGGTATTTTAGGTTTTTAATTTTTAGTTTCCTTTTTTTAAAAGGTTTATTGTTTTCATCGTAAGTTAGGGTTTATTATCGTTTTAACGAATGAAAGGTATATTTTGACGTTTAATAAAAGAACCAAGAACACAGTTGTTCTTCACCCGTGTGTGGTGCACGTGCCTTGTGTGGCTGGATGCAGTGCACCACACCGACCCCCTTTGGCTCATTCTTCTTCTCCCAAAAATTTCTTTTTATTTAGGATGAAAAATTCTTCTCTTTCCTAGGTGGCCTAATAAGAAGATGTTCTACCATTGTTTAATTTAATCTTCTTAATAGGAAGACCCTTGAGGAAGAAATAAATTTAGACAATGGTGATGCTTTCCATTTCATTTAAGCAAATAAATTGACGATTATATAAATTATTTAGAAAATTTAATACTCCCCTGTTTCAGACAAAATATTCACTATACTATTTTGAGATATTTCATTTAAAAAGTCTAGTTTCATAATTATGCTTATATATTCTATAACATTTCATCTTTATTAGGGGTGACAACTTGAATCGCCGAATCGTGGAATCGAATCAAATCGGTCAATCTGATTCGGTTTTAGGTTAACATGGTTCGGTTTGCAATATTTGATGTCGAACCAAACCAAACGGCCATATTAATATATATTCCCTCCGTTCCGGGCAAAGAAAATATATGAGTGTGAAGAAATTGAAAATTATCCATAGGGAAAAACTGCACTTTAGTCCCCTTTTCTAAGTTTTCAACAGTTTTACATTTCTACATTTTTTTCGTAACCGTAAAAAGACACTTCATTCATCGCGATTCATACATTATAAAGCGATTGAAAATTATCCATAAGGGACCGGCCTAAATTTCTCCATTTTTTAATACCGATTTAGTGGCTGAAGAACCCCTATTCTGCATCTAAACAAGCTTATTTCCATTTCATTTAACAAATAATTTGACGATAATATATACAAATTATCTAGAAAAATTAATAAAAATCCGACTCCTCAGTAATCTAATTGTTTTAGTTTCATACTTGTCCCTATACTTTTAAAATTATCACGTACGTCACATTAAGATGACTTGGAACTCGTCATTTTCAAATGACAGTAACGTTACTCTTTAGATCTAGCTTGGGGTTGTGATTTGTGAGAGTAAAGGTTGGGCTTAGGTTCTCATTAGTTGTTTGATTTCCTAGCTAACTAATTTGAAAATTTGTGGGTCGGTCCCCTATCGGAAGTTTCTAAACGTTTAAGTCCACTATGTTTTTTAAAAATTAAACTTTTAATCGTATTTTTAGCATTTAAAATAATATTGAACGAAACATGTAACGGTAACGGTGAGAGGGGGGAAATTGATCCAAAAAAATGAATTAAGGGATCACAAGAATATGTTTTAGAGTCTGATGACCAAACCAGGGCCGTTCCTGAATTTTTAGGGGCCAAGGGAAAAAAATGATAAAATAGACCCTTGTAGATATAAAAAATAAAATTTTGAAATAAATAAATTTTCAATTTTTCATCATTCAAAGTATTCAATTGGTATAACATCTACGAGCATACTAATATATAAGTATATGAAATAATTATTTAAAATTACTTCGTTTGCATATTCCGGTACATTAGTTATTTTCTATCTTGATTTGGTAATTTTCTTATATATTAAAATATACAAAATGTCTATAAAACATATCTATAAGAAATTTCAGATTTATTCACTATTCTAAGATATTTCTCAATTATATCATCAAAATATATCACCTTCTCTCATTTTTTGGCTCATTCGTTACATGTTCATTTGGTTTTTTTTGTTGATTTTTTGAATATTATAATCCATTAATCCATATTCTAAGATAATTAAGTTTTTTTGTTGATTAGACATGTCATTTTATTATTAATGAGCTACTAAAAATGTCATTTTTAAAAAAGTTTGACTTTCAAATGGGAACTCTTTACCGGAATGGAGCAAAGGTGTATATATTACTTGATAATTCACAACTCAAAAATAATATAAATTTTATATAACTTTCAAAGAGTTGAACTCATGACCTCTCAACCAAAATAAAACACCTCATCTAATGGGCCACTAAATTACATATAAAACTAAAGTGACAGTATAATATTTACATCTATATATATATATATATATATATATATATATATATATATATATATATAACTGTATTATAAGTTTGGACCACTCAAAATTGGGGACCCAGGGCGGTCGCCCTTCTAGACCACCCTCAGGGCCGGCCCTGGACCAAACTAATATTTTTGCTAATGTCCGGGACCAAAATATTATTTAATTCTATTTTTTAACTGTTAACCAAGATTTTATTTGTAAGTTTTCTTTTTAGAACAATATTTTTATTATATTACCCTTATTTTATCTTCAAACGCTAATTATGTGCTACATATACCTGGATTTTAAAGGAAACTATTTTGTTAAACTTTTGAGAAAAAATAAAGAAAAATAAATGAATACAAAAATACAAAAACTTGGGTAAGATGATTTTTTTGTAAGACGTATTATTTTTAAGAACAACTCGCTAACTCGGACTCTGCCAAACTCTATCGCTCGTTCACAATCTCTCCGAATTGAATACTCGTGCTTTCTTTTAATTGCTTATCTGAGAAAGTACCAAGTGGTTTTCGTAATGTTTTCGGACCACGATTCCCCATTATGAATAACAAATTAATCACTCTTGTGCTGACGAGAAACAGGTTCAGTTTTGGCATACCGGTGGCCAAATATTTGAAATCCTTTTATCAGCTTCAGAAGCTGGACATTTCCTTAAATGAACTTACCAGTCCATTTTCGCCTTCTATGCTTTCGCTGCCTTCCCTCTCTTACCTTGATATATCTGGTAACAAATTATCCGGAATGCTCTTTGAGAACATTTCTTGCAGCGACCAACTCACCTTCGTGAATCTGTCGTCCAACCGTTTGACAGGAGAGTTGCCTGGTTGTTTACGCGAGCCGAAACGATCTTCTGGTAAGAGGAGGGTTTTATATACGATGGGAACTGCTTAACAAGCAGAGACGGCCAAGATCAAGAGAAGCAGCAGAAACGCCCTCGTAATCCTTTTGCCACAACGAAGCACTGGCAGTGAAAATCATACCTCGAGACAAAAAGGAAAGGAGGCCGTTCCGTAAAGCAGTTTTTGCAGCAAGTATGGTGGGAGGGCTTGTTGGAGGAATCACACTGTTAAGTCCAGTGTTTCTAGTTATTCGGAAGACCTATGTTAGAAATTTTGTTTCTAAAACTCCTCTAACAAGACTAATACTCGAGCAGGTTTCGCCTGCAAATACAATGAAGCTCCTTACTGATGCAAGTAAGAATCATCGAGTGCTTAAAAAGTTTATTTTGTCGAGTTCATATTTTGATTCACATTCTGAACTCGACTAATTCATAGACTTCTTCGGGGATTTAGGAATATACCATCTTCCGTTGGTGACGAATATAGCAGCTTATGTTGTTCTATTGGTGACAGGATACATTTCTGAGACAATGAAGCTTGGATCACTAGGTACTCCCCCTTATCGTACCTTTGTTTTGGAGGAGATCAAGGAGGCTACGAATAATCTCCACGCATCAACTCTCTTCAGCAATGGTTCTCATGGCTCGGTATACATATTTTGGACCTCTCTCTCTCGTATTCGATTGTTATGAATTATGATTACTCCAACTTATCGGATATGGGCGTGATAAACTAAATGGTGTAGTTCACTCTAGTGTTCTGCCAGTTTGCGTGCACATTCTTCTGATGCAGGGTTTTAACATGATGTTTGGACTCCTATGGGTAGCGAAGTTTTTAGATGAGTTGGTAATTTAGCATGGTATTAGAGCTCTGGTTTGGCAAGGTTTCGGGGTCAAGTCATCCCGCTTGCATGCGTTAAGTATTATGACTGCACGTGTTGGGACACTGTTTGGTCTGTGAGGCCCTGGTGAGGTGTTGGACGTGAGGGAGGGCGTTAAGCTTTTAGACGATTTGGTACCTTAACAAAGGGTATGTTGCTTCTCAAAATTGTAACATAATGTACTTACAGCATTTGCCTGTGTCTAAATTTATCAGCTTTACAAAGGGCAGCTCACAGATGGCACTCTTGTTGCTATAAGATGTATGAAGATGAAAAAGAGGCAAAGCATCCAAACCTATACTCACCAAATCTAGCTAATCTCGAAACTAAGGCACAGCCAAATGGTTAGTTCCACCGGTCACTGCTTCAAATGCAATCCAGACGATTCGGTCGTTGTCAGCAGTATCTTTCTGGTATTCGAATTTGTACCAAACGGTACACTAAGAGACTCCGCATCTGGTAAACAATATTCTACTACCCTTAAATACTTCGCCATGTTTCTAGCTTAACAGAACATATTCTGATCATGTTGGGATTATTGAGTATAGGATCGAGACGAAAGTTTACTTGCACACAGAGGCTTGCTACTTCCATTGGAGTTGCAAGAGGAGTTCAGTTTCTACATACTGGGATTGTGCCCAGCGTATTTTCAAATAATATAAAGATTACGGATATTCTGTTGGATGATAATCTTCATGTGAAGATTAGCAGATATAATCTTCCCTTGCTAGCCAAAACAAGGGGTCAGGTATGTCGAGAACATCGTTGTTTGTTTAAACTTTGCTTTTCCAATATAACTTCGAGTTGAAGACCTTTCATGTACTGGAGTTTCTTCGATGGGATCGAAGGAAAGTAGGCCAAGGTAAAGGAAACACATTCAGTTAAAAATACCATCAATGGATCAGTTCTCTCATCTTGTTCATATGTTCAGTAGCAAACCAAGTTTACAAACACAGATGCTAGCTAGAAAGAGTAAAAACAATTTATCTTACTGTGTCATGCTAGACAGTCAACTTTTCGACCGACTGTCTTCTCGGAGCGAAACCTAGATAAGAGAAACCATTGTTGTACCCATAACTCTATACGTTACGGAAGGTGAACGCAGTTTAATTATCTTACTTCATAGCATCAACTGATCGATGGGCCATGTTTTGTTTCTTTCTGGTGGATAGTAAGAGTTTAAGATAAGGTTGCTCTTACTTCACTATCCCTAGTTCATAGAAATGACTAGCTACTAGGTAGTATGAACAGCACTACAATGGCAAAATCGATCTTCTTCATGCTTTTCCTCTTATTCTCCCTCTCTCATCACTACCCTCAATATTTTGAATCCCATACTCAACCATCTCTTGTCCAAATTCAGCAGCTACTTCTCATGACCAACCTGAATCTTCATCTAAATGCAACTCCCACAGCCACAACCAACGATGACGACGACGATGAATTTTGCGGCACCAGCGATAATATTACTAGTACTAGTACTAGCATTAGCCTACCTAATTCAGATCCAAACCCCTCTCTAACTCTAGTCTGTTACGACAACGCCATAACTCAGCTTCATGTCACCGGACAACATTCTTTCCCTACCAGCTTCTCTACTACTTCCTTCTTTTCCGCTCTCCCGGCCTTAAAAGTCCTCTCATTGGTTTCTTTAGGATTACGGGGACCTTTGCCTGGTCATATTCTCGCCACTAGCCTCTCGTCTATTGAAATCATCAACATGAGCTCAAACCACTTAAATGGTAACATTCAATTCATTAAACAAAAATATAAATGTTATGCAAAACACCCAAATTGTATTTACTGATATTGAATTAACAAACTACTGTATAACAAAATTTCTGATATGTTCAGATTATACAATCAATTTTTTTTTTTACAACTTCAGTTCAATAGTGGAAATCTCAACATTTGCATACAACCAAATTAGTTTTTTCCCCACCACCTAGCAAGAGAAAATATTGATTTAGACACCTCTTTGAGAGGGGATCAGTGTCACCCTTCTTAATGAGTTTCTCAATTTCAAACAATCGAGCCATGATCGCTTTGTAAGCAGATTCTGGGTCAAACTCAGAAGGTGGAACAGGATGTCTCTTACAATCCTCCATCCACTCCTTACAGGCTTGTTTAAAACTTTTTTGCGATGCCCTCTCCATGAATCCCCAGAACCCAAAGAAATTTCTAAACAAGCTCTTGATTGATTCAACTTTGGACCAAAAAGAAAGTACCAACTGTAGTTTAGAAATCCTTTTTTTATCCCCGGTTCTTGATTCTTCAACAATCTTTTTTAGTAAAAAAAGAGTTACGGAGGAATAATACAGTCTTTTAAGAAAACTTATCAGAATCTTCAGTCGAATGCTTTTGACTTACCGGCATCGCCGGAATCTTCAGAGTCACCCCCATTGCTGCCGGAATCTTCAGAGTCACCCCCATTTCCGGAATCTTCAGAGTCACCCCCATTGCCGCCGGAATCTTCGGTTGACTTACCGGCATCGCCGGAATCTTCACCGCCGGATTCTGTCTCGGATCAACGCAATCTTGCGTCTGGCCGGTGCCGGCCAACGGAGTAAACTACTGGTCAAACGCATGCCCTCCGTCGTCAATTCGTCTAGAGAATGTGAGAAATTAGCGCGAAAGTGGGTTTCTGGAATGCCACATTACCGAAAGTGGTTCTTGAGGTCCCATTCCAGAAACCCACTTTCGCGCTATTCTCTAGACGAATTGACGATGGAGGGCATGCGTTTGACCAGTAGTTTACTCCGTTGGCCGGCACCGGCCAGACGCAAGATTGCGTTGATCCGAGACATTCAGGCTGGATTACAGAGAAGAAAGAATGAGGAGACGAGGGTTTTCTAATAGAAGGATGAAAGAACGAGGAGACGAGGGTTTTCTAATAGCTTCCTTCGGTCACCTGATATTTCAAAGTTCAAACAACTTCTATATTTAAACAAGGGCTAAATGCACATTGGTCCCTATACTTTAAACCAAAATTTTAATAAACCCCAACCGATCATTAACGCTACTCACTCGACTTGTACATAATTGAACTCAATCTATTTTCAAGCAAATAAGAGTTATGTACAATAGTTTTGCAAGTCACCGTAGACTTTATTACCCCATTATTTTTATCTTCATTAATTTAATATTTTGAAAAAGTTACGGGTCGGTCTATTTTTTGAAACTTTTAATTGTTAAAATACATATTTTTTATTTTCAAACGAAAAAATTCACTTTTGGTGGAAAAATAACTACGACACTCTTAATGAACCGTAGGCGTGCTACGGAAGTCATTATTTTTGCACCGCAATTCATCAATTTATCGCATTATTTTTTGCACTACGTTTCGATAGTGTAACTGCTAGTCTATTTTTGAACCGCGATTCATCAATTTTTATTGAATTAATTTGACATCGCGGTTTAATAGTGTAACTGCTAGTCTATTTTTGAACCGCGATTCATCAAATTTTTATTGAATTAATTTGGCATCGCGGTTTAATAGTGTAACTGCTAGTCTATTTTTGAACCACGATTCATCAAATTTTTATTGAATTAATTTGGCATGGCGGTTTAATAATGTAACTGCTAGTCTATTTTTGTGGCGTGATTCATCAATTTTAGTGCATTAATTTTGCATCGTGATTCAATAGTGTAATTACTAATCTATTTTTAAACAGCGATTCATCAATTTTAGTACATTAATTTTTATACCGCGGTTCAATAGTGTTACGCATATTGTTCGATCGACACGTGCTCAACACGTGACGTAGTATTTGAGCTTGGCAGTTCACATGTGAAAATGGGAAAGAAAATAAGGGATCGGAGAAATAGGTAAAAAAAAGAAGAAGGAGAAACTAACTCCAAACGTACAAAAAGAAATAACATAGAAACAAAATTAATTATTGCAGTGTGTGCGACGCCGACTAGTTCAAAATGATGTAAATGGATGTACTCTTATTTATAATCAAACGTACTTAGACCTGACAATTGAGTGAGTCGAGTTGGAATGTGTAATAGGTTAAAACGGATCGAAACTCGTTAAAATTCAAATATCAAATGGATTAAAATGGGTTGGATCGGAACGAGTCAGGTTGAATCGGGTAATGGGTTAAAGCATGTCTACTCGTCTCAACTTGACTTTTCTCTCACAAAACATAAATTTATAATATAAAAATTAACAGATCGAAATGGGTAGTGAGTTCGACCTGCATTAATCCGACCCGTTAATATAATTGGGTTGAAATTAGTTACTCGTTTCAACATAAAAATATTAACGGGTGGGGTCGGGTTGGGTGAGTTAATGTGTAATAAGTTGTAATTGTCAGACCTAAGCGAATAAGCATACCTAATTTCTTCAATGGTATTTGGAGTTTTAGCGATGCGCATACAAATTACTACATCCGTCCCTAAATTATCGTCCTCCTTTCTTTTTCGTCAATCCCAAAATATTTGTCCAGTTTAAAAGTTACCTTTTTAGAACATCACTTTTTCCACTTTAACCTTATTTTTTTCATCATACTTTAATTATGTGTCATATACACATAAGCTTCAAAGGAAATTACATATCAAGCCAATATTAATAATCAAATCAATTATTTTTTCTTAATTTGTGCGTCAGGTCAACTAGGACGATAATTTAGGAATAGCGGGAGTAATATTTTATATGTTCTATACAAAGAGTTCACTGTTCTATTACCAAAGGTTCCTCTTGAAAAATTCACTTTTAAAAACTATGTATATAATGGTCATAAACTTTTCGACCTTACATTCCAAAATATACCACAATTATCTTGGATTTACTCAAATATTTTTGTATATATCATTTAATTATTAATATTTTCATATATAGACTCTTCAGATAAAGCAAAATGAGTAACTCACCGAACACACACGTCCGAGTTCCCTTTAGAATGAGTAAGCATTTTAGTGGTATTTTATGATTTCCATTTGGTATCTATAAAACCATCAATTATTTCTTGTCCAATTCATTTAATTTCTTCGTACCATATGGGTTTAAGGCTGATGATTGGGTGTGTTGGATCGAAATGGGTAACAGGTCGAAATGAGTCGTGACCCATTATAACCTAAAATTAAACGAATCCAAATGAGCCGGGTTAAAGTAAGTAATAGGTCATAACGGGTCGACCTGTTTCGACTCATAACTTTCCATAAAACTTACATTTATATAGGGAAAAAATAACGGGTCGAAATGGGTAACGGGCTCGACCCGCCTTAACCTGACCAAAATTGACCGGTTAATTTTTTAAAAGTCGAAATGTGTAACCCATTTCGACACAAAAAATTTAACGGGCCGGCTAATTTTCAAATCGGGTTGAGTAGATTAACGAGTTTTAAATTGTAATTGTCAGACATATATGAGTTATTTGAGTCAGGTGGGCTAAGATTTAGGCCTTGTTTGAACTCTCCATTTTGAGCGTCATTTGTGTGTGTGTGTCTATTAAATCATCGTTCGCATTACTCCATAGTATTTTAATACCAAAATGACACGTCCAAACATGGCGTTAGATTTCCAGTATTTATTAAGCTATTTAACTATTATGGTGGATAGTAAGAAATTCTTTGAAACCATCCTACCAAAAAGTTGGTCATCTTTACTATGAAGATTTCTATTTAATCTTTCCCGAGTTTAGATATTAAAATTGGCGTTAGAGCATGGTTAACGGGTGTTCAACTATTATGGTGTGTTTATCGCAACGAAACAGGGATCGACCTACCCGATCTGGATCTTTATGAATTTGTATCGCGGTTCAAAATTAATGCATTAAAAGAAGCTTTAGAGAAGCAGTTGTGCATACTTCTAGGCGAGTGAAAGTAGGTCCAACAGTCAACTTGGTATGGTAACAAGCTTGCCAAAGATGATGAACAAGTATTGCCAGGATCAATAGTATTGACTTTTGAGGACATGAATGAATCATTATCAAAAGATCAAAACACAAAATGGCTTATGGAGACTCACTTTGATAAGTTGACATAGGTTACATTTTAAGGTCAATCCTTGACAAATGACTATTGACTGTAAACATTTTCCATAACCTCAAGATTACCAAGGAACTATGATGAGCCCAAGATTTCTACGGATTTTCCCTTGATTTTTTTTTTATTTTGTGCTATTTTGAGTTAATTATGTCTTGGAAATATTATTATTTGTGTATTTGCACTTTAATATAAGTTTCCAAGGTTTAATCGAGCATTAATGGTATTTAGCATGAAGTTCGAGGCAATTCCGGGTTGCAAAGTTGAATTACAAATCATTCAATCAAAGTCCGTTAAGTATTCCTAGGCAAATCAGGCTTAACGGGGCCTAACGGAGCTAACTGTGGACTTATGTGTCAAGTCTGTGCAGGGAAGGACTTCTCCAGCCTCTTTATTAATGCCAGGGGCACCATAGCTTATCTAAATTCGCCATGGGAGGCCGACGCTATTTCCCTAAAGTTGTCTCTTCTATGCGTTGTCGTCCATCTACTAAAGCCAAGTGTCACCAGCCTCCACCAAGCATCACCCACTTCCACCATTCAGCCAACCTGCGTCCCTCTCTTGGATCCAAACCGCCCAGCTCCACATCCGACCCATTTCACCTTTCCAGCTTCTCACCCACCTGCTCTCACAGCCCTCACCTATTTCCATCATGGGTCACCCGCGGGCATCCTGCCTAGTTAACCCTTGACCTAACCATACATGGCATCCCCTATTTTCTTCCATTTTAACCCCTAAAACCCTATTGTTGTTCCTATTTTTCCCCTGCCTCTCTTTGCCCTTCTTCATTAAGCTCCAGTCGGCCTTGAATCAAAAGAACAAGCCCCCATTTTGAGACTTAGGTCTCAAAATGGGGCACCAACCCCAAATCATCCAAATTTCTCACAATTTTTTTAAGATCGATCACCTTTGAAGGTTTGGAACTTCAAATCAAGGGTCAATGAAGCATTTGCAAGTGATATCAACCTCGGATTTGTGCATTATTCGATTTAATTCTTCTTAACTATATTTCAATATATTTATTGTAATTTATTGGGTTGATTATCTTGTAAATTGTGGAATTGATTTGTGCTTAATTTATTTATGGAATGCAATTATTTTACATGCCCAATGTAGTGATTTAAATTTAATATCTCTCTTTATTTAGTAAACAATCATACTTGGTTATTACTTTGTGGGCTTAATCCTTTTAATTGATTGGCCATTAATTAAACTATTTTAGAAATGTTTAGAATCCGCGAGAGCTATCTTTACTTTTCGGACCAATAAATTTAATAGTTGGTGTTTTTATGACACACACCGATAGCCACACTGAGACTTGTTTTGACATGCGATCAATCCACCTTAGCCATTCGCGAGGTCGGGAAGATTAGGGTTGATATAAGATGCGAGAGCCCGTAGTTAACCAATTTTGTGTTCTCGGCTACCGATATGATTTGTAGAATAATAGAGAGAATACATTTTTGCGAAGTATTACACATGTTCTTAATGCTTTTGATGGTTTAGCCACCATTAGATGATCACTAAAATTATAAGATACGCTGCGAGAGCCCATCCTATTAATTTCAAAAATCACGATAATTATTTGTGTTACGTGAGATCGAGAGGAGATCATACGTAGATAGTCATTGTGTGTTTGTTTTGACATGCACCTATTTTCTCCTATGTTATAAGATGTGAGAGCCCGTAGTGAATAATGTATTGCGCCCGACTACCAAGACTTGAGTTAAAGAAAAACAGAAAGATAATTAAAATTATATACACCAGCTAGACTAGAAATATAACACTCCTATCTATTTTATTTTGATTTGTTGTTGCCAAATCACTTACGCATTAACGAAAATTTAATTGATTTCTTAGATTTTTTTTATATTTTTAGTTTTTAATTTATTTTCTTTTAGCTTAAATATAATTAGTTAGTCCAATTTTGGTACTTAGTTGGAGTGAAAGTTACTTACATTCTCTGTGGGATTGATAACTCGTACTTATATACACTTTATTACTTGATACGACATGGTATGATATTCTTGTCCGAGTTACGTTTTGCGCACATCAAAATACTATTTTATTATTTGAAGGTGTAGTAGCAAATAAAACATATATCCACGAGCTTTAGTGAATATAAAACTTATTCCAAAGACAAATTTGTCGAGATGTAAACCACACACTTCAAGAGAAAAGAGAGAGATAAAAAGAAGAAATTTGTGAATATAAAACTGAACTTATCCTCATTAGAGCAGATGCCTTTACTGAAATTTTCCTTCTATAGCTATATTATCTTCAAGAAGAGGACAACCAAAATTGCTTCTCAATCATGTGAGTAGAGTTCCAAGATAAGAAATATCCAAGAAGTTTAGACATGGAATCATTACTAGAAAACTGCTAATTAGTGACGAAAAATTTATGTCGCTAATTCATTTTTCCGTCGCTAATTAACATTTAGCGACGGAATATCTCTGTCGCTGGTCCGTTCGCTAATCATTGGTAGCTGATTTGAAATGGCCCGAATACCGTCACTGATTAGCTACAGAATATAAGAATTACGTCGCTAATTAGTTACGGAATATTCCGTTCCTGATCTCCGTTTTTAATAGTTTCCGTCGCTAATTTGAAACGGAATGTCTGTCGCTAATAGTTTAGACAAAATTAAAAAAAAATAATTTTAGCGACGGAAATTTTCGTCGCTAAAATTACTAAAAAAATATTTTTACAATAATAATGATTAATTTTAGAAACGGTCGTTACCGTCGCTAATTTTTATTAAAAATTATTTTTATGATATTATTGTTCAATTTTCGAAACGGAAGTTTCCGTCGCTAATTTTTATTTAAAAAATATTTTTATGATACTATTGATTAATTTTAGAAACGGAAATTCTGTCGCTAATATGTATAAAAAATAAAAAAAACTAAATTAAATTAAATAATTTTTTCACCTGATAAAAATCATTTATATATGTAAATAAAATTCACTTTGCATAAAAAGACACTACAATTAACTCAAACAACAATTAATAACTATCATCTCCTGAAATACATAAACATTAATAAAACAAAGTTTTAAAGCATTAACAAAACTAAGTTTTAAAACATTACAAACAAAGTCTTAAAATGTCACATGTCCATCACAAAACAAAATTCTAGTTGCATTCTCGAGGGGACGCAGAACAAGATACTATGAGGGGGGCGGTTGGTGCCGCATCTGCATCTCCAATAACGCATTCAATTTCGCGTTCATATCCGCAACATCAAGCCTTCTGGTCGGATCTCAGTAACTGTGACAAGTGAGTAGAGCTCTTCCTTTGCATCCTCATCATCATTCCTCTTACGGGAAATGCAGACTGGTACCCTCCTGGGTACGCTTCTGATCCCTCTACTCCAAATGTGCTTGTTCAGCTTCACATCCATTCTGACATCTGTTGTCCCCATAGCCTTTTGGGCAAACTTTCTGATCTCCTTTATGGCCTTGGAGCCTTCTTCTTAAAGGTGCTGTAAAAGGGGGTAATCACATCAGTACAAGTATAAGCATAATTTCATAGGAACTAAAATGAGATGACAGTTGGTCTGAAAGAACTTAAAACTTAAATGCATACAAGCATATGAAACATAGCTTAGACCCATTAAAAAGCATAAGAGGTTCAAGATCATAAGTGTTTCCATAACAAAATAATTGTAAGCAAAAATGAAAATGGGCATAAAGAATATACACTAGACAGAAAGAGATTAAAACCCATTAACATGAGGTATTAACAATAGAGCACAGACCAAGCCATAACAAGGAAGAGTCTTATCTGAATCCCTTTTCTTTTACCATTGAGACTCACATTGCAGCCTCAAGTTTATGATATCCATATGTTAAAGAAAATTTCTTGAATCAAATTAGGTCAAGTTTCTGTAGCTTTCAAATTAAACCCTCTTAGTTTAAATTGAGAATAGTCATTCCTCGCCATAAGGGTAATATTACTTTCTAAAGAACAATAAATAAACATTCCTGAAAATGAACTTAATAGAGGTACAAAGAGAACAAGAACTCGCATAACATGAGACTCTAATATTATGAAAACAGTCAAATGACTTATACAACAATGGGTAGTACATTTTAGTTTAGATTTTTCACATAAAGATTCAATTTTGAAAATAATTGGAGTGAAGAAACAAAAATCCAGATCAATACCCAAAACAAGAAAAAGTAATAATGGAGAGAGAGAGAGAGAGAGAGAGATGTGTTGATCATACATAACAACTTAAATAAATAAAAAAGGAAAACATAAATGATGAAACATCAAACCAAGATAATTAAGGCTTCAAAGAGGATCAACTTAGAGACATAAAGGAAAAAGTAGCACACCCTCCCTATCTATTGTTTTAATGGTGATTTGATTATAGTCTGCAAATGTTGAAAAGTTTGGTGGTTGAGATACTATAGAGCCAGGTAACAAATTTCAATTATCAAATGACAAATACAAAAAAATGAGACAAGTCAATAAACCCAATTTCAAATAATCAAATGAAAAATACAAAAAAAAAGAAAGAAAGAAAGATAAGTAGCAATGACCGATTTCAATAATCATTTCTAACACCAAGATTTAATTTTGACAACATTTGAGTCAAGAAACGAAGATCAAGATATATACCCAGATAAGAGAAACAAATAAATCATAGTACACATTTCAATAACATAATATAAAATAATTACTTAGATCCTAATTAGTAACCCAATATAAAAAAATAATAAAAATATAAAAGAATTAATTAGTTCCTAATTAGCTCATCAGAAAATTCACGAACCGGCGGGATTTAATCTAAGTTCACCAGTATAACTAAAGTAGATAAGTATAGGAAATCATCCAACAATGTCAAACGAGTGATAAAACGGAGTGAAAATGGCCAAAGGAGAGGGCGAGAGAGTACCAGCCGTGGAGGCACTTGTGAAGGTTGATGGTGTACTCTCTGGTAGCGACCTCCTCCTTTCGCCCTTTGTTTTGTCTTTCCACCATCTTCGAAGTTCTCACTGAGAGTGTTTCTGCGTCGAAGATAGAGAAAAGGCGAACGGAGATGACAGATGAAATTGATGCCGGAGATGAACAAAGATGAAGGATGGCGTTGGGGCTCCGACGCTGTAAGAACGAAGAGATCGGCCGGAGCTGTTGAGAAATTACGGGATCGGCCGGATCTGGAACAGGACAAGGTCGGTGGCTGGGGTTGCTTTAGGAGATGAAGGTGAGAGATAAAGATGAAGCTTGGCCGGCTGGATGTGGATGGGCGAAGACGACGGCTGTGGTGGATTTGGCGAAGATGGTGGGTTTGGAAGATGAGGTCGTGCGATGAGAGAGGACAGGGAGTGAGTGTCGTGCGTTTAGAAAGAGAGAGTGTTTGAGATTAGGGTTTAGAGTTGTATTTATACTAGGGATTTTTTTTGTATTTTTAGTTATCAACTAATTATAAATACCATATAATTTACATTGTGTTTGTTTATCTTGAATTTAATTTATTAAATAGAAAAAACAGTTTTATTTGATTTTTTTTCTTAATTTATACTTTCAATTTATAGCTTTTATCTTTAATTTAATTTAATAAAAAAAGTGTGTGTGTGCGTGATGCATAATATAATATTATTAAATTATCAAATCCAATTTAATTTAGTTAAATATTATAATATTATATAATATAATATTATTAAGTTACGTTACATTACATTACGATTGGAGGCGGTGATGGCGAGAGAGCTTGGAGTATGCGCAGATCTGAGAGAGAGAGAGAGGAGATGCGTTTAGACCATTGGTTGGACTGCAGCCAAATCTGAGAAAAATTCAGACCAGCCAGCATCAGTAAAACCCGAAGGCCCGAGGTTGAGACAAGTGGTTACGTTACGTTAAGTCACGTTAAGTTACGTTACATTAAGTTACGTTACGTTAAGTTATATAAGTTAAGTTACGTTACGTTACGTTAAGTTACGTTACGTTACATTACGTTATGTTACGTTACGTCACGTTAAGTTACGTTACATTAAGTTACGTTACGTTATGTTATGTTAAGTTAACTTATGTTACGTTAAGTTACGTAAGTTAAGTTACGTTATGTTACGTTAAGACCACTGGTTGGACTGCAGCCAAATCTGAGAAAAATCCGGACCAGCCAGCATCAGTAAAACCTAGAGGCCCGAGCTTGAGACAAGTGGTTACGTTATGTTACGTTACATTACGTTATGTTACATTACGTTACGTCACGTTAAGTTACGTTACATTACGTTAAGTTACGTAAGTTAATAAATATAATGTTACGTTACGTTAAGTTACATTACGTTACGTTACGTTAAGTTACGTTACGTTAAGTTAAGTTAACCTATGTTACGTTAAGTTATGACATTTCGCCAATAGGCGTAGCGTGTTTTCATATTATAATGGTCCATCATACTCCATTATACCATTTCGCCAATAGGCGTAGCGTGTTTTCATCTTATAATGGTCCATCGCAGTCCATTATAACATTTCGCCAATAGGCGTAGCGTGTTAAGTTAATTTACATTACGCTAAGTTAAGTTAAGTTAAGTTAAGTTAAATTATGTTAAGATAAGTGGTTACGTTACGTTACGTTAAGTTACGTTACGTTACGTTAATTTACATTACGTTACGACACGTTAAGTTACGTTACATTAAGTTACGTTAAGTTAAGTTAACTTACGTTACGTTAAGTTACGTAAGTTAATAAATATAACGTTACGTTACGTTACGTTACATTAAGTTAAGTTAACTTACGTTACGTTAAGTTATAACATTTCGCCAATAGGTATAGCGTGTTTTCATGTTATAATGGTCCATCGTATTCCATTATACCATTTCGCCAATAGGCGTAGCGTGTTTTCATGTTATAATAGTCCATCGTAGTCCATTATACCATTTCGCTAATAGACGTAGCGTGTTTTCATGTTATAATGGTTCATCGTACTCCATTATAACATTTCGCCACTAGGCCTAACGTGTTTTCATGTTATAATGGTCCATCTTAGTACTCCATTATACCATTTCGTCAATAGGCATAGCGTGCTTTCATGTTATAATGGTCCATTGTAGTCCATTATAATATTTCGCCAATAGGCGTAGCGTGCTTTCATGTTATAATGGTCCATCGTACTCCATTATACCATTTCGCTAATAGGCGTAGCGTGTTTTCATGTTATAATGGTCCAACGTACTCCATTATATCATTTCGCCAATAGGCGTAGCGTATTTTCATGTTATAATGGTTCATCGTACTCCATTATAACATTTCGCCAATAGCCATATCGTGTTTTCATGTTATAATGGTCCATCGTAGTCCATTATAACATTTTGCCAATAGGCGTAGCGTGTTTTCATGTTATTATGGTCCATCGTAGTCCATTATACCATTTCGCCAATAGGCGTAGCGTGTTAAGTTAAGTTATATTACGTTAAGTTAAGTTAAGTTAAGTTAAGTTAAGTTACGTTATGTTAAGTTACGTTAAGTTAAGTTAAGTTAAGTTAAGTTAAGTTAAGTTACGTTACGTTAAGTTATGTTAGGTTAAGTTAAGTATAGTTAAGTTACGTTACGTTATGTTACGTTACGTTAAGTTATGTTACGTTAAGTTACGTTACGTTAAGTTAAATTACGTTAAGTTAAGTTACGTTAAGTTAAGTTACATTACATTGTTAAGTTAAGTTAAGTTAAGTTACCTTAAGTTACGTTAAGTTAAGCTACGTTACGTTACGTTAAATTACGTAGTCCATTGTAGTCCATTATAACATTTCGCCAATAGGCCTAGCGTGATTTCATGTTATAATGGTCCATCGTACTCCATTATACCATTTCGCCAATAGGTGTAGCATGTTTTCATGTTATAATGGTCCATCGTACTCCATTATACCATTTCGCCAATAGGCGTAGCATGTTTTCATGTTATAACGGTCAATCGTACTCCATTATACCATTTCGTCAATAGGCGTAGCGTGCTTTCATGTTATAATGGTCCATTGTAGTCCATTATAACATTTCGCCAATAGGCGTAGCGTGTTTTCATGTTATAATGGTCCATCGTACTCCATTATACCATTTCGCCAATAGGTGTAGCGTGTTTTCATGTTATAATGGTCCATCGTAGTCCATTATAACATTTCGCCAATAGGCGTAGCGTGCTTTCATGTTATAATGGTCCATCGTACTCCATTATACCATTTCACCAATAGGCGTAGCGTGTTTTCATCTTATAATGGTCCATAGTAGTCAATTATAACATTTCGCCAATAGGCGTAGCGTGTTAAGTTAAGTTACATTACGTTAAGTTAAGTTAAGTTAAGTTAAGTTAAGTGAAGTTATGTTACTTTAAGTTACGTTAAGTTAAGTTACGTTACGTTAAGTTAAATTACGTTAAGTTAAGTTACATTACGTTAAGTTAGGTTAAGTTACATTAAGTTACGTTACGTTACGTTACGTTACGTTAAGTTAAGTTATATTACGTTAAGTTAAGTTAAGTTGTAATGTGAATATTTTAATTTTTGTAATTATATTGATGCTAATCATTTTAATTATTGATATTATATTATTAAATTAAATATAGAAATCCACTAATTAATGTTCAACAGTCAAATCCAAATAAATTTTGCTTTGTAGTTTAATTGTGTTTCAATATTGTTTGATTCAGTTGATTAATTCCATCAGATGATTTTAAAGTTCGACAAATACTATGTTTAAAAAAATTGAGTAAAAATAAAAAAAATTCTAATGATTAATGCGTATATATATATTTAGGAATTGGCTAGAGATAACACAGTGTGGCCACATACAAATGCAAAATGACTTTACTTATTTAATTTTCTCAATTTTTTTCTTTAAATATATAAAGTTGTGAGATAATTTATTAAATTTAGTCACGGAAATTCTGTAGCTAATTTATTAAATTTAGCGACGGAAATATTGATATTAGCGACGGAAATTCCGTCACTAATGTTGGCACACATTTCCAAAAAAATTGGCGACGGAGATATGTAGAATATTCTTAAAAGATGCTTTTTGGCGACAGACGGAATTCCGTCCCTAATATTAATTTAGAAACGGAATTCCGTCGCAAATTTAAAGTTTCCGTCGCAAATTAGAAACGAAATTTTTCGTCGCTAATACTTCCGTCGCTAATTATCTGTTTTCTAGTAGTGAATATAGAAGCACATGCCTTTTTGGACCATAACCTTAATCTGGCGTTGTAGACAGATCACGCCACAATGATGGGGTGACTTTGCTGGTGATCCATGTAATGGACCTGAACTGACGTGTCCTTGACCAATGTCCACGTCGATGTATATGGGTACTTGATGTACCAAAGTTGATAGGATATCTGGGCTTTATGCTTGTTCTTGACCTTCGGTTGCCTGAAATAAGAATACCGTTAGGGTGCTGGGGGTTTTCACAGCTACAGCCCTCCGGTGTGAGAGTCAGCAATCAGGGAGTAAGTGTACCGGAGCTAGGCGTTCCCTTCAGCTTCCGGTGATAATGTATATTGCTTATTGTGCTTAATGCAATTGTGTATATTTGATCAAGTTAACTTATCTTTCTTGTAAAGGGAAGGACTTCCTTTTATAGTAGTGTCCTTAGGGGATCATAATTGATGTATGGGCCCTTGGGCATGGGGACTTGTTGTTGGTCGGCTGATTGACAGCTTCCTATTGGTTGATGGGTAGCGTGTGATGCATTTATTATGGGCGGTTGATAAGCCGCTATGTTATATCAGCTTGCATGGCTTGCTCGCGTCCTGTTAAGATGACATCTGGAGACTATGTACAGGCTATATGTTAGGTCTGTCATATCAGAGAAGGTTTGTCGGCCGAGAATGAGCATTCCTAGTCTTAGTGGTCGGGTCATGTCCGTTGTTCGGAGTGATCCTCGATCTGTCGAGGACCATGGTCGATCCCTGATAGTATGGTCGGCTTTCCTTATCCCTGATAGTATGGTCCTACCCATGTCCAGCTGGAAGCCACATGGTAGCTCCACATGGGTGGACCCAGGTCGGGTCCCTTCAATAGCCCCCGAGTTTCCAAGTGCAAGGATTTATCCTTAGCATGGAAAGTATAGTGGAGCCATTTGTTCAGCTGTCGAGCATCTTTGATTTTTGTTTTGGTTTCCTCGGTTTTTCGTCTTCCTCGCTTATGGTCGCTCTTCGTCGTTATTTTTGTTCGTTCGATCGTGCTCGAGCTTTTGAAGACGAGGATGAGTTCAAAGTTATTAATTGAATTTTTCTGGGAAATGGGTCCACCGTTTGCATTAAATGCACGGTTATCGAGGGGTCATAAGTAATAATTTTCTTTTTACTATTCATAAATGTGACGGTGTTATTTTTACAAAACGTCGTCAGTTAATGTTTGATTTTTGCATGTCCTCGCCACGTGTCGCTTTGGGAATGGGTAGGTAGGATCCGCGTGTTTCCCTTCGGCTCGACCCGACGTCCTCAGGTTCGTATGAAAGCCAAAGCTTCCGGCTTCTTCGATACGGTTTCTTTGTCTGTGAAAATTTTTTCCCTCTCAAACTTGTGTTTTCTGTGAAGGCGATAAACTAATTTCTTCTGTTTATTCCTTTCCTTCTTGCTACTTCCAACCGTTAATCTATCTTGCATTTCTAGTTTCCAGGTTCGCCTTCTACCCCTCTTTCATTTGACGTTAATATTTCACCTTTTGGGCTAGTTTTGAGTAGGTTTATGGGTTTATAGCATTTTTCCGGTGCTTCTGTTGCTTTTTCTGTTGTTTTGGTGCTAACTCCGGTGACTCTTCCTTTTCCAGATCCTCGATAATTTTCCTGCTCTTTCCTCGCTTAATTTCTATTCGCAGGTACTTGCCCCCTTTGTTCGCTATTTCCGTTTTTTTTTAAATCTATGGTTTATCCTGGTTTTTAGGCTTTACGAGACCTGTCCCTTCTGTCCCCGCCTTCACCCCTAGTGAAACTTTATCTTCTTCCCCGCCTAGTCCTTCTACTACATCGAGGTCGAGAATGAAGACCAAACACGTAAGCCCGAACCCCGTGTACGCTCTCGATCAACAAACAACAAGAGGGTATACTTGCAAACCGATGGGGCCTGGTCGATCGTATTGCCGAGTCAAGCGATGCCTCTTTTGGTGAGAGGGGAATATAACATGGAGGGCTTACCCACCCTTGCTGATGAGGAGTATGCAGCCGAGGATATCCCGATTGGTTCGGCCATGATGGTTTGCAGGGACACGGAGAGGGCCCTGAGGTATTTGTTTAATCAATACTACCGGGAGATTATTACTCAGGAGGTGGTGGAAGCTAATCGGGTGTTGGCTAGTGAGAAGCGAGGAGAGACTTCTTCGGCTGCTGCCGGTGCCGAGGATGGCCCTAGTGGGATCGAGGATGCCCCCCGGCTCGTCGAGTGTTAAAGGAGTGGAAGAACAATATATGGCCCGATGATGTAGTGAGCTGGGATGATAAGTACAACCACAGCTCTAAGAGATTCTTAGGATATGCTCCACATAATTCACTCGGTATGGACGAGCTTAGGAGTCGGCGCGATATGGTGGGTTTCTATATTACCTTTTTTGAGGCAGGTCTTCGGCTGCCCCTCGACCCCCTTATCTGCGAGCTTCTTCAAGAAGCCGGTGCCCACCCTCTCGACCTTTTGCTCAACCTAGTTAGGTACCTGGTCTCGTTTGCTGCCTGTGTTCGGATACTTGGGTTTGAGCCTACCCTTCCCCTATTTAAAATGTATTTCTCCATAACCAAATCCTTGAACCGGCTCCAGTGTAAGCATCACAATCGGGCAGTTAATTTGTTCGCCAAGCCTCCTGGTAAAACAGGGCACTGGGACGAGAAGGTTTTGTTGGTCGAGAGCCGAGTTGGGTGGAACTTTCCTATTCCTCGGCTTTCTGCTTCTGAAGTCAAGTCGCTCTCTCCGACCGCGACTCTGGATGAGTATGAGGAATCTGCCTGAATGGCCATCGAGACTTTCCTTAGGGTTCGTGGGACTAGACCTGCTCGGCTATTCCGCTGGAACTCGGTTACCGAGGATGAGGTTCTACTGAGGATGGTCGGGATGTCGACCAAGAAGATAGAAGGATTAAATATTCGTTGCAAGGTCCCCGAGTATACTCAATATCCGAGATGGGCAATGCATGAGGGAAATAAGTTTAGAATCGACTGCCCGCGATGCAAGGATGATACATCCAATTTTGAAGGCTATGAAAGTATTCGTCGCTTTTGCACTTATTTTATTTGTTCTTTTTTGATCGTTGTCATTTGCTCATAATTCTAACTTGTTATTCTTTGTTGTTTCAGATATGGTGGTCGACATAGATGAGATATTTGGTAAGGCGGCCAGGCAGACCTGAGGAGTTACCTGCCGAACAGTGCTGAAGGATGCTCCTGTCGATCCCACTAAGGCCTACACTCTGCCCACTGACGAGCAGGGGACCAGGTCTTCGACCGTGCCTACCACTACTACTTTAATAGATCCCCGTCGGGCACCTCCTAAAGTTTTAATGACCCGAAAGCCCAAGCCTTCGGTACAGGCCCCGTCAAAAGCCCCAGCGAAGAAAGCTCCTGCCCCCACCACTAGACCCGCTTATGTTGAAAGTGCTCCAACCGCTGCTCCAACAAAATGGCGGCTGATCGAGGATACACCCGAGGAAGATGAGTAGAGGCATTGAGGAGGTATCTGCCCGCTCACCAGCTGCCAAAAAATTGAAGGTATCTTCTTCATCCAGCGAGGAAACTGTTCCATGGCTGAGGGATGACTTTTTCGTGCCCACCACTCGAGCAGCGAGGATCAAGCTTGGCAGGGACATCGGGGACGCTCCGTTGCTACAAAACATCGATGTAACCCGTCGAGATGCCCCTACTACCCTAGCCGGGCAAGGAATAGTCGTCTGGGCCAAGATGAGTGATATGGTTGGGATTGCCAACTCACTTCCGGTCAATGAATCTTTCTTCCCTCTATTCTTTTTCTTCTCTTCTTTCTATTGAGCAGACATATTGTGTTTCAACTTTTCCACTTATTGCTTCCCTGTAGCTGTGCTCCTTTGCCCTCTTGCTGAGTAGTCGTTCTGACCGGGATGAAACCGAAGTGAAGAAACTCAAGGCCCGGGTCCAAGCTGACGAGGATGAGATCGAGATTCTCAAAGCTCGCCTGGCATCTTTGGAGAGCGACCAGGCCCAGAAGGCAGCCGAGCTAGTGGAATCCTCGGCCAAAACAACTGCCTTGACCAAAGAGAGAGAGAGCTGGTTGAGGCTCGTGCTAGTGATGCCGAGGAGAAGGCTAGCCAAGCCGAGCAGAGGGTTGTTCAGGCTAAGTAGATGAAGGCCTTGGTAGAGAAAGAGGCGACCGAGTCCGCGGCGAGGATTGCCAATCTGGAGAGGCGGGTAGATGAGGTGAGGGCCTCAACCTTTGCATAGTATAAAGAGTCTGAGGAATATACCAAAGAGGTCCTCCCTTATTATGAGCAAGGTGTACGCCATATGCTTCGGGTGGCTGCTGCTTCGGAGATGACACTAGGGACAATTGTTGAATGGGGCAGCGAGCGGTTCTCCGAGGATGCCGTGAGGGAGGGGCACGAGATGATTCCTTTTGACAAAGAGGAGCTGAAGATGATCCATGCAAAGGATGCCAAGCTCGGATTCGAAGAGTGGGTGCCCCCGACTCCTTGGTCTCAGGATGCCATCTTTTTGATTGGTGCCGTGGAGCGTGGTGAAGATGTAGAGTTCGATGCAGAACTTAAATTGAGACAATTCATGGGCGAGCAATCCAATCGTAATCAATTTGACAATGAGTCTATTGCTGCCGAGCAACGAGGTCTACCCTCTCCTGCCCGTGATGCCAAAGTGGTTGATCTTCAGTAATGATAGTTTTAATCCTCGCTGTGCCGAGTTGACTAGGCGTGTGTGCCCGTTATTCCAAACAATTTTTATCGATGTGCTGTTGTAATTTAAACAACTTTTGCTTTCCTTTTATATATATCGACCTACTGAATTTTTATTTCTGTTTGATTTTTGCTTTGTGGTTTCATACTTGTCTATTTAATTTATTTTGTGGCCTTCCTCGCGTCCCGAGGAAAAGGTCCTCGTCCCACCTCCGTACGAGGATGAGAATGAACACTTAGCTCATTTCTTTTCTGTTTCAATTGTTGTGCCTTTCCTCGCGTATCGAGGATAAGGCTTTTGTCTCACCTCCGTACGATGGATGTGAATGAGCACTTAGCTCATTTATTTTCTGTAGCCTTCCTCGCGTATCGAGGATAGGCCGTAGTCCCACCTCCGAACGAGGATGGGAATGAGCACTTGGCTCATTTTTTTATTTGTAACCTTCCTCGCGTGCCGATGATAGGCCGTAGTCCCACCTCCGTACGAGGATGGGAATGAGCACTTGACTCATTTCTTTATTTGTAACCTTCCTCGCGTGCCGAGGATAGGCCGTAGTTCCACCTCCGTACGAGGATGGGGATGAGCTAGAACGAACATTCTTGCTCTGAAAATATACATCCTTTATTAAATACTTCGAACTTGGCTCAGATGTTACATCAGTGATATTACAGTCTTGAGATGATCTGCATGCCATGGGTTTTTCAAAGGTGTGCCATCGGGCTCTGCTAGTCGATAAGTTCCTTCTTTCACGATGTTTCCCAATTTGGTGAAATCTTGTTCCTTCCTATCTTTTTGCCAGTCGCCTCTATCTTTCTTAGGACCAAGACACCGACTAAGAAAGTTCTCGGTCTTACTTTCTTGTCGTGATGGATCTTGGTAAGCTTTTTGTAGTTGATCATTATGAGGCAAGCTTCCAGTCGTTTTTCTTCGAGGTTGTCGAGGTCAAGCTGTTTGGATGAGTTGTTCTGCTCTTGATCGAAGAAGGTGACCCGAGCTGTTGGAAGGGCTAATTCAACCGGTGCCATTGCTTCTGATCCATAAGTAAGTGCAAATGAAGTTTCACCAGTAGATCCCCGAATTGACGTTCTAATTCCCCATAGGACGATCGGAAACTGTTCTAGCCAACCTCCTTTCTTATCACCCAAGCTTCTCTTTAGGACATGCATGATCTTTTTATTTCCTACTTCTGCCTGGCCATTGCCCTGTGGGTGAGCCACCAAGGACATTCGATGTTTGACATTTAGCCTTTCGCAACTCGCCGTGAACTTTTTTGAAAACTGGGTGCCATGGTTGGAAACAATCATCCGAGGTAATCCGAAACGACAAAAGATTTGCTCATATACGAATTTTACTGCTTGATCCTCGATTATGCTAGCGAGTGGTTTTGCTTCTACCCATTTGGTAAAGTAATCCACCACGACAATAACATATCCGCATTCATGCTTAGCTTTGGGGAAGGGGCCAATGAGGTCAATTCCCCACATGTCAAAGGGTCATGCGCGGGACCACCGGTGTTTGTAGAACCGAAGGGAGTCATGTAATGTTAGCATACCTCTGGCATTTGCACATTTCCTTACATATTCCGCTGCGTCCCTTCTCATGCTAGGCCAGTAGTACCCATGAAAATTCATTTTATCCGACAATGTCCTTGCACCCGGATGTCCCCCACATTCGCCCTCATGTACCTCAGCCAGCAGATCATTCATTGTTTCTGGCCGTATGCATCGAACAAGAGGCTTTACATTGGATCGTTTGTATAGCATACCACCTACAACCGAGTATCTGCATGCCCGGTTCCTTACTATTTGTGTTTTCCTCTTTCCTTCCGGCAAGATGCCCTGCTCGATGTAATCCCTTATGTCATCGATCCAACATCTTGAAGCCTTTGTGACTACCATAATTTCCTTCTGGTCGATTGCTGGATTTTTTAGAAACATGAGTTCGACGTCGGGAGGTACCTCCTCAACTTCCGAGGAGGCAATCTTGGAGAGGTAATCTGCTCGGGAATTACCTTCTCTAAGGACTTGCTCTAGCTCCCAATATTTGAATTGTGCCAACAAATTTTGTGTCAATTGTTGATTACACCGGGTGATTTGCTTCGTATTCGCCCAGCACTTGTTTAACCACCAGCTGGGAGTCGCTGTAAATTACAATGTCCTCGGTCCCCAGGCTTAATGCGAGCTCGACCCCAACGACCAAAGCTTCATATTCGGCCTGATTGTTCGAGGTCTTAAATTGAAATCTTAAGGCCATATTTAGTTCTCCTGACTCTGGAATATATATATATATATATATATATATATATATATATATATATATATATATATATATCTGGAAAATATGCAGCATGTGTCCGGATCATATACTGCATAAGCATGCATCATCTAAAAATATCCATAGCATGAGCATGTATCGCAAAGTCCAAATATATCAGTTATATAGAATATGCAAGCTATCTTAGATAATCTTCTTTCAGAGAATCGATTCTTCCTCCTCTCTCCTATCTAATAGGGGAATTGAGTCCTTCATCTCGTCGGTCTAACTTCGTTACCCTACCCCGGTCAACAGCGTAGTTTCCTAGACCTCTGTCTATCCCGATATTGATATTGAGTAAACCCCGCTAACCGCCCTTCCTTGTCTTACTCCTTCTCTTCCCCCCAAGAACAAGCAATTTCTTTCACTAATTTCACTAAATAGGGTCACATTTGTCAAGGGATCGTTCACTGAGGTAAATAGGACTAGAAGTCCGATCAGCCTATCTGAATCCACAAAGTCCGCCCATGGGATTGAGTTTGTTGAAGTTACTAAGCAGGATATAGTGGTCTTCCAGCTTCCCAAGTTATTTAGCTTTCGCGTTCGTACTACCCGATTTATTCTATTGAGAGACCCCTCCGGCCTCTTTCTATCTAAAGTAGGAAGTTAGTTCGCTTTCCCTGAGGGAGCAGTGAGAGACTTGCCCCACTTCTTTCTATCCCCGTAGATCCATCTACAAACAAGACCCAACATTAAAGAGGCCTGGTCTTCGTCTGTTCGCCAATTATAGTCGCTTTTGTAGTCACAGGGGTGACCTCTTCGCCTATTTGTTTTTGGTCGGTCTTCTGCTTTGTGAATGAAGTTTCAGCGATGAAGTCGACCAGGACCTGTGCTCGGATTGTTTTTTGGGCTCATAGTCGATGTCGTATCCTGAGAGTTCGACTGACCATTTCAACATTCTACTCGCCATATCTGGTTTGTGCAGAATTTTTCTTAGAGGAAAATTGGTATACACTTCAATCGAGTGTGCCTGGAAGTAAGCTTTCAATTTTTGAACAGCAATGACTAGGGCGAGGACCAATTTTTCAATTTCTAGGTATCTCCCCTTAACATCCGTCAGTGCGTGAGAAACATAATAGATTGGCTTTTGGACTTTATCTTCTTCTCTTATCAAGATTGCGGAAACTGCTGAGTCTGATGCTGCCAAATAAACATACAACTTCTCCTCTGGTATTGGGATGCTGAGGAGTGGTGGTCGGCCAAGATACTCCCTGAGCTCCTCAAAAGCTTGGGTACAGTCATCATTCCATTCAAATTTCTTGCCTCCCTTCAATATTTTGAAGAAGGGCAAGCTTTTCTCGGCTGACTTAGCAATGAAGCGACTAAGGGCCGTAATCCGACCATTGAGCTATTGGACGTATTTGATCGAGGATGGAATGTCCATAGTTGTTAAAGCCTTTATCTTCTCTGGATTGGCCTCGATTCCTCTTTCATTGACCATGTACCCGAGGAACTTTCCTGATGTTACTCCAAATGCGCACTTAGCCGGGTTGAGTTTCATCTTGTTCTTTATCAAATTTGAGAAAGTTTCCCGCAAGTCTTTGGTGTGATCGAAGTGTTTGGTATTAATAACCATGTCGTCAATGTAAGCTTTTACATTCCTGGCCAGCTGGTCGCCGAACACTTTATTCACCATTCTCTGGTAGGTAGCCCTCGCGTTCTTGAGGCCAACCACATTTTGATTTGATGATACCCTGAATAAGCATCGAAAAAACTGAGTATTTTATGCCCGGAAATTGAATCAACGAGCTGGTCGATACGGGGTAACGGGTACCAATCTTTTGGGCATGCTTTGTTGAGGTCGGTGAAATCCACACACATCCTCCATTTACCACTTGCTTTTTTAACCATTACCACATTTGCAATCCAGGTTGCATACAAGACTTCTTTTTTAATTTTGGCTTTCAGCAATTTAGACACCTCCTCTTTGATGGCTTTTTGTTTTTCCCATGAAAAGATTTGTGCCTTTTGTTATATGGGAATGAAGTCTGGGTCAATGCTTAACTGGTGCATAGCGACGTTCTCGCTAATGCCTTCCATATCCTCGATCCTCCAGGCGAACACATCTAAGCTTTCTTTTAATAGCTTGATGATCGCTGCTCGCTCTTCCCTTGGTATTTCTTTTCCTACCCTGACCTTCTGCTCGGGGAAATCGAGGTTGATCGCAATTTCATCGAGGTCCTCGTTTGGCTCGATAGCTAGATGGTGATCGACGTCCAGGCTTTCGATTGTGATCACTTTTGTGGTGATTTGGTCCCTTTTGTTGGTACGCTCGGTGCTTACGGAAGTGCCTAGCTTGTGGTCCTTGTCTCTTTCTTTTTCGAGCGGGCTGGCGTTCCCAGCTTGCTTGAATTGTATATGGCTCTTGCCTCCTTCTTTTTCGGGCGAGCTGGCGTTCCCAACTCGCCTTAATTGCTATGCTTGTGCAAGCTCGGGGAGTGATGAGGTAAATTCCTCCGTTTCTCGGAGCCTTTTGGTCGTTCTGCTTATTTCGACCACTTCTCCTTCGGGCAGGGTGATCGTCACTTTTTGTTTACGGGTCTTTTCCCTGTAAATGTACTCCAGGGTGCTCGCTGGGTCATTTAAGACCATGCCTATCCCTTTTTCAGTGGGGAATTTTATTCTCTGATGAGCCATTGACACAACCATCTGGAACTTTGTTTGGGAAGGTGATCCCAGTATGGCGTTGTATGGGGATGGTAGATCGAGTACCAAAAATTCAACCTCCTCCGTTGAGGAGTCATGCTCTCTTCTCCCAAAGTCACCATGAGGATGATAGTTCCTTTTACTGCCACCCTGTGACCAGTAAATCCTTCCAATTGTACATTGCTCAGCCTTAGATAGGCATCCCCCAACTCCATCCCTTTGAAATAGGCATAATATAAGATATCCCTTCCAGCCCCCGTGTCAACTAGTACTCGCTTCACCTCACTGTCATGTATTCTTACTCGGAGAGTCAAAGGCTGTTGACGAGCGGTTTCACTAGTGGCTATTTCACTTGGCCAAAAGGTAATTCCTCCTGCTTCATCGGGTCATGGCATCATGTTGACCACATGCTTCAAGTTATAAATCATGTCCTTCAACTAGGTTCCACTTGGTATAGCTTCCCTAATGGTGTCAATCACATTCCTGGGGCCCTCGTTATTTGGTCGGGGGTTCTGATTTCTCTCCGGCTCTCTCTGCCTTCCTCCCTGGTCGTTGCTTTTCTTCGCGAATCTCTTGAGCTCGCCCCTATCTATCAACTTCTGAATAGCTTTTTCATGTTGATACATTCCTCGGTGGTGTGACCGACGTCCTTGTGAAAGGCGCAACGTTTATTGGGGTTGCGAGGATATCGAGTTTCCTTTAGTGACCATGGCCTATCTATCTTGTCTTGATCGAGCAGGACGTTCATTATGTGCTCGTGACTGGTTGTGAGTGGAGTCCAGTCAATTTCATCCCACCTATTCTTGCCTCGATTGTCCTCTTTTTTGTAGGCTGATCCTCGGCCCCCTTTGTTCGAATTATCCTGAGCCCGATGTGTTCCATCATGCTCTTTCTTTTTCCCATCTTTCTTCTCATTCCCCTCCTTCTTTGCTTCCTCGATATTGATTACCCGAATAGCATGGGCATACATTTCACTGACTGAAGCTTGGTCGCGCAACATCATTTCTTGTTGTAAGCCAGAGATGAAGCACATTTTGAATGACTCCTGCGAGATGTACGGTATTTGGTCAACCATGGCCATGAATCTGTCCATGTATGTTTGGTTCGACTCATTTATTTATTGTTGTATACAGCACAAGTCAGTTTGCTTCTTTGGCTGGAATTCGGCCGAGGAAAACTGCGTGACAAACATTTGTCTAAATTCATCCTAGCTCTCGACTGAATCCAATAGGAGGCTTGTGTACCACTTTAATGCCTTCCCTTTAAAGGTCTCTGCAAATATCTTTCCCCATGCGTCTTTGTCCTCAGGGGCCACCGCGTTCATTTTGACCTCGAAAGTGGGAATCTTTTTGTCGGGTAGTGGAGCTTTCCTCATCCTCTTCTGGAATGGCCCATTCTTCGATGGGGGTAACAACATGGGTTGGCCTTTTTCCATGGCCTTGAGCCTGGCACGGAGAAACTTCACCTCTTGTTCGACGGCCATAGATGGCTTATCAGTCGATTTTTGTACCTCGGTGGTCGCGTTCTGACAACTTTTCGGGTGCCCTGCTCCTGATTGTTGAGAATGAGTGCAGTGTTCGCATGTCTTATTTTTCATCACCTCCGTCCTCAGCCTGGACTCTCCTTCCTCGTTCCTTTCTCTAGTGCGGCGAGGATGGTTGGGCTCACTTGGAAAAGTTAGCTGACTATGGACAGGGCTTAGGAGTCTGCTCGCTCATCCTATCCCCCAACCGGGATCTCGCACTGGGCCGAGGTATAGCCTTCTTTTTACCTTTGTCTTTGGAGGTAGCCTTTTTAAGAATTTGAGCCGACTCCTCATGGGGTACTGTTTTAGTCGCCACCCTTGTTTTTTTCTTAAGCGCGAACATTTTAAGCTCGGCCTCTTTAATTCCTGTGAGGTAAAGTCTCTGGCGTTCCCAGAACTTTGCCTCTACCAAGTATTCCTGCTCGGTGGCCTTGTTCTTCTCTACCCGAGAATATTCCACCTGGGCTTCCTCCTCATCCACATCAAAGAAGGTGGTCGCCTAGCCGGTGGCACCTCCTATGTTTCGAGCATCCTCTTGGGTGCCCTTTCCTCCCAATGCCTTTGAAGTGGCGGTAGCAAGGTCCATGTTAGTTATTTTGCTTGCAGGTGAAGTGGGTGGTATGTTCGCTCCTGGTTGATCTTGTTTTGTTGTAGTTTGTTTATCCATTTCTTAGAGTTTATGGTTTAGTGATGGAATACGACGTTTCCCAGCAACGGAACCACTTGATCACGCCACAATGATGGGGTGACTATGCTAGTGATCCACGTAATGGACTTGACCAACGTCAGCGTCGATGTATGTGTGTACTTGATGTACCAACGTTGATAGGATATCTCGGCTTTGTGCTTGTTCTTGACCTTCGGTTACCTGAAATAAGACTACCGTTAGGGTTTTCCCAGCTACAGCCCTCCGGTGTGAGAGTCAGTAATCAGGGAGTAAGTGTTCCGGAGCTAGGTGTTCTCTTAAGCTTCCATTGATAATGTATATTGCTTATTGTGCTTAATGCAATTGTGTATATTTGATCAAGTTAACTTCCCTTTCTTGTAAAGGGAAGGATTCCTTTTATAGTAGTGTCCTTTGGGGATCATGATTGATGTAGGGGACCTTGGGCATGGGGACCTGTTGTTGGTCGGCTGGTTGGCAGCTTCCTACTGGTTGATGGGTAGCGTGTGATACATTTATTGTGGGCGGTTGATAAGCCGCTATGTTATATCAGCTTACATGGCTTGCTCGCGTCCTGTTAAGACGACATTTGGAGGCTATGTACAGACTATATGTAAGGTCTGTCATATCAGATAAGGTTTGTCGGCCGAGCATGATCATTCCTCATCTTGGTGGTCGGGTCATGTCCGTTGTTCGAAGTGATCCTCGATCTGTCGAGGACCATGGTCGATCCCTCAATGGTCGCTAGCTATGGTATGGTCGACTTTCCTTATGTCTGTTGTATGGTGGGTCCTACCCATGTCCAGCTGAAAGCCACGTGGTCGCTCCACGTGGGTGGACCCAGGTCGGGTCCCTTCATAGACTAACTCGACCATCTCAAGATTGTTGCTTGTAATATACAAAAAACACTTCAGCATAGTGTGCCTAAGCAAACTGAAAGAAAACCTTCAACAAAACCAATAACAAATGCAAACAATACACTAGTAAATAAAATACTAAGTTCAAGCTAGTAAGCTTAGTGACTATTTCAAGGTAGTTAGTGATATACATGCTTCAAGCGTCGTCTGTAAATTCAAGAAAAAGACCAAGATAGTTAATATACATGGCCTATCTTTAAAGTAGAAGAAAGTCTAGGAAATGAACTCCTTAGAACCAAAGGAAAACTAATTCGGGCATTGTAGACCTTCACGGCCCTGGTTGATTTTACCATCTTTGCATGATTCTATGTTTTTGATCGGAGTGCATGAACAAAAAGATTCATGTCGACCCAAAGAGCTCAAAAAGTTACCTCAAAGAGCTCTACCACAGACCCGAGTCTTTCATCAACAGTTTTCACTTGCTGAAGATGGAGCAAAACACATCCAAACCAAAGGAATAAAGATCAAAATCTGAGTTTAGTATGTACTTTGTTAATAGATTACTCATTCGCATGTTCTTTATCTTTACTACTTAAAGATGGGAATACACCATTTAACACACCCTTCATATGATATCCCAAAAGTTACTTCAAAGTATTATTATTCTTATTTATTTGTAAATATTAATTAGTGGTAATTACCTTGTATAGTTTTTTTTCTTATTATGTTACCTTCCTTGTATAAGATTCTTGTACCCTACTCCCAGTGTAACCCTAATTATAACTCTCCCAATGGAAAGGCTATGTCATTATTCATACACTTTATTTGTTTCTACATGGTATCAGAGCACTGCTCATAAACCCTCGTCTTCTTCCTCTAGTCGTTGCCCTTATCACATTCAACCATGGCTAACGGAAATCACTTCCTCACCATTAAAAACCCTCTTGATCCCACACAAACCTTCAACCCCATCACAGTGGCGGACGCAAAAAAAAAATTTAACTGGTTGCACAAATTTAATAAAGTTATAAATCATAATTGTCCCCTACGCGTTTTCATAGTTTGAAAACGTTTAATTACATCATCATTTGTAATGTTCTTAAACAAATATTTTTCAATAAAACATACAAGACAATCATTTATAAATTGATTACAAATTTAGTTTCCGTTTAAAAATTTTCTCCATAATCACTAAAACCAAATTCCTTCAAATCAACCACAATTTGGAAATCTACACAAATTAAAAAAAAAATTCTCATAAATCAACTACTTCAACCCCCAAATTAAAATGTTCTAATTTCAGATTAAATAAATATACATTTCCTACCAAGATATTGAACACACAAGTTTAGGAAATAAAACAATATTATCATAATATCAATATATCATTTACCACAAATTCATAAATCACAATTCACAACAATTACATAAATTAAATACTCAATTAGGACTATTTCAAAATTATGATTATTTCAAATTAGGGCTATTTTAAAATAAGGGTTATTAATTTTTTTAAAATTTAAATCACAATTATAATTTGTTTTTTTATTTAGGTGGGGGCAAATTGTAGAAATTTGATTTAGGTGGGGGCAAAATATACAATATAACTATTATTATTATTTTTTAAAAAAAATCCTTCACAAAAAAAAATCCCAAGTGGGGGCAACTGCCCCCATAGTCTTGGCCTTGTGTTCGCCAATGCCTCATCAACATCTCTCACCATAACATCACCAAACTCACCTCCACCAATTACCTAGCATGGAAACTCCAAGTTGAGGCCACCCTCATCGTCTATGACCTCTACAAGTTTGTAGATGGCTCACACCCATGTCCGCCTCCCACTGTCCCCTCCAAGGATGTTCGTTCAAACATCCAAAGACGTTCCCACACCTAACCCGCATTACCAACCCTGGATCCGGTAAGAGAAACTTCAGTTTGGTGCTCTAGTCGGCATCCTTTCTACTCCCTTGGTCCCCTTGATACAACAGGCTGCCACCACCCGTGATGCTTGGCAAACCCTTGCTCACACCTATGCTCACCCAACTCGCGGCCACATCAAGCAAATCAAGGATTATCTCAAGCGAGCATCCAATTGCACTCAGTCTATTTCCGACTACATGCAGTCTGTTAAAGGTCAGGTTGATGAACTCGCAGCTCTGGGCAAGCCACTAGACCACGAGGACCTCATTGAAACCATCCTCGGTGGTTTGGATGATGACTACCGCCATATCGTGGATGTGGTTGAAGGACGGGATACCCCTATATCGCTTGATGAGCTTCATGAAAAGCTCATCAATCGCGAGCTGCTCTTGAAACAGTCTCATCCCGCATCCTTCTCGCACTCTGCTTCGGCCAATCCTGCTGCCCCGAGGACCAATAACACATCTATTCGGTAATCCTCCTCGCAAGCTCGGCATCAGCCATCGCAACCTTGACCGCCTTCCCAGTCCTCGGCTTCAGCTCCTCACCCACATCGACCATATATGGGAAAGTGTCAAGGATGCCGCCAATAGGGTCACTCGGTTGCTCGCTGCCTCAACTTTCAACTGGTCGCCACCACATCTCTGCCCGCTGCTCCTAACTCGACATGTGGCTCCAAGTGGCAACCATGAGCTCACCTCGTAACCACGGCAAATAGGGACACCGAGCTTACAGTGGTGCTTCTCACAATGTCACTAGCGATCTTGGCAACCTCTTGCTCCACTCCACCTTCACGGGCATGGACGACATGGTCATTGGTGATGGTAATGAGTTAACTATCTCCAAAACTAGTTTTTCCTCTCTTCATACACCATCACACACTTTTTCCCTACACAATGTTCTATTTGTTCCTGACATGAAAAAGAACCTTATATCTATATCTCAATTTTGCATCTCCAATAATACCTCCATTGAGTTCTTATCATCTTCTTTTCATGTGAAGGATCTGCTGATAGGGAGAATACTACTGATCGGACAGTCTAAGGACGGTGTGTATGAATGGCCGACCACAGCTACCCTCCTCGCCCCTCTGCTTGTGTTAGCTCCAAAGTATCTCACTAGGATTGGTGATCGTGTCTTATTTTAGTTCCTTGAAATTGCACAAGACTATTGCAGAATAGCTTGGGAAGCAAGGGTCGAACCACAAATACAAGAAAAATACAAATAGCAAGTATATCGGTAGCAATTAAACTAAAGGGGGTTTTTATTTGGTTTTATTCTAATTTATTCTACTAAAGCAGGAATCTAACTAGCAACTAAACAACAATCACAGTTATGAAGATTTGTATGGAAGAGGGAAATCTAGGATTGGGGATTCACTTGCATCTACTCTATTGCTTTCTTAAGTAAAGTATCATTCAATATCTTGGATTTGTTCACAAAAGATAGATATAGATTGTCAAATTATAATTCAGTCTCCATCCTAAATAATTCATCAAGTCTATATCCTAAGAACAAGAACATATGAATCTTATCTATCACTTAGGTCATATATATGAACCTGACCCTAACTTATCAATCTCGTGCATCGATAAGGTCAATTTATCACAATGATGAGCCAGTGTACGACATATGCATTTGGTCGTGCAGCTATCCGCACCTCTAGGCCTTTACTACTTGCGATTCCATTCATTTGGTCAAAGCTAGATAGTAAAGGGGCTGATAAACATCATGATCAACAAGAATTGAATGAATAAAAATATATTAAGCAATAGATTCGATACAAGCTATCTCCCAATTCCTAAATTAATGGACAATTAGTTCATCCTTGAAGATGAACTGAACAGCGGGATAAAGGAATACATGAATCGATCTTCAAAACTATTAATTACAATCACTAGATTATGTATTACAAACTAAAATCGGTGTTAGAACCGTCTCCTAATTATTTTTGAACATCATTTTGCTTTGGTTACAGTCTTCTATATATATCAAGGTGTTTTAGGGAAAATAGAAGGTTCAATCCAAGTGAAACACCCGTAAGTCGGTTTCTGGGGACCTTGCGGCCACAAGTTGTGTATACCTTGCGTCCGCAAGGGTCTTAAACTGGTTGGGCTGCACACTGGACCTTGCGAGGGCAAGACCTTTGAGGCATGCGACCACAAGGTGTCCGGATGTCTTCTTTTGACTTCTTTTCAATTATTGCACTTTGTACCCTTCCTTAGAATCTTCATTAAAAGCTTTATAAATCCCATAATCCACCCCGCGTAGGGCCGCGGACAAAACGGGCAAGCCCGCAAAAAAAAGAATTTATTTTGTTTTTTTAAAAGTATTATCAATTATTTTATTTATGAGAGATTTGGATTTTGAACTGTTGCCTGTTGGACATAAAAACGCCTACAACACAGTTTGTTACACAATTCAGAAATCATAGAATATAAAGTAAGGCATTAATCCATTAACCATAAAACAAAAACCATAAATAGTAAGTTTCTGGCAGCCATACATCATACAACATAATGAGCTTAAGTAGTTAGTCTTGCACCACATAATTAATAGAGAATTAACTAGGCTAACAGGAAGGCCAAAAGGCAGAGTAAATCGACGCAAGACCCACGATGCCTGTGGGTACGTGTGTAGATGCGGAGAGGGAGAGCAGAGCGATATCTGTGCTTGTGATGGGCTGACGGCAGCGAGGCTGTGACGGTGAGGCACGTGCCAGATCTGGAAGCAAGATGGGAGAGAGAGAAAGTGCGAGACCAAGAGCCAAATCTGCCAGAGCTGGAGGAACTACTGTTGTGTCGCAGTCGAAAACGGAAGGAGGAAGACGCAGTTGTAGACCTATAGTGATATTTTGACTTTTGAGATATAGAATACTGAATGAGAGTATGAGAAGACCTATAAACTAACTATAATTCTAGTCTCTAGACAAAAAATGGGCCTGGGCCAGTCAAAACCTCAAACATTTAATTTTTTATTTTTAACTTGTAACCTTTTGCGGGCAGCCCGTCCCCGCCCCAACCCGCAAAGGCCCGCACAGCCCGGCGGGCCCGAAATTTTTTCCGAAAAGCCCGCATCCAAACGGGTAGCTAATACATCAGTCCAATCCGCTCCTAATAGGGAGCTTAAGCTCCATTTTTTTCTATTTTATTACAAAAATGCCATTAAACTCTCCACACTTCAACTCTTCTCCAAAAACACTCTTCCAACAATGCACAAATTCCAACACTTTTACATACCACACCATCTTGATCTCCATTAATTTAATATTTTTATATCTTACTTATATCAACCAATAATTTTGTTTATACAATTTTATTACATATTTCTTACATTAATATATTAAATAATAAGAATATTTTTGAAATTAGTAATAAATAAATAATTATTAATAAATTATTTAATAATTATGTTTATAATTTAAAAAATAGTAAAACAAGTGCAATATTAAGTAAATAATATTTTTTTTCCCAAATAAGTACAATAATTAGAATAGTAAATACAAATACAACAAGACACGAAAAATTCGAGAACATAATTAGGAAAATTAGGAAACTAATTGAGCCTGAAAATTAAGAAAAATACAACAACAATTAAAGCAAACGTGACATTTCAAGCACTAACAAATTTAGTTACCAAAAAGTCTCCAAATATTTTCAATTAGATCATGCTTCATGCGGCGATGTGTTTCTTTATCCTTAACGACACACCTTGTTTGAACATATCTCTCGTACTCCGGAATACGCTCGTTAAAATATTCTCATGCTAAGCTACCATCTGTAATGTCAACTTGGTCATAGTCGGAAGCATTTGGTACACGATCGTAAGTATCTCGTTCATCTTCAACAATCATACTATGTAACACGATACATGCCATCATAATTTTTCCCAAACTACTTACCTCCCACATAAGTGCTGGGGCTCGTATTATTGCAAAACGTGCTTGCAACATCCCAAATGCACGCTCAACGTCCTTTCTTGCTACCTTTTGATGTTGAGAAAAGAGCTTATGTTTCTCACTTTGTGGCGATCTAATAACTGGATGAATGTTTCTCATGGAAGATAAATATCGTCGGTTAAATAGTAACCCAAGTTATACTGATTATCATTAACCGTAAAACCTATTATCGAGCTACACCAGTATAAATATCGTTAAATATCGGCGATCGATCAAGGACATTAATGTCATTACAAGTACCTAGAGTACCAAAGAATGCATGTCATATCCATAAATCGTAGGAAGCGATTGCTTCAAGTACAACGATCGCTTTTCCATCCCCTCAAGCATATTGACCTTGTCAAGACACGGGACAATTCTTCCATTCCCAATGCATGCAATCTATACTACCTAACATACCTGGAAAACCGCGGGTCTCCCCAACATGAAGCAAGCGTTAAAGGTCTTCTTAAGTACTCATCTCCAAAAACACTAACCACACATTCGGCAAAATTCTTCACGCATTGAATTGATGTTGTTTTTCCATCACACGCATCAGCGGACATTCCGTTAGCAAGCATTCTTATAGCAGCAGTGCACTTTTGTAGTGGCGATAAACCAGGTTTCCCCGATGCTTCATATCGTTGTTGAAAATATGGAGTTTGTTCACCTAGAGCTTTCACTACTCGGAGGAAGACATGTCTTCGCATCCGAAATTGTGTGCGGAATTGTTGGTCGGTGTATGTTGGATTCTCCGCAAAGTAGTCTGCATATAGGCGTCGATGGCCATCAACACGATCAATGTCTATGTACGTACGTACGTTGACGACCTCTGTTTCTACTTGGCTGGAGGTTACTAGTTCCCTCATGATTTGACGCTTCCGACGTCAACAACCGGAGACGTCTAAAATACGTTCTTCTAGTTGTCTTTCAAACAAAGTATCTATATCTTCGTGATCATTGACATCTTCTTCATTTTCATTGGGCATCTGAGAATTGAAACTAGAACTTGAAGATATGATTGTAGTTAGGTATGAAATGAAGTGTTGGGATGTAATGTTACACTACGATATTTATAGCCAAGGGAAAATAATGAAATGTCACGGGTATTCACCAATTTTTGAAAAGTTAAAAGATAAAGCTAAAGATAAAGCTAAACGAAAAGCTAAAAGAAAAGACTAAAGCTAAACAATAATTTCGAGTTGTCGGTACACAATAATTTTGATAAATTGATTAGAAATCACACAGTACATTAATATTACAAGAATTACAGGAATTGGAAATTAAAACAAATAAATAGAAAGACAAATTAGAATAATATCTACTTAAACAGCTCACGGTACAACCGAGTGTAATCATCTTCCTCTTCTGCTGTTTGGTTTTCCTTTTTCACCAGAAACTCTCATTGTTTGAATAAACGATCCTTTACGGCCTCATCCCTCTTCCTTTTTTCTTCCTCTAGCCTTATTTGTGAAAAGTTCATCCATCGGTCAAAATTGTCATTAAACACGCTGTCGATTTAATTTGATTTCTTTAACTCTTCAAGTTGAGCCTCCTTAACTCTTCAAGTTGAAGCTTTTCTGCCGGGAGGTCGATCTGAAATGCAGTTGAGGCTTCTTCGGCATTGGAGGAAGAATTCGAAAAATGACCGACTTCATTTATTCGACTTCTCTTCGAGCCACTACTGTCTGAATTTTGAATCGTTTCAACATTGGCCGCCCACCACTTTGGTATCTTTCGAAGGACTCCCCAAGCTTCTATTAAGGTGAAACATTTTCTCTCATCAACTTGATAGATACCAAAGTGGTAGCTAAGGCATGGTTAAAGGCTCCTGAGAATTTTGCAGCTGCCCTCGACACTTTTCCAAAATGATTTTCACATTGACATGAATTTTGGTTAAGACCCTCCTCTTTATGTGTATTGTAACAATCTGTAACTTTTTGCCAAAATTGGGTGAAAGTTTGGTTTGTACCAACATAAACGTCGATAGTCACATTCTCCCAAGATTTACACAAATTTTTGGTCTCGTTTATGGACCACCTTACTTTTGATGTTGATTTTCCACTTTGATGAGTATTTTCATCAACCAAGACATCCTCATCTGTCTCTTCAACATTAACTGGTTCTGGTTGTGTTGAAAACTGAGGCAAATTTGAAAGCGGGGGGGGACTACTTGGAACATATTCATGAGTAGCACTTCCCATCATTCCCATAGGGTTCCCTTGGTTGAACTTTGATTGTTTTGATGAAAAAGGTGAATGGGTATTTCCAAATTGTTGTTGTGGCATATGAGAAAATGAGGCAAATGATTGGTGCGGCATATGAGAAAATGTATGAAAATTTCCAAATTGTTGAGGATTTTGAAGATTTTTCATACCTCCGATATTTGGAAAATTTTGGAATTGTTGTATTGAAGGCTGATTTTCGAAATCAAAAATATTATGATAGGATGATCATTGGTTTTGTGAAGTTGGTTGGAGAATTTGACGAGCAGATTATTGATTTGGTGTAGATGAACATGAATTATCTTTTTTTTCATCATTTTTTTACGAGATGAATTATGTGAAGTCATTGATTCAGTTCTAAATCAGTAAAAAAAACAATACTACAATAATGACATTAATTGACTACTAAATAATAATAATAATAACAACAACAATACTACTTAAATAAGAACAATTTAATATATATTAATTACACTAATATTAATATATATTAGCAATATTAATAATAAAAATTTATCTTGCCTAGTAAATAATTATAAATTACATAAGAGGTAAATAAATATTAATATCTAAATATTTAATAGCAATATTAAATATTGATTAAAAAATCAAATTTAAAGAGATGGAAGAGAGAAAAAAGGCTAGAAACTTGAAAAATTCGTAGAAATCTTTTCTGATATCTAAATGAAACAAACCAAGTCTCTATTTATAGTTAAAAATGTGTACTTTAATTCAGGAAAAAATTTTTAAAAAATATATTTTTAAAGCTGAAAATTGGTCAAGAAAAGTTGGGGTGGAAAAGTAATTCGGTCCAATAGATTTTGGACAAGTAGAAAGGTGGTCATGAAGGGAATCAGAATTGGCACAGGCTGGACAGGCGGCTTGTCGGAATTTTAACCCCAAAACGTTGTGTTTTGGTGTTATTTTGGACAAAGTTGCGTCGTTTTGGCCCAAAATTTTTTTTGGCGTGAGAGCTTAAGAAGCTCCCAAATTCCCTTTATGCTTATTTAAGTAACCTTAAGCTCCTTTGTTGTTTGATATAATCTCTAGGAATCTCTTAAGCATTTCATTTGGCACCCTTGTTGTTTGTGGTCTTAAGCTCTCACGCCTAAAAATTTTTTGAGCCAAAACGACGCAGCTTTGTCCAAAATAACACCAAAACACAGCGTTTTGGGGTTAAAATTCCGACAAGCCGCCTGTCCAGCCTGTGCCAATTCTGATTCCATTCATGACCACCTTTCCACTTGTCCAAAATCTATTGGATCGAATTACTTTTCCACCCCAACTTTTCTTGACCAATTTTCAGCTTTAAAAATTATTTTTTATATTTTTTTTCTTGAATTAAAGTACATTTTTTACCTATAAATAGAGACTTGGTTTGTTTCATTTGGATATCAGAAAATATTTCTACGAATTTTTCAAGTTTCTAGCCATTTTTCTCTCTTCCATCTCTTTAAATTTGATTTTTTAATGAATATTTAATATTGCTATTAAATATTTAGATATTAATATTTATTTACTTGTTATGTAATTTATAATTATTTACTAGGCAAGATAATTTTTTATTATCAATGTTGCTAATAGATATTAATATTAATGTAATTACTATTTCCATTGATATTGTTTAGTGTTCTTATTTAAGTAGTATTGTTGTTGTTATTATTATTATTAGTAGTAGTATTATTATTTAGTAGTCAATTAATGTCATTATTGTAGTATTGTTTTTTTTTTACTGATTTAGAACTGAATCAATGACTTCACGTAATTCATCTTGTAAAAAAATGATGAAAAAAAAGATAATTCACGTTCATCTACACCAAATCAATACTCTGCTTGTCAAATTCTCCAACCAACTTCACAAAACCAAGGATCATCCTATCATAATATTTTTGATTTCGAAAATCAGCCTTCAATATAACAATTCCAAAATTTTCCAAATATCGGAGGTATGAAAAATCTTCAAAATCCTCAACAATTTGGAAATTTTCATACATTTTCTCATATGCCGCACCAATCATTTGCCTCATTTTCTCATATGCCCCAACAACAATTTGGAAATACTCATTCACCTTTTTCATCAAAACAATCAAAGTTCAACCAAGGGTTTTCCCTATGGGAATGATGGGAAGTTCTACTCATGAATATGTTCCAGGTAATCCCCCCCCCCCTTCAAATTTGCCTCAGTTTTCAACACAACCAGAACCAGTTAATGTTGAAGAGGCAGATGAGGATATATTGGTTGATGAAAATACTCCTCAAAGTGGAAAATCAACAGCAAGAGTAAGGTGGTCCATAAACGAGACCAAAAATTTGTGTAAATCTTGGGAGAATGTGACTACCGACGTTTTTGTTGGTACAAACCAAACTTCTACCCAATTTTGGTAAAAAGTTACAGATTAACCAATACACATAAAGAGGAGGGTCTTAACCGAAATTCATGTCAATGTAAAAATCATTTTGGAAAGGTGTCAAGGGCAGCTGCAAAATTCTCAGGAGCCTTTAACCATGCCTTAGCTACCAAAGCAAGTGAGTGAAATGATGATGATATCATTAACAAGGCACATATTATCTATCAAGCTGATGAGGGAAAACGTTTCACCTTAATGGAAGCTTGGGGAGTCTTTCGAAAGATACCAAAGTGGTGGGCGGCCAATGTTGAAACAGTTCAAAATTCAGATAGTAGTGGCTCGAAGAGAAGTCGAATAAATGAAGTTGGTCATTTTTCGAATTCTTCCTCCAATGCCGAAAAAGCCTCAACTGCATTTCCAGATCGACCTCTCGACAGAAAATATTCAAAGAATAAAGGAGGCTCAACTTGAAGAGTTAAAGAAAGAAAATGAAATCGACAGCGTCTTTAATGATAAACTTTGCACAAATAAGGCTAGATGAAGAAAAAAGGAAGAGGGATGAGGCCGTAAATGATCATTTATTCAAACAATGGGAGTTTCTGGTGAAAAAGGAAAACAAAATAGTAGAAGAGGAAGATGATTGCACTCGGTTGTACCGTGAGCTGTTTAAGTAGATATTATTCTAATTTGTCTTTCTATTTGTTTTGATTTCCAATTCCTATAATATTAATGTAATGTGTGATTTCCAATCAATTTATCAAAATTATTGTGTACCGACAACTCGAAATTATTGTTTAGCTTTATTTAGCTTTAGTCTTTTGTTTTAGCTTTTCCTTTAGCTTATCTTTAGCTTTATCTTTTAACTTTTCAAAAATTGGTGAATACCCGTGATATTTCATTATTTTCCCTTGGCCTATAAATATCGTAGTGTTTTCACCTAATCATCTCAAAACTTCATTTCATACCTAACTACAATCATGTCTTCAAGTTCTAGTTTCAATTCTCAGATGCCCAATGAAAATGAAGGAGATGTTAATGATCACGAAGATATCGATACTTTGTTTGAAAGACAACTAGAAGAACGTATTTTAGACGTCTCCGGTCGTCGACGTCGAAAGCGTCAAATCATGAGGGAACTAGTAACCTCCAGCCAAGTAGAAACAGGAGTTCGTCAACGTACGTACATAGACAGAGATCTTGTTGATGGCCATCGACGCCTATATGCAGACTACTTTGCGGAGAATCCAACATACACTGACCAACAATTTCGCACACGATTTCGGATGCGAAGACATGTCTTCCTCCGAGTAGTGAAAGCTCTAGAGTGAACATACTCCATATTTTCAACAACGATATGAAGCATCAGGGAAACCTGGTTTATCACCACTACAAAAGTGCACTGCTGCTATAAGAATGATTGCTTACGGAATGTCCGCTGATGCGTGTGATGACTATGTTCGTATTGGAAAAACAACATCAATTCAATGCGTGAAGAATTTCGCCGAATGTGTGGTTAGTGTTTTTGGAGATGAGTACTTAAGAAGACCAACAGAGGAGGACCTTCAACGCTTGCTTCATGTTGGGGAGACCCGCGTACAATGGTCGCTTTTCCGTCCCCTCGAGCATATTGACCTTGCCAAGACAAAGGACAATTCTTCCATTCCCAATGCATGCATTCTTTGGTACTCCAGGTACTTGTAATGACATTAATGGCCTTGATCGATCGCCGATATTTAACGATATTTATACTGGTGTAGCTCCGATAATAGGTTTTACGGTTAATGGTAATCAGTATAACTTGGGTTACTATTTAACCAACGGTATTTATCCTCCATGGGCAACATTCATCCAGTCTATTAGATCACCACAAAGTGAGAAACATAAGCTCTTTACTCAATATCAAGAGGCAGCAAGAAAGGATGTTGAGCGTGCATTTAGGGTATTGTAAGCACGTTTTGCAATAATACGAGCCCCAACACTTATGTGGGAGGTAAGTAGTTTGGGAAAAATTATGATGGCTTGTATCGTGTTGAAGATGAACGAGATACTTACGATCATGTACCAAATGCTTCTGACTATGACCAAGTTGACATTACAGATGGTAGCTTAGCATGAGAATATTTTAATGAGCGTATTCCAGAGTACAAGAGATATGTTCAAATAAGGTGTGTCGTTAAGGATAAAGAAACACATCGATGCATGAAGCATGATCTAATTGAAAATATTTGAAGACTTTTTTGTAACTAAATTTGTTAGTGCTTGAAATGTAACGTTTGCTTTTATTGTTGTATTTTTCCTAATTTTCAGGCTCAACTTAATGTATTGTTCTCAAATTTTATGTGTCTTGTTGTATTTGTATTTACTATTCTAATTATTGTACTTATTTGGGAAAAAATATTATTTACTTAATTATTGTACTTGTTTTACTATTTTTAAAACTATAAACATAATTATTAAATAATTTATTAATAATTATTTATTATTACTAATTTCGAAAATATTTTTATTATTTAATATATTAATGTAAGAAATATGTAATAAAATTGTATAAACAAAATTATTGGTTGATATAAGTAATATATAAAAATATTAAATTAATTGAGATAAAGATGGTGGGGTATGTAAAAGTGTTGAAATCTGTGATTGTTGGAAGAGTGTTTTTGGTGAAGAGTTTGAGTGGAGAGCTTAATGACATTTTTGTAATAAAATAGAAAAAAATGGAGCAACTCCCATGCTTAACAAGCACAAACACCTGCCAATTTTCAGCCATAAAATATTTTTAAAAAATATTTTTTTCTTGTATTAAAGTAAACATTTTTTCCTACAAATAGAGACTTGGTTTGTTTTATTTTGATATCAGAAAAAAAATTGTATGATTTTTTTTTCATATTTTTAGTTATTTTTCTATAAAAATATTAAATTAGTGGAGACAAAGATGATGGAGTGTAAGAGTATTTTTATTAAGGAGCTTAAATGGAGAGCTTAATGGTATTTTTGTAATAAAATTGAAAAAAATGAAACTTAAGCTTCCCAAGTGAGGAGCTCGATCTGTTGTTCATGCTCTAAGAAGCTCCCAAATTCTCTTTATACTTAATTAAGCAATCTTAAGCTCCTTTGTTGTTTGGTATAATCCTTTTCAAGGCCATAACTTTTGATGGATGTGGAAGAGAAGAAAGACATTTCACTGTGGGTTAAGAGAACGGTGAAGGGTTTAGGGAAGGTTCTTGGAGTTGTTTGAAGAACAACGTTTGAATTTGCTGATGGCGATGGATAGAGGCCGGAAGTCAGTGGGGAAGGATAGCAGTATTAGCATAAAAAAGCCTAGGTCTAGAAGTAGTAGGGAGCTGAAAATTTTACGATGTAGTCTCAACTTTGACATTGTTGATGGGAGGGGAGGGTAGGGCGATGAGTCGAATCAAAATGTTTAATTGTGCATATTTGAATTATTTCATGGAATGTGCGGGGTATAAATGATGTGTCTAAGCGTCAAGTATAAGTGTAACGATACGTAAATGGAATCCTCATGTGACCTATTTTCAAGAGACTAAGGTGGATCGTAATGACAGAAATTTGGTTATGAGTGTTGGAGGTGGGGACGCAATGGGAACATTTAGATGCTAATGGGACGACCAGAGGTATTTTGGTTATGTGGATAGTAGGGTGGTTTCCAGGAAGGACTGTTTAGTCGGATCTCACTCAGTTTCTTGAATCTTTGAGGGACTGGAATATTCGAATCATTTATGAACTCATTAAATATGTGTATATACTTTATCCCCTTTACGCTCTATGGGAAATCTGACGACATTAAAGTCTCCTCCAATACACCACAGTAACTTCCACCTTGCATAGACTGCTCTAAGCTCAACCCATATCTTAACGAGCCGAATCTGCATAAGGACTATAAACCCATGGACCTCCTTCCCTTAGAAGGTGGGGAGTTTACGTGGTCCAGAAACAGTGAGGTCTCAGTGCTCAAAGATAGATCGTTTTTTAGTGTCAACTAGTTGGATGGAAAAATTTGGGGGTATTTCCCAAATTTGGGTGACCTCGGATCATGTTCCGCTGCGTTTGGAAAGTGGAGGACTAAGTGAGTAAAAGGAAATCTCCCTTTCGGTTTGAGTTGATCCACGAGGTCACCTTAGGCAAAAAAATATTGGGAAATACCCCCAAAAAGTGAATGGGACGAACTTTCCCAGATGTAAAGTTGTTTTATGTTCTAAGGATCATCTCTTAGACTTCTTCCTTTTATTTTTTTCCCTCGTCTGATTCATTCTTGGTAGGATCAGCCACTGCTCACGGACTTACTCTACCGAGCTCTTCCTACCTTCTTGCAAAAGGCTTGGGGAATAGCTCTTGATCTGGCTTGGTTATCTTTTGTCGCTTGCTGGAGTTGGAAACCACTCTTGAATTTGAGCATTGCCGGAAGGCGTGGCTGCCGGCCACATCATCTCGTAGCCTCGGATCCTCCTAAAAATTCTCCCAAGATTAGAGACGTCCTTCTTGACTATCGAGCATACCATCCTTTTTTTAGGCTTACTGATCCTAGGATTGGAGCAGCATAGGTTCTTGATCTTAGGGTGGTTAGAAGAACAAGGTTTTATGGATTGGTTTAAGGAAAAATGGCAAACTTATGTAGTGAAAGGAAATCTTGGATTTCGGTTAGCTAAAAAGTTAAAGATACTGAAGGAGGACTTAAAGAAGTGGAATAAGGAAAATGTTGGAAACATTAGATTAAATTTGGATAGGATGATGGAGGATCTGGACGCTCGGGAAGGGACTGGAGCTTGGAGTGCTAAAGATCTGACCAGACATAATTTTCTTTAAATAGAAATTCAGAGGCTACTTCGGAGTGAGGAAATCTGTTTGAGGTAAAAAGCTCGCATCAAGATGTTGAAATTAAAGTTGGTATTGTAGATTTTTACAAGAGATTATTTTCGGAGGATAATAGCTGGCATCCTTAAACTGAATGGTGTTAATAACTTTCAGTGTCCTTGATCTAGTGGATAAATAAAATATGGAATTACCTTTCACTGTAGATGAGGTTAAAGCAACAATTTTCAGTTTGAAGGAGGATAAGGCTTCGGGGAGTTGATTGATCTGTTGCAATTTTTCTTTGAGTTCAAGAAATTCGAGAGAAATCTCAATACTACATTTATTGCCCTAATCCCTAAATGTATAGGGGTGTGAGATATAAAAGAGTTTAGACCAATCAGTCTTGTAGGGGCGTGAGATATAAAAGATGATTGCAAAGTAACTAGCTTGTCGGTTGAAGAAAGTGTTAGAAAATATTATTTCTTCTTCTCAACATGCATTTGTGAGGCAGACAAATTACAGATACGTCATTGATAGCAAATGAAGTGGTGGATTGGAGCATTCACAGTGGGAAGCAAGAGTGCTTGTTAAACTAGACATTGAGAAGGCGTATTGATCACGTAAATTGGGACTTTTTGTTGTATATATTGCGGAAGATGGGCTTCGGGGAGCGATGGAGGGAATGCATTCTATTTTGTAAGGGCCTTAGTAGGATAATTGAGGTTGTTGTTTCTAAGGGCCTTATTCGTGGCTTTTATATTGGTAGGGAGGAAGGCTCTTAGGTGTTGGTCTCTCATCTACTTTTTGTAGATGACTCTTTAGTATTTTGTGAAGTGAAGATAAATCAGTTCGGTTATCTTAGCATAATCCCTGCTTTTCTTCTAGGCAGCATTAGGTTTGAAGATGAATATTCCAAAGAGTGAGTTGATGGCCGTGGGTGAGGTGGAGGATGTGGATGAGTTGGCCGTGTTTTTTGGATGCAAAGTGGGTGGCTTTCTAGCGACTTATCTTGGGCTCCCGTTGGATGCTGCCAATCCTAGAAATAAGGAGCAGTGGAACCCAATTATAGCAAGGTTCGAGCATAGGTGGAAAAAAAAATCTCTCAAAGGGATGGTAGATTGACTCTTATCAATAGGACTCTTTCAAGTTTGCCTACTTATTTTATGTCGATGTTTGCTATGCCAGTTTCGATGGTGCAGAGGCTCGAAAAGTTGGAAAGGGATTTCTTATGGAAGGGATAAGTGGTGGTTAGGAAGTACCATTTGATTAGGTGAGAGGTTTTGTTCGAGCAAGAGAGATGGTGGTCTGGGGATTAAAAGGCTTAAATTCTTCAATGTAGCATTGTTGGGTAGGTGGCTTTGGATCTGCGCGAAAAAAGATACCCTTTTGAAGAAGGTGGTGTTGAGCAAATATGGTAAAAGAGACCACTTGTGGGAGCTGAATGAGGAATTTGGTTAGGGTGGGAATAACAGTTGGTGCAGAGATATAGAGTTGCAGATGGTCTTTCCTATGCTATACACCCTTGTCAAATAAGGAGGAAACGATTAGTTATGTTATACATTTCAATGGAGATACAATAACTTGGAATCCTTTCTTTAGAAGGAACCTGGATTGGGAGTTGGACTCTCTTAGGCGACTCTTTGAGCTGCTTTACAATCAGAAAGTGGACAAAAATAAAGAAGATTTGGTTGTGTGGAAAGAATAAAAGAAATTATCGGTTAAATCCTGTTATCAAAAGATATATTGGGTAGTAATGGTTGTTCGTTCCCTTGGAAGAATGTATGGGAAGAAACTAATGAAGCTTTGTTAACATGTGATAATCTCCAGTGTCATGGTAAAGTATGTCAATTGGTGTTGCCTATACAAATGTGATGGGGTTGGAACTTTGTGTTCAACCTGTTTAAAGTATTGTGGGTTATGATCAGATCGTGGCCCCTGTATAAACGGAAACGAAGAAATCACTTGTGGGAAGCTGCCCCATTGGCGATATGTTGGATTATTTGGTTGGAAAGAAATGCCAGATTTTTTTAGAACTTGGAGAGAAGTTTAAAGGACGTGTTAAGTCCTTTCTCTATATATATATATTTTTTTGTGCCACAAGTCCAATGGCCATGTTTCATCATCAAACCCCAAAATACCCTTACTAACTTGAGTAATCGTATTTTGAGTCGGTTACCGACTAACTAATCCACACGGTGAGCCAGTTAATCGACCCACTAATAGATCCATTGGTGAGTCAATTAACCGACTTATACTCTCACCACATCCACACCTGCTGTTTCATTAACATCAGCAGGAGCACAACTCTCACATGCCCCTGTTGTTTCCAGTCGATTAATCGACTCATTAGTGAGTCGATTAATCGACTCTTACCTATCGTTTCCAGTCGATTAACCGACCCATACCTGCTGTTTCCAGTCGATTAACTGACACATACTCGACCAGTCGAGTATGTGTCAGTTAATCAACTCATACTCAATGCTGACGAACAGATTCATTGTGAGAAGATAAAGAGATGAGAGAGACTAACAGAGACGAACCTTGCAGACATCGATAGGCGATGGCGGAGGGAGACGATGGAACTGAAAGGATAGATTAGGCCTTGGGAGTATATATCATTTTTTGGTCGACTCATACTCAATGCTGACGAACAAATTCATTGCGAGAAGATAGAGAGATGAGAGAGACTAACAGAGACAAACCTTGCAGACATCGATAGGCGATGGCGGAGGGTCGATAGAACTGAAAGGATAGTTTTCAGGCCATACTTAAAGCATAGTCTTTTGGGGTCCAGTGAGTAACCACAGTTCCTATTTCTCTTTCCATTATTTCCTTTCCTTTTTTCTTGGAAAAAGCAAAATAATTGGCCTTGTCTTTGGTTTATTATTGGAAAACACAACTCTTAAGCTTTTCCGGTGACAAACTAAATACACAGCACGACCGTCGCGGTCTTCAGAATCTACGATCTCAATATGACAATTGTCAACACCATTTGGCCTCCAAAGCCGAAAGCAAGTGCTCTACTGTTCGAACAATGTGACCATTTTTACGAAGCGTAGTACACAGCGGTAACTCTTCGACATAATAGATGAATGCGGGAATGAAATTGGAATGTAAATTCGAAGTACCCTATGCCAGCTGATTTAGGCCAAATCCTCAACGTCATGAAACTGCCGGAGTGAAGAGTCCTTCTTGTCTTCTCAATGCATTCGGCCCTGTCGTAGGCTTTAGCGGCTTGCTCCCCCATCTCGAACGTTCCCAACCACACCCTCTCCTTCTTCCATGGGTCTTGAATCTCCGCCGCCTTCTTGTCTTCTCAATGCATTCGGCCCTGTCGTAGGCTTTAGTGGCTTGCTCCCCCATCTCGAACGTTCCCAACCACACACCCTCGCCTTCTTCCATGGGTCTTGAATCTCCGCCGCCCATTGTCCCCCACCTCCTCTATCTCCCCTTGTACTCTTTCTTCTTCCTCCACATCTTCACTTTTCTCTCCCCTAGCGCCAAATACTGGCACCCCAAGCATCCCTCGATTCTAAAAATTCACACATTTCTGGTTGTGGTGGCAGGAATCGAAGCTAGGTCGTGGTCTGGGTTTGCAAAGGTTGAAGAGGACCTAGTTTTTGAATTGGCATATGTTTACCCATTGTATTTTGAATTTTTAAAAACCCATCTCATAAGAAACTTGTTAGCAAGGGTAATTTAGTCTTGTTGAAAAAAATTGGACGAAAAAAGTAACGATAGTGGTGGGGGAACATGGCACAAAAAATAAATCCACTTGGTTTCAGGTTTCAGATTCAGTACAACCCAAAGGCATCATTCCATTTGGTTTGCACAACCAAAAAAGTGGAATGGGGGGACCACCAAAAAATTGAATTAAGGGACCAAATGAATAGTTTTAAATTCCTGGGACCAAACTAATATTTTTGAAAAAAATCAAGGGACGAAAATACATATTAATCCTTTTGAAAACATGATATATAATGGCCATCATTAACTTTTTGTGAACACTTATTTATTAGAACTCATTCATGTAAAACTGGCAACAAAAGTTCTAACAAAATTTAAAAATGATACTTCCAGAATCAAACAAGCATATCAAGGACACAGTTAAAATAAGGCAAGGATCACACAACCACTGAACCACATGTTTATAAATCATGTTACTCATGTCTGCTGGATCTCCCAAATCGAATCAGAAAACCATGTAGTTAGTTTTATGCAGAGTCGCCACTACTAGTCATTTCAAAAGCATGTCCCAATCAAATGTTGGTTTAGATATGAATTATGGGATAAGGGTTTTCATATATAGAACATATCATTTACATCCACAAAGATCATTTACCAAATATGTCAGGTCCATCGGTTTATCCTAGAAGACAGTTTCTGTAATCGTTTTGGTGGACAGAAGCTAATGATATTGAAAGCAACGAAGGAGAAGCACTTGACAATTCGTAACATACATTCATCAGAAAGATAAAGTAGCTAGCTAGTATAGGAGAAAAATGATAGGAAGTTTATGATGATTTAATGTTCTTAGTAATTGGTATATGTTTTAGGTGACGGCTAAAATATATACTAACATGGATGGATATGGTAAACAAAAAGATGGAAGCTTGGGTCTCAAAAGTGTGTGGGTGCTGAAAATTAGCAGACAGGATTCATGTCGAGTATGGATTCATGTCGAGTATGTTTAATATGCAATGTGTCAAAAAAGACTTTAAAATGTGCTAACTTAAGTGCTATAAGGATCCTGTCAACAATACCATGTACACTGGCAAACTTCAAGTTACTCTAACCTAACTCATTGTAAACATGATCAACAAATTATCCAGCAATAAATAATGGTTACAGGCTTTATTCTGCAGGAACATAATAGAGATTATATATAATAGGCGTAATGCATTGTCTCAGTATGAAACATTCGCACTGAGATGATACGTCATAATAATCAACGATTAGTCAACAAGTGGAAACACAAAACAAACATGCTCGATAATCAAACTATCTATTATGTACCAAACTACAAGGTTTCAATGGTAGTGTCACATGCTGATCAGAGTATACCAATGCTGTGAGCATGTGACGAAAACCGATGTTTAGGACATGATCCACATGTCAAACTATCGTGTACCATTGAAAATTCGACAGAGGCCGAGTGTTAGATGATTCCTGTTGGAGAAAAGGCACATACTACACTATACTCGGAACAGGTAAAACATCCTCAGGGAGGTAAACGATCAGATGTTACTTGGAAAATGAGTTGCAGCCTTGCAGGTATGGTTAGTATAATTTCAGATTCTAGTATATCATTCATTTCGTGTGCTACAGCCAAAGCTATGGTCTTCCATGACTAGTATTTTCAGATTCTAGTATATGATTCATTTCGTGTGCTACAGCCAAAGTTATGGTCTTCCATGGCTAGTATATTTGTTTGAACAATCAGTGGCTACTCCCAAAATTTGCCATCAAATGTTTAAGCAAGGACAGACTTCCAAATTGCAATGCTATTGTATGACTTTAGGGAACAATGTAAAACAAGAAGGAAAGAAAAACTAACCGAATTATCATTTGTGTTACATAACAATTCAATCTCTCCTGACTTGATGTGAACCAACTTAGATACTGATACAAAAATAAAAACAGAATGATTCCTCAAGCTTAACAACCCAAACAAGCCTCCATAAGCATTAAAATGTTTGATCATACATAGCAGAATAACCAAAAAACACTTCTACAGATTACATACGTACTCTAGCGATAAACTCAAAAGACTCTGTATAAAATGGCAGAGGAAGAGAGAGAGAGTGTCGAACGGATTCGTTCATGGTATATCAAAAATTCCTTGTAGATGTTAAACTATTAAGATGAAACCATAAAATAACAATCAAACCTGTTTGTAAAAACACCCATTTTCTTGAACCCATAGTACAGAGAAAAGAATACTCATCAATCAAGAACAAAAAACTGTAGAAACCATTATCACTATTGTTCGAATTCAAATCAAGTAACCCAACCTGATAACATTCTAAACCCTACAGTTTGAAGCCAGAAAAAACTTCATATTTTCAGTCAAAATCCATTGATTGAAAATGGAGAAAAAGAATATCAATCAAAAACAAAGAAAATAAAGAAACAATTATCACCAACGTTAGAATTCAAATAAGAAACCAATCAGATAACAGTCGATACCCAAGAGTACTTGCATTTACAAGACTCATTCATAAAAGAATAGCAATCGAAAACAGAGTAAAATCATTAAGATGAAATACTCAAATAACAATGCAAAACTCGTTATAAAAACACCCATTCTTGAACCAATAGTAACAAAGCCATTCAAAACTCCTTCATTTTTTAAGTCAAAACAAAGAAAAGAATCTCATTCCACAACAAAAAGCTGTAGAAACCATTATCAGAAAACGTTGGAATTCAAATCAAGAAACCCAACCAGATAATAACTTAATCCCAATAGAATGAAGCCAAAAAAAACTCCATATTTTCAATCAAAATCAATTGATAAAAACAGTGAAAAGAATATCAAATCAAAAACAGAGAAAATAAAGAAACCATTATCACCAACATTAGAATTTAAATAAGAAACCAATCAGATAACAGTCCAAACCCAAGAGTATGTACAAATCCATACACGAATCCTTCATATAAGAGCAGCAATCGAAAATAGAGTAAAAAAAGAAGCCATTACCATTAACGATAGAATTTTAACCAGAAACCCGATCAGATAATAATCCAAACCCAGAAGTAGCAATAAATTAAAACAACCGACCACATATTACATATATGAACATTTAAACTAGCAATAAACCCAAACAACGAGTCTGTATAAAGTGCCAGAGGAGAGAGAGAGAGGAACCTTTTTCAATACTTCCCACAGATTCATCCATGGTATATAAAAAATGTCTTGCAGAAGTTAAATCATTAAGATACAATACTCAAATAAGAATCCAAACCTCATTGTAAAAACACCCATAACCAATAGTACGAAGCCATTCAAAACCCCACGAATATCATTAAAGCTCAAAAAGTTGTAGAAGCCATTATTACTAACGATCGAATTCAAATCAAGAAACCCAACGAATTAATAACTTAAACCCAAGAGAGTAAAGCCAGAAAAAACTCCATATTTTCAATTAAAACCCAATGATGAAAACAGAGAAAAGAAGAAACCATTATTACTAACGATCGAATTCAAATCGAAAAACAAGAAACATTACCAACGAATTAATAACTAACAATCCACCGAAAGAACGCGAGTACTAGGATTCCAAAGATTTAAGTACCTTGTAAAAAGAAAAAACGTAAAAATAACGAAAAACAATGGAAGACTTAATACTAAAGCACGAAATTAATCACAAAATTACCAAAAATCTACAAGTCTATACTTGTAATCTGCCTCATGGCAAAAAAATTTCACTAAAATGATGAATTGTTTTACAAAAAACTAGGTGAAATCACAAAACAAAACACTCTCACAAGACAACAAAAGCAAAACACCCACATAAAAACATAAAAACTGGGAAGAAAGAAATAGCTTCCTAAAATCAGCAAGGAAGTCAAAACAGCAAAAACGCCAATGTTGCTTCCAATGTTGCAATCCGAGAAAAACCAAAGAGTACGTACGAATCCAATGTAGCCATGTCCAAGCTCCTCCTTATATTCAAGATCTCCTACACACATAAAGAAATTCCAACAATGACAATGATTAGTATTTAAGGAAAAAATCAACAACTTCCAAATTGGGATGATTACCAAAAAAATTGGTCAAGAATCATGGTTATAAGGATTTATACAAAGAATTTAGTTACAAATAGCACTTAAAAACAAAAAGATTAGCTACCAAAAAATACAAAAACTAAATCTAATAAAAGATTTTGTTACCAAAATGACTCCTAGACTTTAGGACCAAGAAAACCAAAAATCTTTAGGAAAATTATGTTTCCAAAAATGATAAAACCTTAAGGACCAAGGAAAAACAAAATCTAATTAAATATTTTGTTACCAAAAATAACTAAACTAAATCTAATAAAATATACTAAATCCTAAATTAACATTAACTAATTTAAAAACCTACTTTGACCAAGAAAGGTGAAAACAAGACTAAAATAGGTTATGCCTATTTTACCCTTACACCAACCCAAAGTAAGTACGAATCCTTAATAAAGTCCTCTCATTCAAAATCCATCGATGAAAAACAAAAAAAAAATCAATCAATAACAAAGTGAAGAAGAAAAACACTTACCATTAACGCTGAAATCATATTAGAAACCCGATCAGCAGACATCTCAAACTCATAATTTGAATCCAAATTCTTTCTTGAATCCGCCTTTGAACAAATATATCTGATAGAAACCCATATTCTCAACTAGTGACCTAGTGCAGTAGTGCACCTATATATAGATGATGAACCCCTAGTGCTCCTTTTCTACGTGAGATTCAGATTAATGAGCGTCTTCTTCTAATTGACGCCGTGGGATTGCCTTCAATTGAAAAGGGTTTCTCAAATTTTGAAATCTTAACGGTATAAAATCTCTCATTTGGAGAAAAATGTGACCGTTATAAATCTCAGCGTCTTCGTTTTTACTCCAAGTTTCTTTTTTTTTTTTTGGGGCTGAAACATGGAAAGTCAACCCCCCAACAAACCCTCATTTAAGAATAATGTTTTCGTACAAACTTAGCCTCCTTTAAGAATTTACGGTTTATAATAAATAAGTAACATATTACTAAAATTTATAATAATAAATCAGTCAAGATGGTCAAAGGAAATTTATTATAATCCTCATTTAAATACAAAAGTAACCCTCTTAGGTGTCGTTTGGTAGACAGGATTAAGGTCAGATGAGATTAATAAGTCGAGTTGTCTGATGTTTGGTACGCAATAGGTGGTCGGGACTAATAGCACGAGTTATCCAAATAAAATCATTATCACCTCACTATTAATACCAAGGGGGAGGGTGGTATTATTAGCGCCCTCACTAAAAAAAATTGGGATTAATATTTGTAATCTCAAAACTACCCCCGTTATACAAGCGATGATTAATAGCGAGGGCACTAATAATACTGGGATTAATAATACCGCTTATCCTTGTCTGACTACTAAACAAGCCCTTAATACTAAAAAAAATAACACTTTTAATACTAAAAGTGACATTCTTAATACTAAAAAGTTACTACAATTTACAATAACGAGTCAGTCAAGATGGTCCAGAGCTAATGCTTAAGATTTGACGGAAGTCTACTAAAGTGACACATTTTAAGATTAAAAGTGACACTATAAAAAGAAATTTATTATAATTATCATTTAAATACAAAGTTATACTTTTAATACTAAAAAAATTGACACTTTTAATACTAAAAAGTGGCACTCTTAATACTAAAAAGTGATATATTTAACACTAAAAAGTGTCACTTTAAAACTAACGGTGACGGCCAAAAGTGACATATTTAATACTAAAACGTGACACTTTCAATGATAAAAAGTGACATTTTGAAGGTCAATAACGACATTTTTTATTTATAAGACAAAATGACACTTCTATGGTCAAAAGTAACATATTTAATGTTATAAAGTGACACTTTAATGCCAAACGTAATGATTTTTATTTATAAAAAATGTGATATTTTTCAAAGTAAAAGTAACAAATTTAAGGTTAAAAGTGACATATTTAAGTCCAAAAGGTAACACTTTTAAAGGAAAAAATTATAATTTTCATTAAAAATACAAAGGGACATTTCTAAGGCTAAAAGTGACATATTTTATACTACAAAGTGACACTGTTAATAGTAAAAATTGACACTGCATATATAAACTTGAGGGGTGGCACTACAATTTTCAAAAAACTAAGGGTTTTCATTGAGAAATCTGAATTTTGCCCCATTTAACCTGGATAGATCTGTCTTACGGGAAACCACATCTACAGTTTTTATGACTGACAGACGAAGGATCTAGAAAAATATTTTAATGAATTTACTTTTAAAAAAAAAACATTTTAGAAAAGTATTCAAGACATTAAATGCCGCACCTTATTTACTAAATTTCGCACCATTTTAAATGAGCTATTACAATTATGCCATCCCTCACCCTAAAACAAAATAATTTGTAGTTTTTTTTTTATTTATCATTTCATATAAAACTCCCTCTCTCTCTCTCTAAAATCATTTCTCCCTCTATCGTCTTTGTCTCCCAAGTCGGCGCCCAAGGTATGTAAAAAAAAATTATAAGTCGCTAGGGGCTTTCGGTTCCCATGGACGGAAGTCAAAAACCCTAGTCAACTTGATGCATGTTGTCACGATCCGACCCGAATCTCTATACAAAATATCAAGGTCGCGCCATGAGAACAATCTAGAAAGACGGACAAGTACCCGAGCAAGTCAATAATTGAGCCAACAAGCTCTAAACAAAAAAGTAAAGTCTTAACGGCAATACAGGAAAATAAAAACAAAGAACTGCGGAAACAATTCATAAGTGGAACTCAAACCTTCGATTCCAAATGTCACGACCCGACCCGAATCTCTATACAAAATCCCAAGGTCGCGACGTGAGAAAGACGGACAAGCACTTGCTATGCATAATATCGCGAGTCAATAGTTGAGCCAACAAGCTCTAAACAGAAAAGGTAAAGCCTTAACAGCGATACAGGAAAATAAAAACCAAGAATTGCGGAAGCAATTTAAAAGTTATTCCCGTTGTATCCCCGAGCAAGACTCTAGCTTGTGGGTTCTAGTATTGTTATTCTAGATGTTGTTATTGTTATCTTTGACAAGTTTAGTCGTGAGATTTTGGTTTAGTTGTCGAGTATTAAACTCTTATTCTTTTAGTTGATGTTTCCCTCCGGCATGTTATAGTCGTCGAGAGGTTGTTTATCAAGTTGGGATCTTGTTGTTTCGCCGGCCTTAGGGTTTGCCGATGATTTGTTGCACGTGCGCAAAGTTGCGTCACGCACGTCGTAGATTTGGCAAGAGATAGCTGTCTCTTAGACTTGCGTTATGTGATTTGGAATCGAATGTTTGGGTTCCCCTTATAAATTGTTTCCACAGTTCTTGGTTTTTATTTTCCTGTATCGCCATTAAGGCTTTACCTTTTCTGTTTAGAGCTTGTTGTCTCAACTGTTGATTCGCGCTATTATGCTTAGCAGGTGCTTGTCCATCTTTATAGATTGTTCTCACGGCAAGACCTTAGGGATTTTGCACAGAGATTCAGGTTGGATCGTGACATATGCCAAGTCTACACATAAGGGTTTCGAAGTCGTAACAAGTCACTGGACCCTTTCGATTTGGTTTGTTGAGAGTTGAAATTGAGTTTCGACTTCAATTACTCGAAGTCACCAACTTGGTTTGCTACTTTTTGTTTTGCAGTTGTGTTGGACTTAGAATGGATATGCTTAGTTTTAATACGTCAATGGACCTGTACTACTCACAAATTTGAGTACCGTTGAAGTCTATGCCTTTATCAGTAATACGACTATGTTTTGTGTTATTTAGTTTCTAAGCTTTTATCTGTTGTTGTTGCAAGTTGGTGAACAAGTGAACAAATGTTACATGTTGGTTGTTTGTGCACTAAAATGTATGTAATTTTTTTTTTGTCTAAGCACTAACAAATCTTTCCTTGTACGACTCCAATCACTCATTAACAAATCGAACCATCACGGGGATTGTGAGACCCCAAACCCATTACTTGCATTACTTGTTTTTTTTACCTTGATAACATGCTTGTCTCATGCTTTAACTTGATTAGATATCTAATTTAGTCCATGCCTGACTCGTATTAGCATTATTGCATTCCTTGTCACTTGATTCCCTCCTATGCTTAGCATACCTTCCCGTGATGCCTCGCGTGTTGCCCTAGCCTGATTTGCACTCAACCGAGACTCGTTAGGGTTCCATTGTCTTTCATAGACGACCTAGAACGCTCACCTTGACCATAGTAAGCTTGTTGGGAAGTTTAGAAACCTTCTTGCCTTGTTTTGGCCTTAGCGATTTCACCCTTCTCCCGTTTTGCGCGTATTTCGACGTGTGAATTGTTCCTTGAGTTCCCGGACTTGTATTCAAGTCATAACCATGATTTAACAAGCCTATTCCATGCCCAAGTTACCCTAGTTTAATTGACGTTTGATCCGGGTTTGATTCGTCAACCAATCGTCGCTTGACTCGAGCCTTGTCCTACCTTGTTGTGATGTCCGGTGTGTTTCGGACATGTTTTGAGTTGTGTTAGACCCTAGAATGGTTACCCATGAGCTTGGGACCATTTAGGACTTGTTTAGGTCTAGTTTTGAAGCCCCAGAAGTTCAGGCGGCCGCATGGCTCGAACGAGGCGCGCGCATCAAATACTGAGAGCAAAAGAAAAAAGGGAACAAGTCACAGCAGTTGAGGCGGCCGCATGGCCCCTCCTGAGGCGCCCGCCCGCCTCTTCTCCTACGGGAAATTTTTCTTCTTCTCTGTTTTGCCCGACTTTTAACCCTTAAACCCCCTTCTTAATTAGTCCTAATCCAACCTATTTAACCCTAATTAAGCTAGGTTAGTCCTAAGCTCAAGCCTCCACCCTTGGACATGTGGATTCCACCTTCCCTCTCCCCTTGACACTTGGAATTCCACCAATTTCATGCAACCTATTTAAGCCTCCCTTTGTTGACTTTGCTTAATCCTTCCATTATCTCGATTTCTCTCTCTCTCTCCTACCATGGTTGTGTGTGTGAGAGATGTGGTGAGATTGGTGTGTGTGATTGCCCTAGATTGAACTCCCGACTTCCGCTTGCCGAGCCGAGACCACCGGTGTGAAGCTACCGACGAGGAGATCGCTTTCTACCCGACACCTTTGTGCTTCAACTTTCTTTTTCTTGGTATAGGTAAGCTATCGATTTCCCCTTAGGATACATGCTAGAATTGCCATGATCCCCCTTGTCTATTGATCCCCATGCTTCCCCATGCCCATGCCATGATCTAGGTTGAATTGGTTTCTTGAGATTGTAATTAGTATGTCCATCTTGTTGCTTGAGGCCTATACCTAGAACTAATTATGTTCTATGCTTCTTTAGGAGCAATTAATGTTCTTGAACTTATATGTTTTGATGACCCTTGGGAATTTTGGATTCTAGGGTTTCCCCATGCCTTGTATTGATGATCTTAATGAATTGGATCCTAGACCTAGAACAAATTGTGTTCCATATTCCCCTACGAACAACTAATGTTCTTGGACCAATAACTTTTAATAACTCTTGGGGATAATGACTTCTGTGTCACATGCTACAACCGTGTCCATCCTATTGAGCGAGTCCTACGCCTCGAATTGAATACGCTCTATGCCTACTTAAGAATAACAAATGTCCTCTGACTTGCGACTTTTAATAACTCTTGGGAATTATGATTCTAGGTTTCCTATGTCTTGTATTGATCATCCTATTGATTGGGTCCTAGGCTTAGTATAAATTGTGATCTACGCTCCCTACGAATAAGTAATGTTCTTGGACCCCTCAGACTTTAATAGTCTTGAAAGAATGGTTCTAAGGCCCTTGAATTCGAATTATCGATAATACTTAATTACGGCTGTTAATTAGATTAATGAACTAGCCGATCATACACGAGAACTTGGAAAAGTATTCTGGATGTATCTAGCATCTTAACCCCTTTGAATGAATTGGTAGAGACGACTCAACGGAGTCAAACCTAGGTGAGCCATTGAACAATACCGGCTCAATGATCAATCCCTACGACGTCCTAAACACGTTCCTCTAAGAATAATGATTCTAGACTGTTGGAACTTGAATTGGTTACCTGGCTTGATTCTTGATGTCATATAACAGAATGTATATTCGACATATTGAGTTCGCCCTTGTCGAACTCATTCCTGCTTGATTATTGATGAAAATTCTTAACTACGGTTGGTTAATAAATTAATGACCTAGCCGATCATATGCGACCTTAGAAAAGGTTCATGATGCATTTAGCGTCTTATCTATCTTGGATGAATTGCTATAGATGACTCAACGGAGTCAAGCTTAACGAGCCATTGAACAATACCGGCTCACTGATCAATCCCTACGACGTTCTAAACGCGTTTCCCTAAGAATTATAATTCTTGACTTTGAACTTGAATCGATTGCCTTGCTTGATCCTGAATGTCATTTTAAAGATTACTTGATTGACATGTGGGTTCGCTCTTGTCGAACCCAATCCTACTTGGTTATTGATGAGAATAATTTACTTGTCATGAACGAGATCGCTCTTGTCGACCTCGTTCACTACTTGATAATTTGTTAAGTATACATTACTTGGCATTGCATGAGTCCAGCTGGCATCCTGTCCTTGTTCACACACGCCTCCACTGTGGCCACAGTGGGGAAGTAGTTCCCTTTGTTGCATCAATACGAGTACCATTGGTTCTATCCCGAGCATTCCCTCGGAAGGTCGATGTACTACACGCATCTGACTCATGCACGCTCAAGATAACGCTTGTATGCAGGAACTACGTAGCGGCCCGGCTCTCCATATATCCTTATCCTATGTGATTTAATTGTGCGCACTTATGTGAAACAATGTGCATCTTGGATATATGATTTCTATGCTTAAGTGACTATAACTTGCCTTGTATGTTGCATATTGCCATGACATGCATGATTGATAGCTTACAAGTCTTTATGACTTACCCTTTCCCTTTATCGCTTTTAGATCCTAGCAAGACAGTCCTCGCCGATGATTCGCAGTGTTCGCTTTGTGCCCTTTTTGGTGCGCCGATGATTTGAAGAAGCGGTTTAGATGCCCTCTTTCTCTTGTTTTATATCTTTTTGTAAGGACGACGGGTTAAGCAAGTCAACTAGACTATGCTTGGGTATTTGTGTAGAACTTGCTTGTAAATCTTGTTAACTGCTAGTAGTTTAATACTTGTAGTACTTGTAACTTTTGTGCCTAAGCATTGTGTTAGCCGAGCTTTGATTAACTTGTTGTTGTTCCTCCACGATTAGTCTTCCGCCGAGCACGCTATTAGCTCTTTCTTTAATCCTTGCCTTTGAACTGTTAGCTTGGGTTCCGCTTGTAGTGTCGCCGAAGACTTGGTTATATTTGTTTAACTGCTTATCAGTTTAAAAGTTTTAAAAATATCCTACCTGCTTGGTGCCGAGGCGTGTCGCGACTCCAATGTTAAGGCCACGCCGTTTTTGTGAATTAAGTACTTGCATGTTTTATTGCTTACTTGTTTCCCTCCTTATTTATGGTCCGACCTCGGTCCCATCTCGGCCCGGCCGGGTCGTCAGCTTGGTATCGAGCCTCGTTAGCTATGCCGTGATAGGTTCCATGGCCTAGTTGGGTTAATTCTTGTGTGAATCATGACGCTGAGTGTTCTCTTTTCGTGCCTTATTGGCAAATTCTTGTTAATGAATAGGACTTAGAATCCTAAGTTCATTGTAATCTAGATTCTCGTGAATACAGTATTCGTGCCGAGGAATATTACCTTTCCCCCGTTTTACTTTCAAGGCGCAGTTATATCAAGAGTGTGTGTGTGTGTGGTCTGCTGTAGAGCTATTGTTTCTTGTCCGTTGTGAGTGATCTTATAAGCTCAAAGTGCTGTTGATTCCGAGCGTGATCTTCGTGGTGTCCATTAATGCCTTTGAACGTGTTACACCTTCTTGAGCGGCGTGGCTAAGCCTCCCGTAATACCTAGTGTATTCCTTGATTCTTACATAAGTATATATATCTTCTGTAGTGCCTACTGCGAGTCTTGATCTTGATCAGATAGTGTCGAATTAGAGGACTCTTTCTCAAGCTTCCGATTATTGAGATTGAAGGGATACCCTAATGCTCAAGGTATCGCTGTGGTTTCAAGTCGAGACGGGTGAGTACCCATAGGTGATCGCACGACCGATGATTGGTTAATCGTTAGCTCGCTTACGCCTTGACCCAAAGTGATTTGAGGTTTTCTAGCTAATAACTATTTGCTAGCCAAGGACTATTAAGTTATTGTCTTGTACCGTTATTCGACTAATGCATTAGTAGAGTATTAGCATATTGTAAAAGGATTTATCCATCATTAGTGAATCGTTAAGGGTATGAATGTTCCATACATGGTATACTTGCATGGTAGATTAAAATACTATGTACATGATATTGATTTCCATGCCTAAGTGTAATTATATTATATGTGCATGAGACCTTCATAAAGGATGCTCTTATGTGAATTGTAACTCCTCCCGCATCCTAAACGATTTGAAGCTTTCAAGTCACTTCTGAGGGCCCCCGACTTGATTATCAAGAGGTATTCGTTTCAGAGAACTAGAATGGTATAATATGATATAGGAATTGACCGAACCCATGACCAACCGGAATGAAATTGAAAGTGTCATCTTGTTTTACTTGTGCAAATATGTGCAACGGTATATTGAAATCATGCTACGAATAAATTGAACCCGTTTCATGATCGAATGAATTGCTCGGTATTGAATGCCTTCTTTGAAAGGCGATTATGTGGTCCATGATGATTGACTGCTTGATTTTATTGTTAGGACGTTAGATCCTATAGATGCGTTTGTTGAGACCTAATAATTTAGTTAGTCTCGAAAACTTTTGTTGGAAAGTTGTTAGCTTGGTGCAACTATTGCACGTGCATTCGAGTCACCTGCTTAGTTGATAAAGAAGAATTTTCACCTCATTGTCCACGCTTGTTGGAACCTAGTAAACCTCGATAATGTCCTTGAACCCCTCGCCAAGAGTCAAGATGACTCGACTTTGAAATCGATGGGAGATGATATTTAAGCATTTCTTTCCCCCGCCTCCGCAGACTTCGCTTTCTCCATGACCCGTATTTTGTATACAACTTCTCTACCTTTATTGATCTCGTTAGTAACTATTCGACTCACACCACCGCTTTGCAAATGCTTGTTCTCTTCTGCCTTGTCCGTGTAGCACGCACTTTGGGACTACACATTGCTTCCCGATCGAGAACTATATTTTTTGGCGTTGAACTATTGCCGTGGACCTCCTTATATCTAAAACACCTACGTAATAACTCCAAATGAGTTGTGAGAATTGAAGAGTAGTTGCAAGAACCTCAAGATAGAGAGTTCATTTAACCGAGGGTGTTCCATGGGTGCACCGTATTGTTTGTGAAAGAATTGTGGTAGTTTACGACTTTGCATAGACTATCGACAAATAACCGTAATACTATCAAGAATATGTATCCCTTG